>JAOBAS010000027.1:49902048-49914585 GCA_025311575.1 Elanoides forficatus
CCCCACCCCCCACTCCATTTAATTTATCAGGGTTGACATTCCCTTCCACTTTCTACGTTTGGACACCACATCCACTTTTACACAGTAATTTTTTTTTTTTCCCCAATTGCATTTATTTTGCTGTTTAACCACCCTTGCTTTTTTTCATTTTTTAATGTGTTTTAATGAAGAAGGAGAATACACTTACAGAGAATCTACTACAACATCTTTAAGTAGTCTCTATGCTACCAGCAAACAAACATACTGCTCCTTTTAATTTCTTCCCATTAGCTTCTTTACTTCTATGTATCTCCTCCTTTCAAAGTTTAATACTACTGTCAAGGTGGTTTGTTTATTTTAAAATCAGGCCTTCATATTTGTTTATCCTACATTTTATTTCTAACACTTACAATCTTGTTTCCTGTGACCTAAATATGAGCAACAGGAGGAAAAAAGAGGAGGAACACTATGGCAATAGGCAGAAGGAACAGCAAACGGGAGCAATGGCGACCAACCATTTCAAACTAAAAAATGACCTGAAGCGCTCAAGAACTCTTGCTACAGCAGTCTAGACAGGGAAAAAATGATAAAGTCATAGCAAGACATAAACAAGAGAACGGGATATGGTTAAGTGAACATATAGTAACAAGTTGCTCCAGCAGTCCATCAAAACAAGAGATGTTTTTAAATTATTCCATGCTGTAGAGTAGCAACAATTATTTATAGGTTTATAGGTTATTCTTATTCCTTTCTCCAGTGAAATGCTATTTAGTCAAATCTGTTTGGGGAAGTATAACTCACCAAGTGCCCATCCAGCTTGATTTCATTTTCCCAGGTGTTTGGGTGGAAATTCAAGACAATGTTTTAAGTAAAGATCCTCAGAAATTGAGTTTGGTCTTTACTGCTGCCAGTCTACGCTTGGCAGAAAGGTTACACTTAAGGGCATTTACACATCCACTTTTGGTCTAGCTGTCAATTTTTACGAGCCCAGTTTAATATTCTTTCTTATTTCCTATATTTCTACATAGCAATTTGAAATTTAAATAGCACCAAGTGAATGCATATGCAATCTGTTCTATAAATAAAAACGTCTGTAAAATACTGCATAGTTTCCTCTTTCAAGCTGTGAGATAGAAAGGCATATTTCAAGAGTTGTCAGACACTATGTCTGACATCATCAAATTACGATCAGTCCAGGCTTAACCATAATTTCTAAAGATAAACAAGGTTTGGGGATTTTTTTTTTTCTTAGATCAAGCTCATCCCTTCCTTGCAAAAAGCACAGACCTCACCCCAGCAGTTGACATGTCAGCTATCACCTGAGCACAGCAGTCTTGGAAGGAGGATGAAAAGGTTCCGAAAGCAATCTCAGATTTTTGGCATGCAGTCCCTGGTCCTCCAACTACCAACAACTCTAAGCTGTCAAGGCATCAGAATTGTCTGCCCAGCCAACACTGACAAGTCCATCACAACTGATCTAGAGGATGAGGGGAACTGAAATAGCATTCAGCATAAATTTTGGCAGGAATTCTTCATCAAGGGAGGATGATCTCAGCACTGGCTGAGAATAAGCATCTTCTGGAAGGTGAGAGATTGTTTTCCTGAGAAAACAGCCTGGAGCCAAACTTAGAAACCTCTAAGGTTTGCATGGCATGGATCAACGTGTCATATGATTTTGAAGTGCCAAGTAATAGCCAGTACTGCAGTAGGGATAGAATCCTGCAACCATGGAGTTCAGAATCACATGAATGAAATTTAGACAACTAAGGATATTTCTGAAAATTCAACTCAGGGCCTCTGAAAGGTACAAAAACCTGTTTTCTTAGGTAGAACTATGTTTTTATCATCCCACTGACCAAGTGTAGCCATGCCATGCAGTTGCTATCTGAGATAAACCATAAAAACAACTCCTGACCAAGTAACGATCTCAGGCACTCCATGGTATTTCCTGTGCAATGCCTGTATGGAGATATATAAAGCAGGTATAGTGAAAATCAAAATCCACACACAGAAATCCCTCCTAAAGGAGACTGATGAACTCTGTTGATAAGGTTTACTTCTGAAGACGAAATACCCACCTACAGCAAGGAAACCCCTTAAAGTCCTTCATCACATGCAAGACCTCGTCTGTCCTCTTGTTGAAGTGTCATAACAAGTCTTTCACTAAAGATTTCATGTCTTTCAGCAGAATCAATGACTGTGGCCAGGGTGATGAGTATCCACTCTGGGGAGGGCATGCCTCTATCAAAGGGATATTTGTAATGAAGCCCAGGATATAATTTTTAGTTTGCTAGGGCTAAAACAAATTTCTTCATGACACCAGTAGAAAGATAACAGAGCTAAAATTATTCAAAATCTTATACTCACTGAGCAAAGAAGCCCTGATAACCAGATCTGCAAAACTGGAACAACAAGTGCCTTATTTGCCAAGCTGCCAGACATTTTGTGGTCATGGCTGTGGAACTTAGCCTATTTATTTTTGGTCAGTGCTGCTGCTGAAAAGACTAAAGGCAAAGGTCATCACAGAAAGACTGAATTACATGATATTCACTATTCTGTCTTTCTGGTGTTGAAAGGTAAACATGTATATACATGAGAGGCCCCATGGTCATTCTTCAGATTGTTACTTAACGTGGTTCTGTTTCTGAAGAGAACATTCATGTTTATCTAGGGAATGATATTAGCAGCAGAACAGACGTTTCAAGACACCAAAGGCCATGCTAATGCTGTAATAATACCTGCGCTGACAATCCAGTTGGATAGAGATGCACCTGAAGGGTCCCAAGAGAGCTCAATCATGTAGGCTGTATCCAAAATCAATAACCATGATGGAGAAAAGAAAAAATATGGAACATTGTCATTTGTCTTGTTACCTTTGCCTGCTGACTATCCAGGACCAACGGGTAGAACTGGTGTCAAAAGGCCAACGTGCACCTTCACTTTAGCCTCCACAATCTAAAACCCCTGCCAAACCGCTTTGGGAACCAACCTCTGTCCTAAAGTCTAGTAACACAGGATGCAGCTGGAACTAACAGTGGTGTCCAATGATGTAAGAATCCACGCGCAGGAATGACAGGAAAGCACCCTAGGACGTTTCAGGAAGTACTTCTAGATATTGTTCTCTCCATTACCTACTGTTACTCACCTCAAGGATAAAGACATCCAGAACACTAGTCAACAGATGAAAAATGACTGCTGCATGTTTAATGCAAGGCAGAATCATCACAGAATCAGTAGTGTTATTAATTAAGTACACAACAGAGCAGTGGACATATCAAATGTGACACCTGTCATCTCACTAGAAGGCTGAAAAGAACTAAAGCGCAACAGCAATCACAGGACAGTAAGATCTTAATGGCAGAGGTATACTGAGAAGCACTGAAAAGTGTATGTTATTTCCCAAATAATGAAATAATGAGATCTTTAATGAACTGAACTCATCCACAAAAAAAAAAAAAAAAAAAAAAGGAATGAAGCATTCCTAGTTTCATCCCATAGCATGAATGGTGAGAAAAGGTCACCTCAGTGCACTGAGATCCTTGCCACCAAAAGCAAAACGGCAGGCATGAAAGTTAGAAACCTACTGAATGTCTGAAAGAAGGTGAAAGAATGTGAACTTGCAGGGGTGACAGACATGCTCTCTGTAAGTGGTTTCTGTGTGAACAGCCACATTTTGATAACAGCTGTTTCCAAGTAACTCTGTGTTTAGACAGGCCCTAATAGATGAGCTAACTCAGCATCATTTGAACATATTACAAATCACAGTCCTTTTAAGTACTATGGGTATTATCAATAAAGATCCACAATAGAATATTGCGGTTTTTTCCAAGAATCTGACCCAAATCAAATTCAGTGTGAGCTGTACACCCAGTGTTATATTTCAAAAAGCATTATGCAAAAGAGATAGATTTAATTCCAAGGAACTTTGCAATTGCACATTTTCATTCTTATTTAAAGGAGTGATTCTCAAGGGCTTGTTAACATTAAAACATAATGGCTTGAGATTAGAGAGCTTTTATGCAGAATTTGGTACCTCTTTTTGCTAAGCAGAAGACTGCATTTTACATATTTATGTAACTAAATAGCTTAATTTTAAATCAGACTCTTCGCTTCCATGTTGTTAAAATAGTGACTGACATCTCCCATTTACTTGATGACACTTTTTATTCAGATTTGCCAGGCTGCATGGTTGGAAATTGTAACTCAAGTAAACATATACAAAAGCTGTATTTTAAAATAATTATCAAGTGTCATTCAATTAAAATATAAGAAAATTTTGTTGTAAACACCAACTAGTTTTGACTATGCATTTGGGTACCACAAATAGAAGCAAGAGCTTCTAATTAACAGATCTTTCATTATAACTACTACATCTCATCTTCTGAACTTCTACTTGAAGTGATCAATTTTTTCTGTTTTCTGAAGTCCGAGTATCTCAACTTTTGTCCTTTACTACAATCCAAGGTTGCAGGGGTTTTGTCAGTTTATTTTTTCCTATGCTAAACGGACCCTTGTACAACATCACATGATATCAATCTCAGAAAACTTACCAAAAAATTACAAGCCAGAAATACATTTCTGGCACTGTCATCCACACTCTAGCTAGTTTGGAACACCACTAGCCGTGTCTGAGCAACATGCTAGCAATAAAAGACTTCAAACACAACAGCAAGTTCTATTTTGGATGTCTTCAGGAGAGGAGGAGAAAAACATTCAGCTACTTTTCAAACACATTGGAGAACATTTAGTCTGATTTTTCAAAGATAGTAAATATCAGTTATCATAGGTCTTACGAAACTGGAAGCTCTACTCAGACACACAATGACAAGCACAGAAGTTGCTTCTCATCAAATGTGGACATGCACAGTAGAAGAGTTTAAAACCTTGTCTTCAGCCAATCTTTCCATACATAAATCAAAGAAGCTTCATTAAAAGTCTTGGAAAATCCAAGGACCTTTTGAGAGCAAATAAGGTCTACAGACAGAAAGATAATTTATTCCAGTTTATTAGTTCCTCTCAGTTCCTCTCCTTCATCCGCTACTGATTTGATCCACTAAACTGAGGGAATTCACTGGCAGGCGAAGACCTAAAGCTCACCAGCAAAGTCACCAAGGAGACACGTTTGGCCATAACGAAAGGAGAAAAGGAAAAAAAAGAAAAACTACACCATTTTACTCCCATCCTCTTTATCATAAACAAGGGACTAAAAAAAAAATGCACTTTCTACCTAGCTTACTGTGAATCAAAAACATTTTTGAAAACCTTTCATCACTAGTTCAATCTCATTAACCTGGGTGATAAACAAACCTGTTTGAAATATTTTTCCTAATAAATATAATACAAACATAACACAAACATAACAGTTGTCACTTTGCTTTTCCAGGTGATTTTGTAAATGCTCTGTGGCCCTCCCCGCAAAACGGTCCTCACACACATTATTACCATTTCTGAAAATCATCCACAGATACATTAATTCCCTTGTCATCCACTGACAAATTTAATAAAACCCACTTTAATTTATTGCAGAATTAATATTTTTTTTAAAGAAACCACAGAAACCTACAGAAACTTAAGCTTACTGTCCTAGTTAAACACTGTTTAATTCAATTCCATCACGTTCAGCTTCTACAAGTTCATCAGCTCAAATACAGAGACGAGAATCTTGCCTACTCCCTTAGATGAATTCTGTATCCACACTACGAATGTTTCATCAGAAAACATATATCATCAGAAAACTCATGGTAGATTCAGTCTGAACTACCATAGACTCTTCTTTTCTGAATTTACTTTTCAACCTCAACTCCTCTCAATCTCTTCATTAATAGCACTTACAAAAGCTGCTAGTATTTTAAAATAATGCTTCTTTTTTTAATCCACATGCAAATTAAGCCCTCTGATCATATTCTTAATATTTAGAGAGGAAATACAGCATTAGGCTTGAGGCAGTCAATTTTCAGATGGAAAACGCTAAAGGAAGTTTTATATTACATACTACACATCAAGGTCAGAACACTAATATTTAAAGCTAATAACACTGTATACGTGATTGATTACCATCAACAAGCTACCTCATGCATACACAGAATTCCCTAACTTCTGTGCTCTCCATCAGTTGTGAAATGAAGTATATTTCAAAACAGTCACATTATTTGACTGTAAGAAATTGCAAATACCTCTTTCTTTTAAAAATCATACCTTGATCAGAAAGAAAATCCAGCATGGTCTGGAGAAGGAAAGACAGATGCCTGACACACAGAGCAGGATTGCCCATTCTTCTGGAAGCATATACAAGTTCATGAAGCAAACGCATCTGTACTGCAGCCCATCCTCTATGAGTTCCTATAAAGTAAGCAGTCATTCAATACTTTTTAAAGCTGGAAGTCATCACAAACCAATTGGTTTTGGTTTTCTTTATATACTAAGCAGTCATTTAATGACACATAAAAAAATCACCCAATAGAACTAATAATTACAAAATCCAAATCTTGTACTCAAAATAAAAGAAAAATTAGGATCTTTGAGTTTGCATGAATATTTAAATGTGAAAGCAATTTTTTTTATATGCTTGTCTATCAACTAATACATTTATCATCAGAATTCAGAAAAAGAAGTTTACACTTCCCGTGAAGTAAAAACAAAATTATACAGAAAACCTTTGAAGTTTTATGTTTTTTAAATTCTCTGAAGAAGAAATGCACATGAGATTTCATACAGAAACTTCATTTTTATCCAAATCAAGTACTTCTTAGCTCTCTTTAAAGATCAAGCAAAAGATATTTTCTCTAAATACTTTCCTGGCCTTAAAAAGTCAGTAAAAAGCAATAAAACTACAGAACACAAAACACATTTCCTGATTTTCAGTCTTTAAACACTAAGTTTCAGACTATAAATTATTTCGTATTTGCAACATATCTATGGTAACAATAAATAGATCATCATAATATAACTTTTCTTTCAAAAGCATAACATGCAGTACTCTTCATGAAACTTAACCTGCTTTTAGTAGTAAGAAAAAGCAATACTTTTTAAATAACAGATATTCCAAAATGTGCAATACTACATAAGCTTCTAAACAGCCTTCCTTCTAATATCACTCTTCAGCATTCAGCAAACTTTTCTTGAAATATTTACTGCAACCAAACCTTGAGAGTTTATATTTTGCTCACAAGTCTCATTAATTTTCATGTGTGAAAGGTCATTCTTATCAAGTAGTTCTTACAGTTTACAGTAATCTTCCCACACGTCTCTGAAACAGCTATTTTAGGAGTAAAATCTGACAAAGCACTTCAGTGCAACATAAAGGTAAGGTAAAAATGAAAGATAAACACCAATCACATGACTTTTGGGGTTTTTTTAGTCATCACTTCTTGCAGAACTTCTACAACCTCTTCTCCCAACACAGTCCCATCCCAGCCCTCTCCTTTTCCATCACAGGCCACAGCATATTTTTTTCCAGCACATTTGCTGTTCCTAGACTCTTTGTACCTTTCTGTCTAGTCCACTTGGCATTTTCTACCTCCTCCCGCACATCATTTCTTTCAGTGACTGCTAAAATCATACCAGTTTAAAAAAAAAAAAAAAAAACCAAACCTAACCTTCCCCATTTACAATGGGTCATCTACACGCCTGTTTTGTCAATTGAGCTAAGAGAACTCGGAAAATATCACCTAGTGGTTAGACAGATGAGTTTTTCCATATTCTCCCTTGACTGAACTGATGAGATAGCTCCATTATTTCAACGGCTAAGTGACCTAGCATATACAGAAACAACTACACTTACAATTGAACTTACAAGACAACATCGAACTGGAATGCTAACACTAGTCAATGTACTCTCACAAAATGGAGAAGAATATTCCTGCCACTGTTCATTCATATCTAAACCAGTTCAGACTGTTCATACTGGTGAACTCCACCTCCTGTCCAACAATACATGCTCAGCCCATTGCTTGCTGCTCCTCTCCTGCAACTACAACATTTAGGGAATGGTCCTCAAAAATGCTAGTAGACAAAAGAATGCAAGTTTTGGGGCAACATGGAAAGGTTTACTCAAAAAGAATTCCCAAGCAGCATATTAGCTGTCTCGTCCTTAAGAGGAAAAATGCAGCATAGTATACTAAAATCAAGACAACTTTTAAAATTATTACTTTATATATAGCTTTAGATAACATTGATAAAATTGTTGAAACATAGCTTACCTAAAGAAGGGCAGCAAGCAGCACATAACTTGCAGAAAGTGAACACAGTATTTAACAGCTACAAAAATTGTCATGTGTTCTTACGGACCATTCTTCCTTCGGTTTTTAATTGATGCAATAAAATAGTAATCCAAACAATATATAGCATCTAAAAACTGTTGAAATGTCTTAACCAAATACTAGTCTTACAGATAACATCATTCTGATCTAATTAATGGAAAAATGTGACATATTTGACACTACAGATACAGATATAATTACATTATATGGACGTATGTGTGTCTATATACAAAAATATGTAAAAGAATCTTCCATTCTTTCATTGTAAGATCAAACAGCAACAAATACCAAAAGAAATACATTTTCTGATACACAAATTGAGAGCACTTTAACTCAAAAAATACTCAAAAATAAAATATGACCTTTTTTGTACTAGAAGTGTATAATCAAAAACAAAGACATTTTTGAAAAAGAGTAGAAATGAAGCTCTCATAAATAAAACGTAATTATTTGCTGCAAACAGAGGAATACAACGACACAATCAGCAGTGGCTCACAGAAATTTGAAATTATTGAAAGCAACATTAAGAAACAGGGAAGGCACAGTGTTAAAGAACTGCTCTATTTGCCACAATTAGTTTCAGATAGGCAAATTATTTTGGTTTCATTTGAAATCTCTCAGGGAAATTATAGAAAGCCAGTGGAGTGACCTCCTATGCTAATCCATAATTTCCCAGAGACACTTACCTTTGCTGAAATCTTTAGGATCCAATGATAAGCTATAGCCAGGGAGAGTTTCCAAAAGCAATTTGTAGCAGGCCCTCCACCCAGGTTCTGGGATGCTAGGTGCAGCGCACTGCATTGCTGCTATACGCTTGAAAAAAGCAGACTTTCGGTGAAAACCAATACGTTCATACAGCTCAGAAAGAATGCTGTAACGCTGGATTTTTTCTTCTTCTGAAAGCTGAAATTTAAAGGGAAAAGAGAAAAGGATTGTTTTTAATCAAAATTTTAAAGCATATATCCAAGTTTAAAAACAAACAAAACAAAAAAATAAAACCATCAAAAAAAAAAAACCCAAGAGGAAAACAAACATAGTAGACCTATCTCCCACACTACAGAAGGCCAGTGATTTTGCATCTAGCCAGTCATGACAGCTTCTCCTGCCAAGAAAACTTAAGCTTGCTTCAAGTTCAACAGCTAACAAAAGCAGAAAAGATAGAGTTCTTTAGCAACTTTGTCAGTAGTACTAACAAGTAAATAGTCAAAACAGTCAACAACAGCTAAACAGCTTCGCATTTTATGGAAATTATTTAACAAGATGTTTTTATGTGCATAATAAGAATGCAAAAATATACCACTTCCAAAAAGTATTGATTTACCAACTTAAGCATTTTCATCCCTTTAAGATTAAATCCAATTACTAGTCTTGAAGTCTCAGGCTATGAAAGCAAAGAAACTACTGTCTCAACTTTTATACGTCTCTGATCTTGTAAACCACAAAATTTTCATTCTATGATACTACACATATGCAGACTGCCAACTAGTGAGTGAGGATTTAGTGAAAAATTAAGCCCCATTAGGCTTGAAGTTGAAACAAACTTGATGAGTGACTATCAACATGTGCTTTAGTTTATCAATATATTGGCACAAGTCTCAAGTAACCATTCTTTCCCCTCTGCTTTGAATGACAATCTTGCTTTGAAATCAGACAGCCAAGAAGAAGCTGCCGCAGAAACTCTGGAAGCTACCAACTAGTTCAAGTCTACATCCCAGTAACAAGCACTGTTGACTTCTGAAAGTGGACCAATGCTGACACCTAGTGCACAATATCTGGCATGCACAACCAAAAGCAATATAAAATATTTTAAATTACTCTAAAGCTGTTAACACGTTTTGCAAAGGCGTTTAAAGTGACAAACTTCACACAAAAATAACACTAAAGGACAGAAACTGCGTTTCTGCAACTCGTTCTTCAAAACTGAAAGTATCAATCAGTGGATTCTGTGCATTTAACTTCAGATACTTAAAGCCTTGGGAAGTCGAAAGATGCTGGCCGCAGCAGTTAACTTTTACAGAAATAATTAGCTCTTATAAATTAAGCTTCAAAACATCTTTTAGTCACTTAAATCCTAATATGATAACAAAAAAATAGTCTGTTTTCAATAGTCATTTCTAATTTTGGACATAGAGATGTAAGAGACCTCAAAGAAGCCTAGAGTTTTCAGAAGGCACCATGACCTTATCTGACAGTTCGAATCTTAGTACTTCAGGATATAAAGAGACACAGACAGATAGAGGGACAAAAAGAAAATACAGAACAATTTTAAACCAGTTTAGCAGAATCCCCAAAAGCTATCATTCAGAAAGAACACAAGGTGTCAGATTAAGGTTACCTACTCTAACAGAAAAGAAGCTGCTCCACCTTTTTTTTTTTTCTTCTCTTTTTTCCATTTATGTCATTTTTAAAATGTTAGCACAATAAAAAAAATATGGCAGCAGAGTTGAAAAGTGCATGACTGCATGATCACATACTAAAGTTAGAAAAACTTAAAAAAAAACACTATCAAAAGCTATTCCTCAAATATGTAATACTGTCGATGTTCACACACCTATGGAAACTTAAGTTTTTAAGATGAGAAAAGACAAGGTCATGCTATTTACGTAGACAGCAATGCTCACTAATAATTGGAACAACTATCAAAGAAGCAACAGATTCTCAGAAAGTTTTATTTTTATCATATCTGAGTAAGTTTTTAACACTGCTACCTAACTTGTTGCTTAATGATTGTCCACAAAGTTACTCAAATGTTTTCTGCAGCTGCAGGAAACTGTTTTTTCATCTCCACAAAGACAGCAAAATTGCATTTTCCCTCAGCACAAATAGTTATGTGTTACCACCCAGGGATTTAAAAAAAAAAAAAAAAAAAAAAAAAAAAGAAGAAGAAGAAGAAGAGGAAAAAACAAACCACATAGATAGTCCAAGTAATTAATTCTGGGAAGACTGCAGAAGGCGTTCTGCAGGCTGTTACTGTAGCATTCACGAACATCTTTCCTGACTTTACAAATTTATAAAAGCTTAAAGTGGCTGCAAAAGAGCCAACCTCTGAAGCACAGTATCTTTTCCATTTGGTTAATTTTCATTTAACTGTTACAACAAACCGAGTTAGCAATTGCACCTGTAAAGGCTGTAGTTCGCTGTCCAAGCAACTGAGCCAGTTTTTTCACAGGCTTGTTTCAAGAGGGTAGCTTTTTATTTGTTTTTTAATTATTCCTTACTATATTAAAATTCTATAATCTCACTTTCTTTGTAATTAGATGTTACAATTTATTCCTCATAACTGGATGCAAAGATAAGTCTTATTACCCTGCAGCTCTCCTATAATCAGAAAACACCAATTACGTGATGTTACTACACTGGGTAGGAGACCAAATATATGGAAAGAAACTAGTTCTCCTGTTTATCAGAGGCATACACTTTATCCTGTTAGGTGGTTTTTTCTGCTGTCAAATATTGGTTGTGCTGATGTTCTCTCTACCTGCAAGACAAAAACACTGTCCTACAGTTTGTTTTCTTAATCTATCACAGGATGACTCCTCCTTTGATTTAGTCTAAATTATAACTATTATCTGCTTTCATGCTATATACAGTAAATCTTGAAAAGCTGTAAATATAATTCCCAGCCATACCCCTCTTTATGGAAAATACATTCCCCAACACTGGAAAGATTATCTTACTCCTATTTCTCATAATAATGCTTTCTAGAAAGACTTCCACCCAAGCAAATGACAAAATAGTAGACGTGCAGTTATGAGCTAGATGAATGTCATCCTTGATTGAAATCAGTAAAGGTGAAGAATGGTTCACAGCTTAGCAGTGGGCCTCAATGCCCAAATAATCAATATAATCAAGGTGTTGGTTTGTTGGGTTTTTTTAAGGCAACCACAAACTGAACTTCTACAGTGGCATAATGATAATAGCAGATATAGCTGACATCAGGAAATGAACAAGTGATCATTAGGTATACAAGGTACAGCAGAAAATTCAGTGGAAAAGACCCAACCCAAACTATTAATATGATTTAAAAAAAAAAAAAAAAAAACAATTAACACCAATATCACTTGAGAAGAAAAATGATCATGCTCCTCAATATCCAATTTAACATTTCTTTTTTTCTAGAACTGTCATGGTTTAACCCCAGCCAGCTACTAAGCACCACACAGCCACTCACTTCCCCCCCGCCCCATGGGATGCTGGAGAAAATTGGGAAAAGAAGTAAAACGCATGGGTTGAGATAAGAACGGTTTAATAGAACAGAAAAGAAGAAACTAGTAATGATAATGATAACACTAATAAAATG
>JAOBAS010000027.1:49987774-50000235 GCA_025311575.1 Elanoides forficatus
TATAGGAAGAGCTAGTTAGAACCAAAATGCATCGTTACATGATTCTTGAGGTCATTACTTCTTCAATCACTTGGAATTTTTAGCACATAAATTATAGTAAGCATATTTTAATCCACTGCATATCAATTTCATTAATTTCACAAAAGCCCCATTTTAGCTTTCTCACTCACAAACTGCATCTCGAATGCAACCAACAGGAAGAATTTGGAAAAGCAAATTAAAAGCATAGACAAAAATAATGAAAAGAATTAAGGTCTTAATATAAAACACCATGCAGCACAAGAAGAAGAATAAAACTAACTTATAGCCCATTCCCTAAAATGGAATTTATATAGTTAAACCAGAATTAAACTTCTCTCATTCAGATACTTCACAAAAAATACATGAAATTGTGACCGAAACACACATGCTCATGATTTGCACTTACTGACCATAGACTGGTGTTTTTCCTGGCAAAATTACTACAACAAGCTGCAGCCCAGTGTAAGTGTTCTTGAGATGTCTGAACATGGGCTCCACACTGTCAGCTCCCTGCGCGTATTTACAGAAGCACGGCTGCCCCTGGATTGGCATTCCTGCATCTCTGGAAATTTTCCTCAGTTGTTCTGTAAAGGACCTAAAGGATGCAAACAGATTAGATTCTCACGTAGCAAAATCCATCTTGATTTTTGTTCTAATTTTTAATGTAACAATCCTGTTAAACTTGCAGAGTTGTGCTGTCCAAAAACCTGGGAATTTACCCCAAATGCATCTTTAATTGACTGTGCCTATGTAGTCACTGAAGGAAAGACGGGAAGATGAGGAAATACATTGTAAAAATAACACCATTACTAAAACCTTCATTTCCAAAGCAAATTCCACCTTATTTGATATTTCTATGAGATACAGTATAAGCTACTTTTTGCAAAAACACTGCAATGATGATATTTTGGATAGCCCGCTCTACCATACTTCCATTTGACGTCACAGTGCAGACCTGTTGTCCTGGTTTCAGCTGGAATAAAACTAATTTTCTTCTTAATAGCTGGTATAGTGCTGTGTTTTGCATTTAGGATGAGATGTGTTATGTTGATAACACACTGATGTTTTAGGTGTTGCTAAGCAGTCTTTATACTAAGTCAAGACTTTTCAGCTTTTTATACTGTTCTGCCAGTGGAAGCTGGGAGTACAAAAGAAACTGGGAGGAGACACACCAAGGACAGCTGATGCTAACGACCCAAAGGGCTGCTCCATTCCATATTATGCCTGCCCAGTATATAAACTGGGGGGAGTTGGCTGGGGGGACCACAGCTCAGGGATCAGCTGGACATCAGTTGATCACCAGGCGGTGAGCAATTGTATTGTGCATCACTTGTTTTGTATATTCTAGTAGTAGGAGTAGTAGTATTTTCCCTTCCTTTTCTGTCCTACTAAAGCGTCTTTACCTTAACCCGTGAGTTTTACTTTTTTTCCCCCCTGATTATCTTCCCATCCCACTGGGGGTGGGGGTGGGTTGGGGAGTGATCAAGCAGCTCCATGGTGCTTAATTGCCAGCTGGGGTTAAACCACAACACCTGTAGAACAGAGTACTTGGTGCAGAAGGGACCAACATTCCCACCACATGTGTTTCTGGGATTTTTTGTCAAGAGTGGCTGTAGTCTGGTGGGGTGGGCTGAATGTCCATTAGTGGCTGAAGCACATCATCTAGCCCAGTTTTAGCAGGAGGGGGGAAGAAATCCACATTGTACACTCAGACTGCTCCTTGATGCAGAACATGGCATGGCAATCAGTGACCATCAGGGAGCATCACTTCAAATATGCACTCCTGATCCAAACTAAAACACTAGTGCAGATGCACCCAGAGATGTCCTTCTTTGGCACTTGGTTTCATGACCAGCACAGTAAACGCATGATCCCAGGTAGCAAAGCTTAACTGACATAAATGCTGACAAAGCCCCTTTCGTTATTTTGGAGTGGATGCCCGCATAGGTGTCTAAAAAGTTGCTTGTCTTCAAAGGGTGCCAGATAATAGAGTCTTACCCACTGAGAGGGTGTGAAGATTTAGTTTCTTCCAAACCTATTGTTAACTTTCATGAATCATAACAGTCTAGGAGCTTCAGCCCTGCAGCTTGTGGCTTCTTGCAGAAAATAGGCACACTGAGCATTTTCCCTGGCAAAACAGGCACTCACCACTATAAGCAGAAAGAGCCAGTGGCAGAACATGCAAGTCTAAAACTGCAGAGGTTTTGAGCCTTTAGAAGTCCATCTCTAAGTGTGGTGTCTAAGAGGAAAGGTTCTCTCCCTGTTCCAGAGAGGTAAAGCAGGATGATTTTGAAGACTTTTAGGGATTTTGAAGGTGTTTACTCTGACGGATCTACAGTAGCCAAGTTCCAACTTGCTCAACAAGACATAACAAGAGGCAACAAGATTCAACTGGATGCAGCCATATTCCTAGTATGGAGGAATGTTCTTTCACAGTAAGGAGAAACTCTAAGCCATCAAATAATATTATTTTGGCTTATTATGTTGAAGACTTCTGCCTCTCTCTCAGAACTGACTAACTTCTCCTATGCACCATTTCCACTAGAAGCAACAGCGTGGAAGGGAAAATTCTCCGGCAGCATAGTTCCTGCCATGTACCTGGAGAGAACAAGTCCCTAGCCTTACACAATGGGAAGAAAAGCAAAAGATAAGACTCCCACTGTTCGCTCACAACTTGTCAGGGAAAAATTCCTGAGCTATTTGGCAAATTATCTAAAGGAATGCTGTTATGGCAATACCATTACTATGAAAAATTGCTGTCTTGCATTCACCTTACAAAGGGCAGCTGAGTCACCTGCTAGGGCAGCTACAAGAGCTGCACTTGCCCATGCATGAAGGCAAAGCAACTGCGTGCAAAAGAAGGAATTAAGACAATCCATCTACACAAGCATGCACACTTTCCCTGATCCGAGAATGACAGATGTCACTTTTAACAATAGTCTTTTCAACAACCATGTTCCATCCAAATTTGAAAGCCTCATTCAAATGCTCAAAGTCAACAAAACAAGTAGCTCTACTCATCTTGCAAATACAGCAACTTGCACATGATGGTAACTCCAGAGGGTAGAAAGTTTTAGACAAAAGTTGGATTGCTTTTTAAAATTTTCCTTTTAAATAAGTTCTCCATGAATAAATCTATTCTGTATAACCAGGAAAAGAACCTAAGATGACATACACGTTAGCTTTCACTCTTGACAAATACTTAGTGATAAACACCCATCAATTACATCATTTCAGTCATCTTAAACTCTGTCCTAAGGCCTCACTGGTCAGAATCCTGCCATATAATACAAAATGCTTTTGATAAGTCTGATTTGGAGGATTTCATGATGCTAGCATTGAAATCATATTGGCATCATTCAAAACACAAAGAGAGAGAACAAAAGCATTGTTAAAGATGTACTGCCATATGTTAAACAACTTAACAAAATATATATTCTAAATAAATAAAATTATATTATTTCCATACATAATAAATAATAAAATCACCATCTTATGAAACACACTTACTTAAGATGAACTTCAGTGCATTGGCGCTGGGGAGCAAAGCACGCAATTGCCCAAACCTTTATTTCAATTCCAGTGTGAAACTGTTTATTCCTCATGTCCCAGACTCCTTGAACTGGTGTAGCAATTGCTTTATTCTGGAAGTGGAAGGAAAAAGAAAAACCCCAAAACCAAAACACTAATGCAAAAATTGATTCATGCTAAGAAAAATCAGTTATGCTTCCACTTCCCTCCAACTAGCAGGCTATTTATATTCTCAGGTCTTTCTCTCCACTGTTCAAACATCTGTCCCACCTTATAAAGATAATTCTATCACTGTAGCAAGACAGCTTGCTAGCCAGGTGAAAAATAAAGCTCATATTATTCATTTTTATTATTGATAGTTTCCTTTGGTTGTATAAATCAGCAGCAGAGAGAAATTACATATGGATAGTAAGTCAGACTCATGCTTGGTATGCAACATTAACAAGAACGTACTTCTCTACAGTGACCTTACAACCACTCAGTGAACCTTCCAAAAGCTACTTAAATTAAGTTTTATCAATATTTTACACACCACTAAGTAGAGGCAAATAGTGGTTCGATGTCACTCACACAACTCTAGAAAAAACGTGAACAAGCCAACAAGAGATGATCAGTTATTCAACTTCAACCTGCACAACACTTTTTTTTCCCTCCCATCAAGCAGACATTACTGCGATGGGTTATCTAGAGGACAAGGGATATAAGATGACTAAAGTAATTCTGGTGATGTTAATTACCTTAATAAGTATTAGTATCCCGTAGATGTTTTAGACAAGTTACCACGATGTCTGCCTTCTCATTTAGCACCAACAGCTAAGATTTATAGGAATTTTTCAGGACACACACACAAATTTGGCAATTCATTTTGCAAAGAGTTGTGTCTGCTGAAGGCAGTACCTCCCCCACTCCGACTTTCCATCATTCATCTGCCACTAAGCTCTTGTTCCCCGTTCCCCTGGTGCCAGAACAGTTCATGAGAGCACTCTCCCTAATCAGGATCAGGCAAAGGCAGCTGGGTTATCTTAAACCTGTCAGTGAAGGAAGGTTTGAGCTAATCTGCCTGATTTTGTCTGAAGAGCTTTAGGTAAAAGATGCAAGATCCTTTCCCATTGCAGGTTTATGGAAGTAGCAGCCTGATTTGTGCATAGGGACAGAACTACCATCAGAAGCCTCCACAAATTAAGTTATCCCAGCTACCAAAGCTTTCATCTTGCATAAAAATAAGACACATTAAATAACTGATAGAACAATCATTTTCTCAAGCTTTTTTTAAATGACAGTAGGAAGATTATGTCAGAAAGGCCATCTGAAAAGCCATTGCAAAGAAAAAACCGGTGAGTAAATACTCCAACAGCAAGACAAGGCTCTAGAGAAAAGGTATTATCTCTATCAGCATGTTTAAGATAGTTGTCCTAAACACAGCTGCTCCACCTAGGACACTCAAAACCAGCCAGAAGTTCAGTAAGACTTCAGAGTTAAGGGAGGAAAATATGAACAGTAACAATTGAAGTTGTCTCTGTTCTTCTCCACACACATTGATTTAAACCATTATTTGCAGGTTTCCTCTTGCAACACACAATAAAACAGTGCGTGAAGGAAAAATACACAAATTTTTCTCTCAAGTTTACATAAATGCACTTTTAACCTAGCTTTACTTTCAGAAATAAAGCAGCAATTGAGGGAGATGCAAAATGGCCAGTACATTTGAGGACTTTCAAAACTTACACGTAAGTTCTAAACATCACACCTGTGATGACTTTATCCCATTACATGCAACATCGTTAATTTAAAACAACCATATTACAGAAGTTATCGCAGCTGGTAATGGAAGCCATCACAGATTGTACAGTATCTGTTCAACATACCCTGCCTCCATACAGGATTGAAGGAGGCTGTAAGACTCTGCCGGTCACATCTGTCATCTCATCTTTGACCATTATTCCAAATTCACGAACGTAAGGGTCAGTATTAAAACTGGCACTCCGCATCTGAAATTAAAAGGAATTAGCTATTTCTTGCAGAAAAAAGAAGTTCTTTTTATGAGCTCTAAAACTTTCTGAGATAACCCGTATTTGGGCACATACCCCTTATATATGGGTGATGCCACACATGCAGAGCCTCTGTTAATTCCACTTAAATGGAACTGCCTCAAAACTTGAAATAAAGCACCAAAAAACTCACTTGAAAACCTTTTGTGAGAATGTATTTCTCCGATTAATGGAGAAAGGCTTATAGAAACATGCTTGTAATCTGTGTATAGTGCACAAACTATTCAGTATCTGCTAATGGCAAGAGAAAAATTAAGTCCGTTACTATGCTTCACCCATCTTCAACAGAACACTCACCAATTTGCTAATCTCTTCTTGACGGTCAGGTGCTGATCTGGCAGTTGCTCGAATCATAGTGGAAGTTTGATTGTCAGTGAGTTTCTTTATGCATCTTTGTCCTGCCACTATGTTGCACACCTAAAATATCCCCCCACAAAGGAAGTTAAAACACACAATGCAATTGGTTTTTGGTTTGGGTTTTCCCCCTACCCCCCCATTGCTGCACTACTCAGTTTCTAAAATTAGCTACTCAAAAAAACAGTTTGTCAACATTTGAGCCTTTTCACTTCTAACCCCCTTCCCCCATTCCCAGAATACAGTATTATCTAAAAGTTTACTTGCCTCCAGAGGAAGGTATGTGTGTTTCTGCTCCTGTCCAACTTGTAAACATGGAAGGTGAGGATAGCGTAAAACTAATTTGTGCCTGTCCTTAAAATACTGAGCTACAGTGCATTCAACTGTTTGTCCATTCTCCTGCTGAAGTGGGAATCTATTGGAAATCAAATGTGAAAATAAGCCATTACTTTATGTAGAATACTTTCCCACACATGCTCAATACATTTCTTGGCACAAGTTAAGCTCACTGATGATTTAAGCTATCTTGCTGAAATGATGTAAGTGTACTTCTATAATTAAGACTCCACCATTGCCACTACCATGTGTCTTCTAACAGTACCACAGAAGGCTATTTCTCTAACGTTGGTGATACCTGAAGCTGTAACTTAAGTTTCCTAAGAGTGGGTGCCTTCAAGACAAAGACTAATGTTTTCTGCTTCTTTGGGAGACTTGCAGTACTACATTTTATGATATGCCACGCATAGAAAATAGTAAGCCTACTCTAAGAGTTGCAAAACCAATTATTGCTTCAGAAATGCATTTCTCTCTGTACATTACAAGCATATCATTGTATATGCATACACATTTGCATATACTTACATCAAAGTGGCACAAATATCATCTTTTCATTAATATAGTACATCATTGAAAGAGCATGAAACAAAGCCCAAACAATTAAATACCAGATTTGGATATTGATCAGTTATCATCTTGTATAAAAGCTTGTATCAGTTTTGTTCCTTATATTACTTTCTTAAAAATGGGAATAAATACCTCCATATTCAAGTTATCTGCAAATCTCTGGTTAGTGATTAAAAATAAATATTTTTTCCAGAGGAGAAATAGATTGGTAATAAGCAAGATTAGAAATCTGATCCCAGTTGGCACTACTTTTCTACCCAATAGCTCTGGGAAACGCTACCCTACCAATAGAGCACCTTGTTCTTCCAATGTTGAAGAAAACTGTAAATGAAAAAAACAAACCAATCAACCGAACCCCACAGAGTTAAAAAAAAGTGATTGGTTCAGATATCATGACATTCATTATAGAATAAAAATAGAACAAAAAGAATAGCAAAATTGGGAAAATACTTTGAGATGCATTTTAAAAGCGTTGACTAAAGAAAGTATCATTTTTCAGGACAACTTTTCCTATGTCAGTAAGGCAGGCAAGATACTTTTCCAGCCTGAGATTAAACATACGCTTAAAAAGAAGCAAAATACTTTACGTTTGGTGACTTGCTGGTCGTCTGGTGACATTGCACACTCTGTACTTCCTTTTCATTTGTCCACAGTGTGTTATTTCCACCTTTAGACCTAAAAATTGGAAAACACGTATCATCAATTCTTCCAAATCAAGGTGTCAGCCCCCTAAAATGCTACACAAGACCACTTAAACTATGCAGTAAAACTAGTCACAACGTAGCATGTTCTCCAAGCACCACAGGTTATACCAGACAGAACTCAAAAAACCAATTCATAGTCTTAAAATTCAAAACCCCTGAGCTTCAGCCAAAGTTCCACAAAGAATTTTAGAGATAAGATGAAACCCGAAAGCCCCAAGAGTTTGCAGATGAAGCTGAACGCATTCAGTGAATTCCAATTCTGTACCTCTAAGGAAGTCCAGGATGGCAGTAGGAGATAAAGGTCACACAACCTCCTTAAAACAAAAAGCTTGTTTATACTTTATGTCTAAACATACGGTGTCTGTGAGACCTCCGACTATTGCAAGCAACCCTCACCTAATGAACTGGGGCAGGAGAGGGGGAAAAATACCCATGCAGTCTCTAGGAGCCCATGGGAATGAGGCCATAGGGCTTTACTCTTCCTGAAGACAAACATCTGTTGCAAACCCCACCGGCACAAAAGCCGAGCCCACCTGAAAGCCAATAACTTCTAGAAGAACAAATTATCCACCACAAACCAGCACAACAGCTACCTGTGAAGAAGCGTTTCTAATTTACCATCACCCACAAATACAAGCTTGATTGCAGCATTTTCATTTATATCACTTTCATGCTCAGGCAGAAACAGATGTATGTGGACACGGAATAGGAAAGAGGGGGCTATAGAGAAGAATTCCTTATGTATCCACATGTGTATATAAACTGAGGCTGCTGCTGAATAAGAGTGCATATTTCCCCTGTCAAAGGCACTAATAACTTGCCAAACATACTACTCTCTCCACATCATTTATTACGGCTCGAAGTGCCATCTATTATAAAACCTTCAATAAATATCAAGTTTTCATTAATACCTCTGAAATCTGTATCACAGTATTTTTATTAAAAGATAAACTGTTACCTCAATACCTCAATTTACAACTAGCTTTGCTGCAAATTTAAGACGACTTCTTCTATCTGAAGAATGAAAATCCTCACAGAAAAAATGACAATAGCAGCCAGCGATTCAGTGCCCCATTACTTTTTCCCAAAACATTTACAACCAGTACAAACTCAGGATTTATTTATACTTTTCTTCCTAACAGAATTCTAGTTGGGCAAAGGTGATTTTGTGGACATTTTGTGGAAACAAGGAAGCTGTGTGATAGATTTATGGAGTTTGTTTTTCTTTTTTGATTTGCTTGCTTTCTATCTTGCATATCATGAAGGGAAGACCTCGATTTTCCAGAAGAAACCTTCAGTGAACGAAACCAGTAATATTCCTTCAGCCTACTCTTTGATTCAGTCATTACATATTAGAATAACTAATTTATTTCCAGGACAGTAAATGTATGGAATATACTTAAGCATGCAAAAACATATTGCTAAAGTATTGGCAAAATCTGGAGTATGAAAATCTTGACATTAGCAATTGGAAAAATGCAAGATCAGGTAATTTAAAAAAAACCTTAAATCCCAGTCTTTGTAAACAATTTGAGATCATCAAATTAGGAACTAGAGTATCTTTGTCATGGAACTGGGATTAGTATTACCAGGTTGTTTCAAAAGTAAAAAATGATGAATTTTTTCTATTTCTAACCATTAACTCGTATTTAGAGATGGAGGTACTTTAAGAAGAGTAAAGCACTACAGTATATATAACTTTTAAATACAATACAGCAATATTCATTAGGGAAGGTAAATTGCTTTTAAGGAGACTGACATAGTAAGGGATGCTGCTCTACATGCTGAAAAGAGAAGATCTCAGTAGTACTTCTACACTGAAATGTTCTCAGATGCCAACACACACCAATAACTTTGACATGACACAATCAAGTGGTGGCGAGGCACACACACACAAAGGTATGTCAAGAGAACCTATTCTTAAATGAGGAGAAACTTGCACAAGTCACAAGCCAGTAACTAATCTCACTAAAACAAATCATCATCCATCTGGTGCAAAGTTTTAGTTCACCCCATCACTTAAGAGAAAAACATATCATCTTCATTGTTTCACTAAAGCCCTTTCACTAAGGGCAAAGCTAATTAAACAACCCTATTTGCCACAGGCAAAATGCACACACATACATAGTTACCACGGATTCCTGAATATGTGATAATTTACTTGATAATTTACTATACCTGAGCCCTAAATGTGGCTGGTTCGATAAACAAACTCACTTAACTCCTTGCACTAGTGATACATCAGATCTAAAGGCACAAGCTTGCCTAAAGTGACCCAACTTTGCTTATATTCACAAAGTGACTCTGTCAAGCTATAGAGATTAACTGAAGTAGTAAGAAAAAAGGACCAGCAGGCCTAAACATAACATTGATCAGTAGACTTCTGAAAGTCTTGAAATACATGTAAGTAATAACATGATTCTTGCCTCTTAGTTTTGACTTAAAACAAAAAAACAAAACAACAACAACAACAACAAAAAAGTACGTGCACTGTTTGTTGTGATAGCTGTCTCCCAGTAAGGCAACTGCTATGGAAAACATTTTGAACATGTAGTGGTAACACAGCATCAGACAGAATAAAGCAGTTTTATGCAATTCAATTATTACCTTTTATTTCTTTGGTAAACTTTACCCTTTGGGAATCTGTCAGAGGTTTTTGTTGTTCTTCAATACTTTTGAAGTCCAAAACTTCACATACAAACTCAATAACTGGCTGTGCTTTGTAAAATGCTGTTGCAGATACTGTGGACAAAAATGTTAATGTTGTATTACAACAATACTGAAGAAACTTCTAAGAAATCCAACAAATGGAAGTATATTTTTGTCTTTCCATTGAAAGAGAAAGAAGGAACAAGAAAAGATTTTTATAGGACCTACCATCAATATTTAACATCATTTTCCATAATGAAGGTCTGACTGATTGATGGAAGCCAAACCAAACTTCTCTGCCACCCCCCAATGGATTTGAGCACCCTTCTGATGCTGTAAAAAAAGATCGCCCCACAGGAGTATATCTGCAATAAAGAAAATAAATTCAGATCATAAAACTAAAGCAAAAAAAAATTGCAATAAAGCCATAACTAATGCAAATTCCTATTCACAAAAGCACAGAAATGTCAGTGTTTCAAATTACCAATAATCTGAGATTCCTGTCAGGACTCAGGTTACACGTCTCAAAATCTAGCTAGTTACAGTAAGAAATTGGCTACTACTTATGTTTATTATTTATTTTCGGTATACTCCTTACTATACCTACTAATTCAAACAAAAAGCATTAATAACTTTTTTGTACCCTGTTAAAAATTCAGCTACGCTTCAGTAAGAAAATAATTTTAAAACTCTGCTATTAAAACAACAATGTAATAATCTCTCCCTTTACTTGTGCATAGCTGCCTCTGAAATCCATGGAAACCGCATGGGTAAACAACTGATCTAACATATTTTGATGCCTCTTTCATCTTGGTAATTCAGTACTGCACACTTAATATCAAATTAATCAAAACCAGCACCAATATGTTTCTCTGACCAAAGATGTGTGACTAACTAGTCTGGGCTGTTTTCTATGTTGCAAAACCTGACTAAAGTGATTTTTTTTTTTTTTTTAATCCTTAATGTGAGGACAAAGTCTATGTAATATAAGGCCATTTAAAGATATTTACATAAATTTAACTCATTTTCTATGTTTAGCCCTTCAAAATGGGAAAGTTTAGCCCTACTAGTCTTCATTCTTTACTTTCCAATTACATCTAATTTGAACAGTGGTCTTAAGCGACTTCTTTCATGGCAGCAGAATTAAACCCAGTATCTCTTGGGTTTGATTGCTGTAGGTCCCACTTGCTTGGAAAAAAACCCAAATAATTTTCAAGTTTTTCTTTTCTATAAAAATAGCTATACTGGGTGACATCAATATCCCCCTAGCACAGTAACCTTTGTACAAAATGGGCAACAAACATCTGCCCAAGGACACACAGGAACAGGGTAACAAGTTTTAAAACCACCCTTACACACCTACCAACCTCCAACTACTTTCCATTCAGGGAGGGCTTCCTTCTCTGAAGTCTACAGAGAAACGGGGTACGAGTGAGATGGCAGGGCACCCCCGACCTGAGAGCGCACACACATGGAGTGAGTCTGAAGACCAGTGGGGAAAGGGACTTGTGTCCAGGCTGGAGGCTACTAATTCCACTGGATGAGCAGAAAACCATCGTGTTGCCTCTTGCCTGAGTATGCCATCTGCCAGCTAGCTATTATTTTGGTTGAGCTATGAAAGCACATCCAACCCAAGAAGCCACTGAAGCAATTCAGATAACAATGCAACCTCCTAAACAACATCAAGGTCTTCCCCTCACCTCATGGAAGGCAAGTGCCTCATCACTACATCCAGTGCCTGGATGGTTTCAAACGGGACACTTGGCAGCCGACCAGAAAGAGCATCATGTAAAGCCTGCAAACTCACACAGGACATCCACTTTATAGCCACCTTAAATATTCTGTCCTTTCCTTCTCCTGGCAGCGTGACCTCCAGCTCCACCTGCAACAATGCCAAACAACAAACCAAGATGATTCTTTCCATTTAAAGGGGAAAATGGAAGGGGCTTGGAAGGGATGATGGATTCCTCTGAACAGTGCTATAAAGCATGGGAGGAGACAAAAAGCAATGATGAAGAAACAACATACAGTAGGTACAGCCTCTTTTTAGAGCTAGATCTTTCCAAAGGTGTATTTCAGAAAGCTGGTGTGCTTCCCAACTGGCATCTATCTCCCTCTTGGAGGCAACATTATAATTTGAAAGTGCTTGCATAGCAACTGGGAGGTCTTAGTGAAGATCTGATAAACTGATTTTGGATACCCAACACATACTAATGCATCACCGCTCATGACAGCTCCTGCATGCCTAAAA
>JAOBAS010000027.1:50001525-50013615 GCA_025311575.1 Elanoides forficatus
GATGGAATGGAAAAAGATAAGTAACAGGACTACCTGTGTTGCAGTATCGTGTCCCTGGTGGAAATAAAAGACCCAGGATTGAAGAATTTCTATTCCATTTGCTAGACTGCAAATACCGATTAAGTTTAGCATAGCTGTGATGGTGAATTAATACTGCTGAATCTGGCCCAAACAGTTTTTGCTGCTCAGTCTAACTCCACTTCAAAACAGTTGAATTAAGAAGTAAGGTTTAAATCTAACTTTCCAGGTTTTCTTCCTTTAATATCTCACCTGAACTACATGCTCTGAAGAGTTTATGTTTAAAAAAAAAAATCATAAAGATACATTAGGACCAAAAAAAGTGTCTTTAATCCACATCCACAAGATCCCATACACTCTTAGGCACTGCTAATCAGAATTTAATCCCCCAGTAATATTTTATTTATCCCACTCTATATTTTTAAGGGCAAATGAACACACTCATGTTTGAGAGAGTAAACAAAATAGGGAAAATTTCAAGACAAAGTAGTTTTAAACAGGAATTTTACCATGTACTTTACTACTAGGAATAAACTCTAAAGCCAAATTTAATGTTTGATTTCCTACAGTTTTACCAGGTGTAACCTATACCCAAAGAAAAAATTTACTATCTCAGCCACTAACCTACTACCTAGCAAGATGTATTACTAAATTGCAACACAGTGGAGATAATTTTGTAGCTTAAGGAATTAAATGAAAGGGAAGTTATTATAGGGATGTGAAAAATCATTAGGCCTGTGGAAAAATTTGAAAACCATTCTTAAAAAGAATAGGTCTTGTAGCTATAGTCTGATTGACTCAAGTCAGCATATCACTGTTTAAAAATAATAAAAATTAAGCTTGACCATGTGTTTCTGTGGAATTCTTAGTACTCCTTCTCCTCTATAAAATATATGCAATGCTACGTGATTATTTTGTCATGTTTTGAGAATACAATACACATTTTCTCTATTAATCTAAGAGCTTTTCCTTTGCAGGGATTCAGAGGAAAACATGCAGAGTTTCCAATCAAATATCCAGGTGCCAATCTCCCATGGACTTGTTTGGAAATCTCAAGCTATGATGTAAGAAAGAGGTCTGCTTCTATCATGTACAGAGTCATTAGCAGTACTTCAGATAGACAAAGTCAAGAGGAGTAAGGTTGTAGCCATAGCAGGATTAAACACTCTCCTTCTGAAAAAAAGAACAGCAGTAGGATTTTTGCATCAAACTGCAGCTCGGTTCACTCTTAATTACTGTTTTTCTAATGAAAGACTGCTTAAGATGTATGTTAAGATATATCAGTTGTTCTTCAATCTTGCTAGGTAAGAAAACTTTCACGTTCAGTTAAAATTTAATTTTAGCTCTTAATCGTACATGGACATTTTAGGGAAATAACACAGTAATGCAGCAGTTGAGTACAAAGCCACAGTTAGAGGTAACCTGGGCTTTCTCTTAGAACCTACGAGGAAAGAGGAGACTATTAATCTTCATAGCTTGACAGCATCCTATACATGTCTTTCTGCTCAATACGTACAAGTAAAAACTAAGAAATATTCTGTTAATAGTTACATACTGCATGTTTGCTCCAAAAGGCCTAAAGAAATGAAGGAATGAAAGAGTGAAAACAAGGTACAATAAGGAATGAATGAAAATAGGTATGATAATCATGAAGCCCAAGCAGAAAAGTATTTCTATAATAGAAAAAGTTATAAAAGAAGCAAGGTTGTCAGCAAGGACACAAAAAACCCCCAAAGCCCAGAACAACCACCACCAAGAGATGAGGGCAGAGTGCATTAATTAAGTTAAAGAGCAACAGGAGGGGGTGGGGGGAAATAAAAATGTTGGCAATTTGGTTTCAGCCTTCTGTTTAGCATTAGTTCTTCCACTACTGATGCACACTGCAAGTAAATCAAGATCGTCTTCCACTTAGATTAAGGATCATCTATTAATCACTGTACGTTCATGAATCTTTTCAATATGATCCTAAATGTAATCAGATGTGCAGTAAACTTGCTACATTTGTTATGTACAGAACAGCCAAAGAAAACCCCAAAGAAACCTAATCTAATTATGCTGGAGGAAAGTCCTAATACCTACAAGCTTTAAACTGGTTTAAACCACACTTAAACTAATTTAGCACCATGTAAAAATTTCCCTCATTAAGTTAAATTTCCCCATGTCCGATTTAAACCAGCAGAAGATTTATCTCTATTAGCTCTTTCCTCCAGGGTAATAACATTAATATATGTACGGCAGAACAACTGACAAAGTCCTATATCCCATGGGAAATAGGGAAAAAAATATGTGTTTATTAAAAGCGAACTTAAATGTGAGCCACAGATGAAACTATATGAACCATCTTATGCTAACCTCTGCTAAAAACAGTTTCCTCGGTGACCACCTTTTGCAAATGATCGTCACTCTGGCTAGATAATTCTGTCCCACTCAAAATGCTTAACATCGTTAAAGTCAGCCTTTTCCTAGCTGTACACTACAACATTCATTTACATGGACACAAAGGAATTGGGGCATCAAAAGCATTTCCTGCTGACGCACTGTCACTAGACTTCATTTTTACCATGTATGATTTAGTATATGTGGGCTTTTAAATCCAAAGCATGAAGAATCAAGTCCTATTTGGTCAGCAGGCATTCAGACACAGAAGGACCAGGAGGAGGAGGTCATCTCATCCAGTTCTCAATGAGAAGAGGGTCAACTTGCATCTCTCAAAGTCTCATGAGATCCAGGGATTAATGTGATCCCAGTTTGTTTATCCTCCGTAGATAAACCATTTTTCATTTACCTTTACTTACTAATTGCAGAACTTCATACTTGTCATAAAATATTATTGTCAGTCATCCACAACTTGGAAAGTTTTATAGTTATAAGGTAACTCTGCATGCATCCAGAGAACTTGTTTAAACCCCTAGGACACACTCATAAAGTATCATTCCATCTTTGGCAAATACTCTGCAATCTTATTTGTCAAATCTGTAGGAACTGGAATACTGCATGTGAAAGCGATTAAAAAAAAAAAAATCAAATCTCTACTACTTTTAATGATTCCTTCATAGTTTTCCCAGATGTTACCTTATCGGTTAATGAAAAATAATTAAGACTGAGTAGAGACTGACCTTTACTGCATGACATTCACTTAAATACATTTGGGGGAAATAAAAATTACACATATGAGATTAAGAGCTTGATTCAAGTAGAACTATTAACTATGCCAAGCACTGCACAAGCATACAATATGAGACAGCAAAGGACAGCATAAACTATTTTGCAGCACACTGCTACTGAATTTCAGAAGACCTGAGCTCTCTTCCCAGTTTTGTAACATAACCAAGTTTCCACATTTCTCTGTATTTCCTTTTCTGTGCACTTAGGTTGTAATCGACTTCTATGGATACAACACTCTTCCCCTGTAACTGTGCATGTCTCACCTCGCACCCTCAGTAAAAGGTTAAAATGGCCTCTGGGAACTACTGTAGTACAAACAAGCAGTAAGAATGACTGTATCCTCAAGTGTTCCATCTAAATAAAAAAAGCCACAGAAAATTCAATCTGATACTAGACCACAGACGTGTAGGCTAAATTATTTTATAGGGTTTGTGTGGTAGCATGTTCCAGCCCAGTCCCTTCTACTTCACCAGTCAATGGGCACACATGTGGGTACACTTTGCAGCTACAACCAGAGTGACCAAAGAGGTCACCGCCCCACATACAGAGCAAGCAAACAGAACATGCGAGTCCTCTTCAACTGCCTCAGGGCCAAGCTAGCAGGTCTTAACCTGTGCAGTTTAAATTAATTTGGCTCTCATGTCGTAAAGGATTAGGGAAGAGGTTCCATACAGGCAATGGAGGGATGGAGGAGTTTCTTTCAGCTAGTGGGTAGCAAGAAATCAACTTATGGGGGCTTTGATGAGATTAACGAGCTGACACAACAGCTTGCTGCTGCCCAGAGGGGTGCTTCCACTCCCCTCTCCCAAACTCAACTGTGCTTTCACTGTCTCTCTAGTGCCAGTATGGAGCTTGTCCACTGTCTTGGGCAGTTGATCCAGCTCACCAAACCAGTAGAAACCACGCAAGTGGGGAGAAAGAGAGGGAGGAAAAGAGGGATATGGAAAGGGGAGCAAGCATTTTGAGGGCAGCAAGCTCACACTTCCGTCCTGGCAAACCACACGCTGAGCAAAGTGACAACAGAAGGAGAAATCTATTCCAGAAATATAAAATCAGTTTCTATCAGTTATCAAAAAGGCTCTGCAAATATTACATTAAAATCTCCAATTAGAAACTTCTCTATTTAAAACTTACTTTATCTCTCCCAATGGGAAGTGGCATAGCTGTATAAAGGTTTTTTCTTCCATCAAACACCGGTTTGCGATCCCCAAAAATCTGGGTTTTAAAGTGCTGAACCATATGCTCCACTATTTCTCTGAAAGTACAAAAAGATTACGTTAATTCAACTTTTTACTTTTAAAGTTAAGTAGCAGATAAACATTAACGCCACTATCTATGAATAGAGGCACTAGGTAAATGAAAGGTTTGTCCACTGTTGGGTATTAAGGGCAAGATCTGTTTGACTGATCTGAATTAAAACAAACTTTTCACAGACTAAATTGTTTTCTTAAAGCAGCTATTTTTAGCTTTTTCAGATTGAAACTTTCCTTCCTCTTTTCTGTGATCTACTGAAAGTGGTAAAGCGAAAGCTCATTTTGAACTTGAGAGAGCACGAGAGGTGCTTGGTATTCCCTGGGGGCTTCTGCTCCCCTGTCCTACAGCCCCTTCTGCAGATGACCTTGGGCCAAAAGCTCAGCAACCCGAGAAGCTTTCAAAAAAAACAACAACAACAAAAAACCAAACCCAAACATTATTCAAGCCTACAGCCTTAGTGTAAGGACAACAGTTCTGTGATGACAGTGATACGCAAACCTTTTGCATCGCACTGAAAAAGAGTACTTTTAAATGTAACTTTTTTCATGTATGCAACAAAACTGGGATCCATCCAACAAACCCAGGTATATGCATTCACTGGAATCTGTACTTATTAAAAATACATATTCATTTAATTAAGCATAGCTGGAATTAGGTTGCACATTTGTATGAATGAGGTAACCACTCACAAAGCTCTTGTCAAACCACAGTGTTTACACACTGGTCATGCAAAGCAGTTCACCAGCTGATGAGAGGTCTGTTGGAATAATAACACCCTTTGATGCCAAAGGTCTTTGGTCCAAATGTCCCAAAGAGACATCCTTCAGGCTATCTGTATCACAAGGCCGTAAAATCCAAAATCCATCAGCAGTCTGCAATATGCTGCCTACAAGATCCTTAACATACAGCTTGGGGCTAAAGAGCATTAAAAAATTAAACTGACACAGAAAGGAAACCATGGCATACTCTTTCTTCAGCATCACTGTCAACTAGCAGCTCGGAGAGGCTGCAGCTGACTATTTCATACACCTTGACTTGGAAAGGCAATTAACCCAGCATACAGTTAGATATGATAGTGATGCAAAAAGCAGAGATGAAACTCTGAATTCATTCAAGAAAAGAATGAAGATTGGTTTAACTGAGTTTCTTTGCTGTGTGACAAGGTTTTAAGACAAGATGTGCCCATTGAAAGAAATGTGCCTGACCTCCTGAGAAGTATGAATAAAACTTGACCCAGTCATTTCTGCCTCAGGTCTGCAATGTCTGACTGAACAAGTACATAATTTGTAGGGTGGGAGGAAGGAGGTTATTTTTCAACTTTGAGTTAAAGATTGAGCAATGGAAAGCCCATTCTTCTACTGAGCAAGTTCTTCCGATTGTGAGCTACTTTATATAAAAATGGACACTTCCACTTAAGGTTTTCAAGCTTCAAACCACATTTAGCAATGGTATTTCTCAGCTGTGGGTGGAGATATCTTAATGAAAAGTAAGTTATTTTCTCCATGTGAGGTTAAAAGAAGAGTTATCTACCAATTCACTAATTTCAGCCCTTTGGGACTACTATTCTACCAAGATCATGCAAGCACATCCAGAACTCAGGGTCAGTGACTGCAAGCAAAGTTCATCTTGAACCTTGTACAAGTCCTAGCTGTCTTTGTGAATTAAACCGAGGGCATCCACAGTGCAGAACCAAACTCACACTGCCCGCTCTGCCTATTTAACTATCCAAACAGATCTGGCCTTTCTGCAACATGTGAAGAATTGTAGTCAGACTGTACTGATTTGGCACAGCAGCACATTGTCTCAGCTGTGTGTTTTCCAGTCCTGCTCCAGCTCATGTCTCATCAGTGTGGAACTTGCATGTACACTGTACGCATCCCTGCAGTGGGTCTGCAGGGTCACAGTCCAAGCTGTAGTAAGTCCTAGAATAAAACTGAAGAACGCAGCTGGGACAGATGAAGGAGTAGTGTAAATGAAAATAAGATCTCCCTCTACCCCTTCTAGAGGTTACAACATATAAAGTAATGATAAAAACTATTTACTGTAAATATACATCTGAATTATATGACCAAAATACTAGAAATGTGTAAGCTAGCTGAAAAAGCTATCATTTTGAATTGGACCACACGTGCATCCTGCATAATCCTATATACATATATATAAGCACACACAAAAATATAGGTATACATGTAGGACTGAAAGGTCACAGCTCACAAAAACCCAGGTGCAGGTGACTGCATGTACATCTACAGGGTAACACATGCAGGAATAAGTATTCAAAAGAAATAGAACACACACTTCATTAACTGAAAATTAAATTCAATTCCTGACTAGCTTAAAAGTTAAATTTATAATAGATTACCACAGGAAAAAAACGAGACAGCAAAGCATAGAGATGCTGCTTTGTGAAAATGCTATCATTACCAACTCTTTAGTATAACAATGGATAATGCACTCCAGTTTATTAATTCACATTAAGAAAACTTTGGCTTTTGGGTGGCTTTTTTGACTCCACATTTTGTTCATGCTCCTGACTACATATCCCACCCATGTGACCTTTTTTAGCAAGGAAAGGTTTTGCTCTTGAATATATAAACATGCCATTCCGATCCTCTACAGTCAAGATGTAGGTAGTTATGAAGATGACACTTGTGGTTTCCAGTTAGTGCCAAGTCTTGTTCTCAAGTTTCACTTCTGGCAACACCACTCTTTTTCAAGTCAATGAGGTTGCCACACTGTGACTAATAGGGCACATATGCAAAATGCAAGACCTAATTGCTTGTTTCCTTGGCCAACCGATCCATGTTTTCACCTTGCAATCTGTTTCAGGAGCATATCTTTCCCTTATATAGCATCAACTGATGAAGGATAATTTCTTACCTAATTTAGTCCCTCCACAATCCTCTCACAGCAGCACAAACAAATGGGTTTTGCCTCCCCTTGTCAGTAGGGGAAGGTGGGAAAACAAGCTGGTAACACCAACTCCCTGCTGAAGGGCTTGTCAGCCAATTGCACTACAATATTTAACCAAGCAATACCAAGAATCGTATTTATCAAGTTGGCTTATACTGACCTAGCTCCACTAGAGTCAATACAGTTTATCCACCGGTCACCAGTGGCTTTGATCATCAGCATCTTAAGACGCTGACAAGTTCAATCAAAATAAGGGATGATTAGCCCTGAAATCTTGCATTGGTACAGAAAGGCTTGGAGAAAAAAAATGCCTTTTGATGGATATGCAAAGTTGGAAGCCATCAGTACAAACAATAACTAAAGACAGACACATCCTCCAACCCTCAATGAAGACAGGCACACGGCTCCAGCATTTTCAAAAGCAAAACAAGAATGTAAATAAATTGAGGAAAAGCAAAGCACAGTATTACCTGTTAACTCTTCTAGGGCATTTTTCTGGCTTTATATCCAATTCATAATGGTAGATATCTATTTTGGGAATGTCCATTTCAAAGAAGTTGGCCTGCAGTTTGATTGTTCTCCCAGAAGTGCCAAAATCTGGTCGAGGAGGAGGTTTAAAGGCATATCCCTGTATTGGTGGTGGCAATGGTGGAGGAGGTGCAAGCACTGAAAAAAGAGAAAGCACAAATTAGCCATCAGCTCTCACAAATTGACAGTTAAACAAATTTACAGGCTATTTGACTAATAAAGCACAGCACATTTAAACCTGTAACTTTTTTAAACAATCCAAAAACTGAAAAAAACCCCACCCTATCAGGAGCCCATGAAATTTGATGTCTTCTTCCCATGCTGGTTCACCATTTGCTGTATTTCCTAGCCCTGATTACTGAACAAAGTCTTCAAATGAGTTGCATTTTCCTATACTACAAGTCAGCTGGGTGGGAATTTGAGCAGCCAAGCAGGCACTGCTGGGAAAGTGAGAACCAGATCTTTGCTGCAGGGAAGAACCTCAATTTCAAAACAGACACCAAAGCGAATCACCTAACCACGTTTATTTGAGCAAACACCTATAAAATGGAGTTTCTACCACTTAAACCACCTCTGAGATCACGTTTGTATGAGCTGCACGCATCTAAAGCAAATACAATGCAGGCATTTCAGCTATATACATTTTGCTCTAATGACCATACCACACAGCTTGCCAAAGAGGGAAATACAGCACATGAGCTGCTCTTACACGTTGCAGCTCTCTGGAAAAACACTATGTGTTAGAATTAAACTATACCCTACTGCTTCCTTTAAACAGAAAGCAAACAGAGCAAATAGTCTACTGCTGCTGTACTGTATTCTTGAGCTCAAATGCCAGCCACAGATCAGACAACATGAAGCAGAAGCAAAATAGCTGCTTGCGGTTGCTTCAACCTAGGAAAATCCATTAAAAATTCAGAGAAGTGCGTAAGGTACCAACTTGAGTATTCAAAACTCCTGCAGCATCAGTACTCAGGTATTCTGTGGTCTAGAGAACAACAACTTGCAGCAAAATCTTCACACATGAAATAACCCAGGAGGCTTCTCGTTACTTATGTAAGAATCCAGGTGTGGTTTCTCGGGATTATCAAATTCAGTCCTCTGCTAGCGCCAGAAACAATACACATCCCTTCACCAGCAGATCAGTCACCACTTTTCCACCCTCACTTTCCCTACTGGAAAGCTGTTCCAGAACTGTGATACTCTAATGCTCAAAAATATCCTTCCATTTCTATTTATTCATTGTCAGGTTATACTCACTGACCTTACAGATTAAGTAGTCCTTATTGTATTTTTAGATTTAAACCAAGTTCTCATTTAATTCTTAATTTTAGGCTATACTACGTCTATTAGTCTCTTCTCATAAACCAGGTTTCATTCTCATCCTTCCAGTCATTTTTCAAGCTAATGCATTTTCACCTCACCTCTCCTGAACAAGACCAAGTGTTATTCCACATGAGGGTCCATCAGGGTCCAGCAGAACCACACTGATGCTTTCATCTCTCAATTGGAAACATTGGGTTAATGAGCGCTAACCTGTATTTGCCTGTTGTACCACTGCCTTATAACAGCAGCTCTCGGCCACCCAGTGACCAGTCAGTACGTGCGTGCCTCAGTTGTTTATGACTGATCATCTCCCAGTTCACTATGAACTCCAGGCTACATGATCTTTAATGTATCTTTTTCTTAACCCATATCCATTACCCTGCTGCCTTCTGTACAATGCTCAAGACCTCCTTTTTCTGACAATGCCTCCTAAGCTCTATGACGAAGTTTCATGTACTTATTCCTAACTTGTATGCAAAGATCATTAATGAAATAACAAACAAGACCATTCACAACCTTAGTAGCATCGTTTCCCTGCTTTACCCTTCAACACCCCCCATGGGCAGTTTCCCACTCATCAGTATCTCCTTATTTTTACTGTTCTACCAACTACTTGGTAGAATTTTTACTACTTCTACTAACCCAACTTCCAGCACCCATTTCCCCACATACCAGATATTTCATCAGAATCCAGATAGTTCGGTTTGACATTGAGAACATGATAGGGGGTTATGTTAGTTATTTTATTTTATTTATTTATTTTTTAAAATCTTGGGTTTTCTCATTTGTTTTGTTTGGGAAGCTTGTTTCAGATCTTCTCTTGCAAACGTATTTCTGAAGCATACACCCTTTTGATGTCACGTTACAGAACTTCAATTTGCCTTTTTTTCCCTCCCTTTTGTAAACATTGCCATTAAAGTCTGTGAATCTCCAACACTAACTTGATCAATACGTTAAAGATGCGTGTTGCTAAAGATTTGCATTTCCATGTCCTAAAACTTCAGGGTTTTGTAATAAAAGATTATTCTGTCTCCTTAATTTAAGTACACCAACTCCTTCAGTTTTGCTTTCAATGGAAATATAGCAATTCTCATTTGAATATTATTCTTATTTATCCATTTTGCCCTTGAAGTGTCAACACCTGTACTGAGAAATGAAGCAAAGTATCTTCTTAGTTTTCACACAATAGCTCTAGACTCTTATCTATAACCCAGTCCTCACCACAAGCAACCCATCTGCCTCTGCATCTGACCTTTCCTATTTAAATCCCTGAAGGCAAGTTGAAATACTTAGCTGACTCTAATTCTGCTCAACCTCTGGCAATTATATTTATTTATTTTTTTTAATTTCTCCACATCTTGACTTCTAAGGCACAGATTTGCCATTTTTTCCCCTACACTTACGGGATCTCTGCTTACTTCAAATATTTTTTCTGAACTTAACTCACTCGGGTGGCCCCCGCAGTCACCATATCACCTTGCTTGGTATGACAAATTCAAAGTTTCTGTGTCATTAAGTGGAAAGAACCCTCTGCTGTGGATATGACAACAAAGTTATTTATAGCATTACCACTACAACTGGAAAGTAACATAAAAATACTCCCACAAATATTTATACTTGCAATATGACAAAGGTTTCTACTATCCACCTCCAAATCAGATCAGGAGCATGTGCACCAAGCATCTACCTCTGCTCCACCAGAATATTGTTAACCATTGCTTTCCCAAAGAAATGTGCCTACCACCCATGATTTCAGCCATTCTGTTGCTTAATGCTTTACAGCTCATCACTGTACATGTTTTTATTTCCATCTTTCTGTAACAGAACGTTCCCATTCGCAAACCATGTCCTAGTCATTAACATTATTTTATGATTTTTTTCTGTCCTTTCATGATCCCCAGAGCACCACCCATTCGAAAATATTTTAATTTTCTGCCCAGGCTCCTGGCATTTGTATTTTAACATTTCCATTTCTTGTTATCCACACTCTGCATTCTAGCTACATTATGTATTGCCTTACTACTATGACCTGGTCAACCATTATCTCATCAATATTAAACATTTCCCTTCTCTTTGCTGTCTATTTTTATGCCTTCTAACATTTCTGTATCTACTGCCACATCCTAATTCCCCTGCCCTTCCTTCTTCTGTGCCAGATTTGGTACATCACAACTAGTTTTCAGAAATAAAAAAAAAAATAATAATAATCTTAAATTATTTGGAAGTACAAAGACTAGCATCATGGAGGGTGGAACCCCTCTACAAGCTATTTATTTATGCTGCAAAATTAAGTAATTTTGTAATTAAGTAACACATTCCCCTCCCGCTGTATTAAAATGGGATCATTTACTACTTCTCACAGGAGCGTAACAAATCCATAAGTGTTCAGGGATCAACACAACCACACGTTGCTCAACAACATCGTTACCTTCCTCCACTGGAGTTTCAGTGACAAGCAGTAAATAAAAGTGAGGGCATATATTCAGTTTTGAGAATAACAGGAAATGCTGAGAGAAGTACAGACTCCTGGGGAAAGATGTGATCACAGTTTTACAACCTGCATGTCTGATGGAGGAGAAAAAAAAAGAACAAAGCTATGCAGAAAGCAGGACTACTACCACCCTGTATTTTCATTTTAAACATACTTTTCAATTATTTTTTTACAATCCAATAAAAAAAGTTTTAAAAAGGAAGCTATTTCTGGCTCAACTCCCTAGGCGAACTTATTTAGGGCAGGGTGTTGCTTAAAGGAGATAAGTACTGTTTATTAAACAGCAGCACTGACCCGATAAGCAGCCAACCTATATTTTTGCTGCATAAAACAGATACATACACATTAACTATAGAACTGAGGGATGTGAATTGAACTTCAAGGGAAAAAACTAA
>JAOBAS010000027.1:50059672-50076722 GCA_025311575.1 Elanoides forficatus
TCAAGGAGCATCTGGATGATGCTCTTAGTCATATGGTTTAGTTTTAGGTAGTCCTGTGAGGAGCAGGGAGTTGGACTTGATGATCTTATAGGTCCATTCCAACTTGAGATATTCTATGATTCCATGTAAGATGAAAATCTGTTTGGTCACAACCAAATTAATACTTTACACAAAACTTGCAGTTGTCATGTCATAAAAAACATTACAATCCCAACAGTATCACATTTTATGCAAATTTCTGTTCAAAGGAGTTTCCATTGCAAAGTTACACACTGAAGGCAGTTAGAATTTAATAAGTCTAGTACTGAAACATCTCAAAGAGGCATTTATTTATAAAATAAAGACCATTTTCTATAAAGTCAGAATACTTCTTTGCATCAGGCCTAAGGAAGCTGCTTTTTCAATACTCTAAAGATGACATTCAGACTGCTTAGGATTCACTTTTTATGGTACGAAAACACAGTGTTTGCTTCAATTCACCTTCAGCTCTGGATAATGTTATCATAACCACCACTTAAGAATGAAATTAATTTCATTTTAAGCAACTGTTTTTGAACGTCTTGTATTCTGTATTTTGAGAAACACGCCCAGGTAACAGGGACAATAGCAGTACACTTACTATTCCTTAGCTTCTAACTCCACCGCCACCTCATTTCAGTGCTAGACGACTGACCATACCAAGCATCTTGCCCAACAGCACGCAGGAAGGCTGCAGGAGATCCTTTGAACTGAACCGAGAAGCTCATGCCTTGACAACTCATTCATCTTTCCATTAACAAACTGGAGGGATACTCACAGTTGCAGTTCAGCATTTATTCAAAGCTTCAGCCTAGCATTTTTAGAAATTCATGTTATGGTTTTAAAATTACAGGCAGATCTGGTAACGGCTGCTACGCCTAAGGTTGCCTAGCGCTTCTGGCCTGCTTTCAGCTGCTCAAAACTTTGCCAAATTTTAACTGCATGAACTGAAAATTCCCACACTAACTCTCTACTTCCAGCTAATTTCTATCAGTTTTCTATGGAAAACTGTGGCAAGAAGCATAACTTTCAGAAAGTAAGGTTGCATAAAAATGTATTGCATAGGGAGAAATCTGAAATTCTTTTAAGTTTTGTAGATGATGTTCTACCAACTTAACGCTTTAGAGCAGAAACGTGATGGCTAGAAATAAAGCAGCACCCTGCCTACTCCAATCCTGTAACTACAGACTTGAAGAAAAAAAAAAAATCTACTTTCACTTTCAGGAACCAGGAGAAGAAACCAAAGATCCAAAGTCCTGAAACTCTTCCGCTGTCACCACGAACCTCTGAAACCCACTAGCTGATCATCTCACACCACTGTCATACATCTGCCATCTATAGTTAGAAAAACCATCTGCTTTCTGCTAGCACCATCAGTCATTTCATTAAGTTTGACTTGTGTTGTTAACCTAAATATTTCAAATCTGATAACCCCGGGGGAAAAGAAAGGGGGAAGAGAGGAAGGAGTGTAAAATTCCACTAAAACAATTCTTACATTTTTACTGCCAGAAAATTGCATTTTAAAAGTGTACGTCAAAAGAATGTGCACAAAGTTATACAGCCACATGCTTGTCAGTTAGGAACTACTACAATGCGTGTGGTAACTGTTTCTATCATCTTATCAAAGAACAGGATCATGTATTACTTCTCCTCCCTCCCAGTGTCCCCGAACAGTGCAGATGGTCAGAGCTGCTGTGCTTTCTGCTCTACAGCTTTCCAAGTGCCACAACACCTAATAAAATAAAAAGTCACTTTGTGGGGAAGATGTAAACGGCTGCAGTGAACTGGATTCTCTCCCCACCACTGTCACAGAAATCTCTATATAACGCTGGGCAAATACTTAATCCTAGTTCTCCTAGAAATGACCACTGCTTACTTCTCATCCTCTCAACGAGAGATTGATATCGACTCACAGAAGCATTGGACATTTCCCACTGCAAATGAAGTCAGTCAGAGTTATGTTCTGAATGCATTAAGAACTATAAAAATGCAAAATCAAATTCTGGAACTAGCAATGTAGTTATCACGAATTAGAGTCTCTTTTAAAACTCATTTTGTCAATGATCACTAAGTGTTTTCTTCACAGTCTTTCAAATGGGGTGTGAAATTGTACTACCTTGTCTGGGAAGACAGGACTTCCCCTACAAGCAGTTTGGGATCTGGGTGTTGTATTTTTTATTCTAACCCCAGGCAGCCATGCTGAAATCAAGCAGCAGTCAGAGAAACTAGCTGGCTACAAGAAGCCGTACTTTAAACTCATTGCCACTGATAGCCACCTGAATCAAACCTCTGACATGACTTCAAAATCCCCTTGTTATTCTCAACCCATCTTCATGAGGAGCACAAAATGCAGCAATACTTTACTGCTCTTATATAAAGATGCAACAATAGCAAAGACCTATCAATAACTAACAGTCGTCTTCAATTTCATGGAAAAAATTTAGCGGCTTCCAGACAGGAATGTCTCTACAGACCACGCTGCAGTGTGTCACTCATATACTCAATTCCTGATTGTACTTTGGCTGCAAATGCAGGAAGAGTCCCTAAATTCTTAGGCAGTGAAGAAATACTGAAACCAAACTAGGTGTTTACAATCGCATCCCAGAAGAACTAGGAAAGTGAATTTAAAATATTAACTTTAAACACTTTAAAGAGGATCCCTGGGGACGAACAGTAGATGAAGCATCAGGTTTCTATCATTAACAGTCCCTAGCCTAACGCTGCCCCCGCCTTCGATCAGTATGATTCAGAGATTCCGACAGCAATTAAACAATTGGAGCGATGTTTTTCGTTAAATAGACAGGAGTTAAACCAGTAACAAAGAATACCACAGCTGCAGCTCTTGTCTGGCAATAAATGAATGGTTATGGGGTTTATTTTTTTTGTTTCATAGCGGATCATTTACCCCAAACAGATTTCTGGGTAATACAACAGTAACATTTACATGCCTTGTAAGAAAACCCTTCAGATATTTAAACAACTGCAAAAGTTATTTTAATTCTGCTTCCTGTTGACAGAATTTTCAGAAAAGTATCCACATTCTTGAATAAAAGTCCCAATTATACAGCACATGAACATTTAAAAATTACTGCAACATATTTGTGGAAACTTTTTAGTATTTGTTTCAACAGCAGCTTCAAGGGGGAAAAAAAAAAAAAATCAACAAACTCCAAATCCCCCAAACTGCTGCATGAACAAGTTTGCCACGGCTGCTGTTCCCACAGAAGCTGAGCCTCTTGGAAAGTTGTAGAACCATGTAATAATAGTGGAAACATTTAGCAAAAACTTTAAATCCTCTACCATAACCAAGACAGCGAACAACATGTTCTACCAGGAAACTGGAGAAAGAGCTGGGAGATGAAAAGATCCCACACATACTTACTGGGCCCTGGAGACCTCCATCCTCTCGGTCGATGCTGCTTCTGGAAAGCCGCACATCGGGTTTCTGAAACAAAAATTAGAAATTTCACTCTGTACTCTGCTTACCGATTCACACAACCTAGGCTTAAAATCATTTTAAAGACAGGAAAATACTGTTAAAAATTTACACTGACAAATACAGATGTAATTTCATTCCAGTCTATACACCCCCACTGCTGCAACTACGCGCTTCTGCAACTGCAGCTACTGAAACTCCTGGCAGCCTTCTCGACTGCTTCTTAACCACCCATTCTCAGCGCATGTGTAAAAATGCTTGTTATAAATATTGATAGTACCATTTCCCTAACACAACATTGGAAAACTTGCATTTTAATTTTCTCAAAGGCAGCAAATTTTTTTTTTTTTTTAAAATTGTTTGCTTCCCAACAGCAAAATTTCAACCACGGGATGAGAAATGCTGCACATTAATTCCCACTTCCTGCCTGAGGACAGCTTATATGTACTTGGCTCCCTCGCCAAGCCTGCAAATGGGGCCAATTACTGGAGCTCTTTAAACACTGCATTTGGATACCGAAAGCTAATAAAGACATCCAGATGCACTATTCTCCTGATACAAGCAACAAACCAATTTCTATTTTATATGTTTTAAGTGAGATACAGGAACCCGGCACTCGGTTGTTTTAAAAAGTAAAAATAAGACCACACCAATTATTTTCACAAAGCAACCGGTCATTTTTCTCATCTCCCTAGTAAATCCAGGTATGTTATATTTGTTCTTTGAGGACAACATTAATTACATGGAAAGACAAAGGAAGATTGGATGTGAAACAAAGTGAAAAACACTGATCTGAAGACACAGGTTCAGCAAAATGAGAGTGCTTTTCTAGTGCACTAATTCCAGCACATAAAAACAAAGAGGATTTATCTGACTCTTCAATTCAGTCTCCTAGAAGACTGCATGAGGAGTTAATGAAAATGGATAAAATGCATATCTATATCAGTGTAAATACAACTTCCTTTTTATGTCTGTATGTATGTATACATAAAATGGACACATTCAGCATGAGAATGAACATTTTTTATTTAGAGAATTGTAGGCATGTGAATACTGACTGTAATTAAACTGACCCCATGTTCTTTCAGGGTCAGTTTTGGGAGACAAATATATCTGTTTCTTGTTTAAAGCTACTTCAGATACCTTTCCTTCTTCTTCTAAAATCACTGAAGAATAATTCCAACTCGCATACCATGTTAAATGACCCTAAAAAGCCAGCAGGGCAGACAGAACTTGCAAAGATACACTGATACTGATCTTCTATCATTAAAAATACTCCAGTTGTGCTGGTAGTCTGTCAGAAGGGCCTTTGGATTTTCACTCAGTCTGCCGCAGACTGAGTGAGGCACAGCCAGAGATAGTCACTGCCTGAAAGAACTTGCAGATTAAAAATACACAAATCATACTAGACAGGGGAATATTTAACCCCATCTGTAGCATGAAGAACTGAAGCAGACACAAGCAAGTAATTTTGCAATGTTTCTCCAGGAATTTGTGACAAATTTTATAATGAAACCTACCATTGACGAATCTCCAGTTTACTTCCTTTAATATGATGAAGGAATTTTTTCTGATTAAAGTCTCATTGGATACGAGTATGTTAGATACTTCATTAGAACTAAAGTAAGTCACTATTCTCATTATATTTTTAAGCTAAAGCAAATAGGTATCCTTATTTATCTAAGCATACGACTAACTACATTTCTACTACACTGATGTTCACACTTTGCCTTTGTTTCATGTTTGTTTCTAGCCAGGGAAGTGCCCAAAGACTTTGGAAATAGTCAAAGACTATTTTATCACAGAGGTCTTTAATGCTCTTTGCACTTTTAACAAGTTTTTACTCCAGAAAGGCACCCTAAATTAGATTCCAAAGATAAAGAAATATTGAGCATTTTAAAAGATGCAGAAGCACAAAAACACACACTAGTCCAAGTAACGGATTTTTTTCTAGTATTATAAGAAGAAAGTTAAATTAATAGACATAATATCCATCTCCTCCCCTCCTTGTCTTGCTAACAAGGTTCTTCCTTTCAGTACCTGAACTCTCTAAATGCCCAGTTCTACAACCTCTCATCACAGCAACAATTCAATTACCCGTGTCACCACCAGCAGCAAATGTGCACCATGTGAGTGGACTTTGGGACGTCACATACATGAACAGTATACAACCACCTAGCTACAGTCTAAGAATCGTTTCACAGAAAGGTTGTAAATACACATAAAATATTACTAAAATGAGCGTTATTAACTTGACAAGCACTTGCTTCACCCATTGCCACAGAAATACCGAGTCCCGTTGACTAGCCCATGCAAGCAAAGCCGTGGAAGGCCGTGGTGTTGCCCAGGCATCTCCAAGAACCTGATCTGAAAATGAAGATACCATATGCCAATGGGTAATGGCAAACCAGAGGGTCCAGGAGCAGCCTGTAGAGCTACACAACCCACCTGCATCTTTGTGATCTGCACATTTACATCTTAGCAGTAAGGACTAAAAGTCTTTAGTGGTACATAAATGCAAGCCCTTTCAACTTCTCCAAACATTTTCTTCCTGCCACATCAAAACTCAGGTAGTTAGGAACACAAGGAACAACAGAGAAATATTCATCACGCTTTTGTGTCCAATGACTAAGAAGAGGCCCAGTTATATTTCTAGTGACTTGACTGTGTTCTAATAAATTCTAACTCCCATTTTAGCAAATGACATTCTGATTTATTCATTTGTGTAGCTGTGGAAATTTCAAAAGACAAACTATTTTACAGTAAAGGTGATATCTAAGATCAAACTCCCATTGCATTTTTAAATATTATTTAGCAGCAATTCTTATGCTTCTACAGTGCTAAGAGTTCTGATCTTAGCCCCTCATGCCGGCATTACATAGCAATGCATTGCTGAATTTTTAAAACTGAGATCCTTTAGATGTGTTTAATGAAACATTCTCTAGGTCAAAAATAAGCCTCACACCAAACCTGACTTGTTCTGTACTTTACATACCATCTTACAGCCCCAAAGCACACCCTTCTATCCTTCCAGTCCCTTCTATGGCGCTATACCTCCATCACAGCCCTCTTGAAAACCGCAGAGACTCCTCCGAATGATTCTCCCATGCTGATACTGGCCATACGATTCAATATACAGAGCTTCTTGGCTGGACAGGAAACGATCCTTTCTGAGACGCAGCTGAAGGGGCTGGAAACTGCGCAGTGGGTGCCGAGGTGCTCAGCGCGTGTGTGTTTATGGAGAACATTTCTGGCACTTGTCGGAGCACAACTGTATTGATGGTGTATATACAACAGGGAGAGGAGTTGGAGGGGGGAAAACTCTCAAGACATCCACTTGGTTGTGCAGCTCCCAAGTTGAACGTAGCTAGTAAGATGTTTATCTACAAAGGCCCTGCTTAATGCTTTTGTGCAGCGTAAGACTGTTTCAGAAAATGAAGCCTTTGGGAAATTGGAGACTTAGGATTTCAGCTTTACCTGAAAACGTTGTCACTTGTGAGTATATTTTTTAAGCTTTGAAGATAAACAGTGACCGACTGTGATGACAAATCATCTTCAAATGTGTTTCATACTCATAGTATGATGGGACTTCTCAAGCACACAAACCGTAGTGCTCTGAATTTTTTTTGTGAAAGCATCAACCGTACTAAACTAAAATGCAAGTTTAAGCAAAGTCTTTTCCACTTACATTATATTCATTACAGATATGTATTTCAGGGAGGAACTATATTTTATCAAATATTTATCTTGCAGAAAATCAAGACCCTTGGAAAGTAAATGGATTTTTGTCTAATAAATAGTCTACTATCTGAAATCTTTGGAAACATCATGAGGACTTTTCAGACAGGATGCATATGTTGACAAACTGGAACATAATCTGCTTTATTTCCAGTATTTCTGGTCACTCACTAATAAAAGAACATGTAAGTTTTGGCATTCTCAGGACATACCAAATTCTAATGTCTTGGTGGGATTTTCTCAGGCTAAAAATTAAAATCTTATTTTAGCAACAGTTCACATCAATTATATTTGAATTGCAGTTCTCAGTGTCAAAATAGGACAAAACCACAACTATGTGGGAATTTCAGAAAAAACCAAAACCAAACACGATAAGGAAACTATGCAAGTTATTTCTCCTCAACCTATCACAGGAAAGGACTATAAATTTCTCAGCACAACACTGCTCTGTCTTCTGAGGAATTACTAAAAGGCATGCACATAGACACACAAATATATTTATTTTATATGATAAAAACCAATGCCACATACCATCAACACAGCCACAAAAGAAAGGTTCAAACTGGAAACTAAATATAAATGAGGAAGCAGGTAATTAAACAGGTCCGAAAGAAAAGCATTCTGCAAAACATTCAGAGATAGTTAGCAACAGTGCCAAAAGTTACAGCATTAAAATCACTAACTTCACTACACTGCTGAACTTAAAAGGTCACCTTGAAAAGACACAGAATGACACAGTTGCTTTCCCACAACTCCTGTGAAGCAAACTAACTAGCTACCAGTTCAGCAGGCTCTCTCATGGCATCATCGCCATCACTGGTTCCCTATCTGTGGTTACAGGTGATTCTCCTTTTGGGTCAAACTGCGTATTAAAATACAGAAGGTATAATCTCTCCTAGAAACAATTAAAAAAAATTTAAATATCAGGATAGTTTCTGGCAGTTCTAAACTTCTGTCAAAACCCACAAATAAAAGCATCCTCAGGGGCCTTTAAAAATTATTTTAACTCAATGAATTAACTGATTTGTGTTTAAATTAATTCTACACACGGGAAGTCAGGGCTGGAAGATTAAACATACACATACTGGTGCCCTAATGGAGTAATTTGATCCTTATGAGCTGATTTTCTGTGTGCACAAATACTGTAAAGGAAAGCCAGCACGTTGGACATAAGTGCAAATATCGCAGCACGCATGCCAGACTGCAGGGTAATAGGCCAAATCTTTTAGTTACAGTGAGCTGCAAGTGCCAGCAGCAGAGAGGCCATTCGCAATTGTGGAGCAGTGCTTTTGAGAATGGAGGCTGTTCGTTCAGCTTCTATATGCTATGCACTATGTACAGGTAAAATGGGGGGTGGAAATACCCATATGATCAAAAAACAACACAGGAGAAAGTGCAGAAAGAGAACTTCGTTACTTTCTTGTGATTCTGCTTGTCTGCTGAGGTCTAAACATCACAGGATATAAATGATCAGGGAAAAACTCAGTCCTCAGGACTGCAGCACCTAAAAAACCTAACAGTAAGATTCCTCACATAGAAAGCCAAACAGACATCTGCTTGTTTGACATAATGTGTTTGTACTGCAGCCCTCTCACCCCTCCACCTGCATATGCCCTGGACACAGACTGTCTTCTGTAGTTAGCTCTATCAAGCTTAAAGTGCAGTAATGCTTTGTTTTCACTTCAGCTTCCTCAAAAATAACTCAGAAATTTCTGTCCTCCTTCCTGGAGATGCTGATATCCAAAGCACTTTTGTCAAGAGAGTATGAAAGCCCACAAGTTTAATCAGTGTCCATTAACGCTACCAGACTAGTGTGCAACGTCCTCTTTTCATCGGGGGGTGAGAGGGAGTGTCAGTCCTGGAAAAAAGTCCCCCAAAACCACCACCCCACCCCAGTTCTCTTCTCACCTCCCAATGGATATATTTGGTACAATTTAAAATTAAACACTTCTCTACTGTTAAGTTTTTACACAACAGAATTGTTTTCATTCAGAAGCTTCCCATGAAGACAGATCTGATTGTTTCCTCTTTTTACAGCAGAATTTCTAAATTCTGGATTCTGTTAAGGCTGCAGCTTGCAAACAAAATTCCTACTTCCTTTCAAGTATTGACTAGTCACATGTTCTCAAAGGACCAGTTTCAAGCAAACTGCTTACACAGATAACAACCTCTCCGAAGACTTGTAAATTTCCATTTCAATGCCACTGCAATTTAATTCTTCATCTGGGGTGTCTCTTCTAGCACACACAGCGTCATTGCTGTTTATACTTGTACTAACATGCTTTGAGTTGTATTTTTTCCCTGTAGAAGCAGCGATAAATTTCAAGTCATGACCAAGTCGGTGTTACTCTGGGGAAACAAAAATGGTACTAACAGAAACCCCGCTGAAGATTTTTCTTCTCCTTGCAGCGTCTTACATTAAATGATTTGCAGTTGCTCCCCTGTGAGTCCAATTCTCAATAGCAGAAGTGAGATATATTGTAAGAGTCTGAAGAATGTGTAAATAGAGCAGCTTTTGAAGTAGCCAGTTTAAACTGAGAACACTACACTGTATGGTTACGTAAGTTAAAAATTAAAATCTGGCTCTACTCTCTCTATTGTTCTCTGTGCTCAAAAGGAAAAATATTCTGAAACCTGCCTGTAGCAGGCAAGGGAGAGCCCAACTTCAGCAAACCATTTTATCAAAATCTAAAGGTTAGTGCAGAAAGGTGTCTCAAAGCAAATGAGGCACAACACCAATTTTGAGAAAGTAAGTTGCTTCTCCTCCCTAAATCACCCGAAGTGAAATTAGGCAAGGCCCTTCTCCCAAAAGAAGAAATGTCACTAGTCACTCACTAGAGGACATGGGCGAAGGAGTCTGTGTGCAATATATGGATTATTTCTACACTGGACCTGTGTTTGGACTCTCATTACTTTTTGAAGAAACACCCATCTATAAACTGAAGATTCCACTGACATACATCCTGCTATGGGTTCAAATATACCCTGTGGTATACCCTGTCCAAAACCAGGTCGCAGGCATTCAAGTATAAACCCCAAAGTCTGTATAGTCAAAATGTTCATGTGGTAAGAAAAAAACAGACCTGAAAGTCTCTCATGGATTCCAATTCCCCATTTTGGCCATTTAAGTTCACACTTACTTCCACTCAAACCTTCTCTGGTTTTTGCCTTTTTAACCCTCTAAAGGTTTACATCATCAACCAAATATAGCTCTGGCAAAGCTGCAGAGCTGTAAGGCTGCTCACAAGTTCATCACCTAGTTCTCCTTTGGGGAGGGGGTGGCAATAGACATGGTGTTTCCTCACAATAAAAACTAACACATAATGAAAACAGTAATTCTTTTCCAAACATATGCTAAGACTATTACAGATCAAAAGAAAAATCAGCAAGTCCCTCCTCAAGCAGCAATTTGGGGGATGGTAAACACCCTAATGGTCCAGAGGCTGAATCAAAACAGAATAACAAACACTACAAATAATTATCATCTATTTTGCAGAAAGAGCCAGAAAGGTCAGAAAGTTTTCTGCAGAAGATTCCCACACAATCTACTGCCACCTGAAATCACAATGCCTTATTCTCAGTAAGCATATCAATTCCGCAAAAAGTTCTTGACCATCTTGAAAGTTTTAACCGACAATGGGATCAGTTTGACCTCCTGAGCTTGCGAAAGTCACAAGCAACTGGTGCCACTCAAGACTGGAAAAGCTAATGCCTAAATTAGGGAAGAAATTTTCCTTTCCCCTCCCTCTCTTCAGCTTGTAATAAATTGGACAAAGCAATCTGGGTACAGTGGTTTCTTTACAGTCATCCAATGGCAAACCGCAAATTCCCAAGTGCACTTACAAGGAAACCAGCCAAAAGCAAACTTCAACATCCTTTAATCGAAAGTAACATCTTAACTCTGGCACAAATGGGATCTTGACTAGAACATGTATGGGACACAGAGGTATCTATCAGTAGCTCTCAAGAGCCAGTAGAGATTTATCCTACCTTGGTTGTCTTCACAGCCATCAGCTGTTCTGAACAGTTCTGAATACCATACGTAACTAAAACCCTGAGAGACTAAGACAATTCAACTGGGAAGGAATAAGGTCTTGGTAACATCATCTACATACAAGATCTGCTCTCCATTCCTGCTCACTGGCTTCCTGTAGATTAAAGCATAAATTCTTATTTTCAAGGAACTCAATGTCCTGGCTTCAAGATCCCTAAAAGACTGCTTCAACTTCTGTGAGACAGTCACAACTAGCAACTTTGTGTCTCAAAAATAATTCATCCGTACAATTAAGATCTTCCTGGAGACCAGCTCTAGACAGTGTAGAGAACTCTTACAGAAGCGACAGAGCATTATCATCATCTGCTTTACACAGAGAGCATATTTATTCAAACTTACCTCCTGTAACAAACCTATGCCACTTGCATTTATACAGGCATGTTTTGTAACTATGCACAATATAAAAGGCTTCCAAACCAAAACATTCCTTGAAATATGCTTAAGACCAAACATGTGACTGATGGTTGTCACAACTCATACCAAACCACTGTCAATTATCCACCTGCCAAGCAAGGCTCACGCACTCATAGGCTCCCCAGCATGAGCCTGTACAGAGTAATACACTGCTACCATCCTCTGCTGCATCTGTAGCCATCAGTCTCGAGTAGGAGAATTTTAACACAGAACTTGAATTTCGACAATCAGGAAGCCAGAGTTGAACTACAAAACATACGCCAGTGGTACCGACAACAAGAAAACATCGAACTGCAGAGAAACAGCAACAGAAGATCCTATTACCAATGCATCTCTTCTTCCTCCTCCCGATGATGTTCACAGCTTCTTCTCCACCTCAAAGAGCTCTTAAATTATTTCTTCCCACTAACGTGTCTCGTTATTCTTCTAGTGCAAGACTGCTTACAACTCTTACTACAATCAGGGTTCTTAGATGGCTGATGGTTACGTTATCCCTTTTTTAGGGGTAGAGTATGCACACATCTATCTCCTTAAGAACAAACAGCAATTTCTGGATTCCCACACATAAATACTCAACTGCATAAAATGAGATTTACTAAAACCCACAGCTGTTCCAGGTATTTGAAATACAGGACTCACTAGCTGAACACTTAATTCAAGAACTGTTCCCAAACCTACATTTTGGTAGCGACTCCTGTGTTGAGTAAATGTTCTCATTTCACAGAAGTGACCAGTTTTAGCAAGCTGCAATAAAAAAAGAAAAACCACAATGAATTAAGGAGCACTATGAAACAAAGTATTACCAGGAATCGTTCCTCTTTTTCAAGCCAACGCTGGTCTTCTTCCATCTCTTGCTGTTGTCGTATCAATCTCTCCTCCATGAGATGTGTGGGTAGAACCTGGCTCATTCCTCTTATGTCCAAAGTGCCTGAATCCTACAAAACAGAGTAAGTTTATTCAGTCTCACAACAACTTAAAATTTTTATATCACCTGCAACAATAGATTTTTTAAAAGCCCAAATGCATAACAGCAGTCAAGCAGAGTTCCTTCAACTCCTTATAAACTGAAGCAGACCATCAGAAGAAACTTTCCAACTACAAACATTTTATCTGCCTTGCTCCTAATCACTGGAATCAAAAAGATTTGAAAAATTCTTTTTTTTCAGCAACATTGTAACTTCATATATTGCACTTCATTTAAGTTGGACAACAAAAACAGATTTATCAATTTCATTTTCTAGGTCTTGAGCAATAATGTAACTAGCCAGTTGTTAAAAGCTGCAAGATACATTTTTACCCAAAACAAGTACACTTTTCAGTTTTAGCTGACACTTGCAAAGCATGTCACAAAAACATTTTTAATGGAGTTTTTAACAAGTTTTTATGCACGTCTTAAGCTTCCATATACCATGTCCCAACGCTGTCTGGAAATCATTAGCAAGTAGTGTATAAATTAGTATTTTTAAAAAAGCCGAGGGGAGTTTGGTAACAAACTTCACTAAGATTGGTTTTAGGCAACCAACTTCCCAAGTTTTTGTGAAAACTTTGGCTGTGAGTTATTATTACGAACACGTGCAAAGCATTCCTGTGCTTCCACCAATACTTTAACTCAAGCACAACACAGTTAGACTAAGTTGTTTCTAGAGTCCATAATCTACAGGGATGTTGAACTACTTGGGGCTACAACCCTCAGCTATATATGGCCAAATCAACCAAGAGTAAGCAGAGGCAAATTGAAGACTTGGACACTTATCTGCTCGTCTGTATTTAAGGGGTGAGCCTCAGTTATCACTTAAATGTTTATCAGAGGCACAAAGAACAGAGCATTGGTTAGAGAGGGAACGGATTTAAGACAGAAGCTGCACAAAGTGAATCTTTGTGGGAGGATAAAATGGAATGAAAAAAGTATAAAATACTTGAGGAGAACTGAAAAAAAATGATAGAAGGTTAAAGGGAGAATTAATTTGATGTTCCTTGCAGCAGCTCTGTGCAATCATGACAGGCTAAAAAGCACCTAACAGGAATACAACTCAAGAACAGTTTTGCAGACTGTTTCATTTTCTGTTCCAGCTAAGTTACAGAGAAGCTTCAGATACTTTAGCTATGCCGGATATCTCCCACAAGAAGTATTTTTAAACCGTAATGATATTACATATTTTCACATGAATGTTCCCATCTCTATTAACAGCAATGAGTTTCAGTAAAGCCTTCTTTTAACAAATGCAAAATATTTGCTATTACTCAGTTAAGATACGAAGTAGTAATAACTTCATCAAGAATTTGTGCAAAGAATACGCTTTATGCCCAACCTCACATAGGACGATTTGTTTCAAAAAGAATAGAATTCCTATCCCACTGCAGTTAAGGTGATTAAAAAAATACCAAAGAAACGATTTTCCTACAATAATCTCCAAATGTACCTAAATAATAAAAAAATCTATTTACTGTACAGACCGCAACAACGGATGTGTCAGTTCACGATACCTCCATGTTTGGTTGCCACACTGATATTTCCTGAGGCCGATGGTTCCAGGAATCTGCTTGATCCAAGAGAGAAGCCTGCCCAGGATAAATGCTGCCTGCCATGGCTGGTATCCCATGAGAACCAGGGTAGCCAGACACCTTGGGGGTGGGGGGTGGTGGTGGAGGAAAAAGAAAAAAAAGTTGTATTAATACAAGACCTATGCTTCCACATAATTAATAGCTTCCCCTACACACACCAAGGGAGTAAATATGTGAGTGCAGAAATGATTCAATTCAAGCAGTCACTGAGAGGTAAGAGAGGAAGCAACATCAGAAGGAAGCCAAGCCAAAATATGACACAAACCCTCTTTTTTAAGTCTTTGAGAATGCCTATCAGAACAGTAACTATTTGAGAATATCTATATATAAATATATAGAAATATTACTATAACTTTTGACAATAACTATTTGAGGATGCCTATCAAAAAAGCAGCATTAGAAGGTGTTTTAACCTCTGCAGTCAAGAACATCGAAGTCCTCTCACCAACTAAAATAAATCCATTGATACATTTTTAAGAGCTACACATGCAGAGCTCATATTCAACTTACTAGGAGCCTGCAAACATCGCCCTGCAGAGCCATATAAAAATGTACCCCCTACTGTATGTTACAAACTTAAGTCTTGAGTGACAGCATGTAATTAGCATGCTTAGCTGCATGGCCTGAGAACTTCTCCACAGGAAAATCAAAAGCAGTTTTAATGAGCTTGAAGCACTCATTAGAATAATGAAAACCTCCCCCTCTCCATGGAGGAAAAAAAAAATCTTGACCAAGACTGCTGTATATGGCTGTAGCTTTGAACAAGCCCAAGAATGCTTAAAGTACTTTCATGACAAACTTTTTTTTTACATTTCTTCAGCAGTGTTAGGAAGAAAAGCAAAACCTGTGAGTATACGATGTGGTAGATCTAAAGGCAGCTATCAGCCAATAGAAAATATAAATGTTTCAGAGAAACATCAGGGAACAGAGTATCAATTAGCCCAAGGAAAGTCCACCAGTTAATGCCATTTTATAAGGCAAGTAATTTTGTGGACACATGTTAACGTGAACGCCACATTCTGTCAATAAATATGAAAACGTCTGATGTGTTTCATTGCAGTTTTAGGAATTTGAGCACCACATCAGATATGAAAATATTTGTCATCTGGAGTAAACCTACCAGGCTCAGTTTGGAGTTTGTTCTGATGTAGTAAAACAAAAACCATTTAACAGAACTGAATGAAAATAAACCGTGTGACGTGAATGAATCCCACTAGCTGCAACTGAGTTATAAATCCCACATTTGAAAAAATACATGCACAGTGTTAAATACAATACCTGGTAATGATTTGGCTGTACCATATGCTGTGGACTTGGATAAAACCCTTCACTGGATCTTGGACTGGGGTAACCAGGCCTACTGGGCTGTAAATGTAAAGGAATTTTTAGAGTCTTTAGACACAGAAAACTAAAAGCAGAAAATTACTCCTTGGCAAGACAAACGTTTACAGGTAGTGCACCACAAAAGCAAGCTCAAACCCCCACCCTGAAATAAATATTCTAAACTGACTAACATTTTTTTAAACAACTAAAATTAAGTTTTCCTCCATTTTTGCTTGGAAGTGGATGCAGCTGAATTGTTTGCTAGGTATGTCAATAAATAATGCTTGCTCTGTGAATTTTTTGTGTATATTTAATTGCTTGCACTAAATGACCTACTCTGTGCTGTTTAACTCCAGAGAGGACATCAGCTAAGAACGTAATTCTTAAATCAAGTTTCCAGGTGCAAATATAGCATTGTTCCTAAGTTCATGATCTGCAGTACATAAAGTTTTGCTATTAATTTGTTGCTTCTGTGACTGTTCCCAAAAGTAAATTCCTTCGCTCCAGTCAGAACACAAATCAAACTGGTTTGTTTAGCATAAGTATTTCCATGTGTTATTCTGAGGACTAAAGTTAGTTCTGATAATTAACTTCTGTGTAACTAATTGCCTCAACATGGAAGGTGCTTTTGATCATATTCTGAACTCCATGGTTGCTTCATTATCCACACTTTGTTTTGCAACCCATTCCCAGCCAAGGAAAAACAAGACACAACTAGCTCTGATCAGAAAGGGACAGCTGAAAACCAGCTATCAAGAGTCTTTATTTGATTGTCTTGCTTTACCCCTTCAGGAAAAGGGGAATACTTTACACGTAAACAAACAAGATGTATAATCACAGAAATACATGAGAAAAGTCACCAGAAATTTGGACAGCACTATTAAAAAAAATGCACAAAAAGGAGCCTGGTTTTCTGCACACATTGAACAGATCATCCTTTTGTCAGAATAGGTATAGAAATTCCACACTACTGAAAGAAGTAATGTTGGAAAATGTTGCTCAGAACAATCCACTTTTATCTTCCAAGCAGAAGTGTTCTGTTGTTTTGTTTGGTATTAACCTCCAAAGGTATATTTGGGTTTGGGTTGTTTTGGTTTTTTTTTAACGAGGAACAGTGCTGCTGGGTGTTTAAGCAGGAGAAAAATCAACGAAAGAGGGACTCTCCATCCCCCCCCAACCTCATCATTCTGCAATGGGCTCCTTCAGTCCTTCTGGCAGTTAAAGGCAACCATCACATTACTGTGAGATTGCAGAATTTTATCACCACTTTACGAAAAATGTCATTATCATTCTGTACTAGGATATCTTCTGTCTTAGGTTTCTAATGGAAATCACTGTGAGATACAAGTAATTTCATAGTACAAATTGTGATATCCATGAATTATTTGTGAATGTGTAGGAGTTTAAGGTTTTAAATAAAATGGAAGTTAGCCTTATATGTCCCAAAAAAGAGGCAACTTCCAATACTAAGAATATTAACCAGTTCAAGATTTTGTTAATTCACA
>JAOBAS010000027.1:50076822-50109902 GCA_025311575.1 Elanoides forficatus
AAGACCTATAAAGACCTGAAATTTCTCTAATGAATTATTGGAATAAAATAATCAGTTGTCACCATTAGAAAATCAGATAATAACTTAAGAGATAGTTAAAATCTTCTATCTATGAAATTCAACTTGTTCAAACGTCATTAGTATGCACACCCATATTTTACACAAAAATACTATATAAAAAACCTAACCAACAACTGTATTGCATATACAGTGAGGATGTACTGACCTCCTCAAAAAAGATATGCAGTGTTAGAATTAATTTCAATCTTAACACACCTTTTGTCAAGTGTTTCAGTTTATACATCACACCCAAAGCTCTAATGATGATCATTTGTAATGCAGTGTAGCTCATATATTGCATTAGTAAAAGGTACTTATTCTATTTGGAGTAGCCTCAAAGCTTCAACATTGAACAAATTCTTCAAACAAGGTTGTAATAATTACGTAATACATTGTTCCAATTTATGCAGTTTATCTGCTTCTGTAACTCAGAACATCGTCTGTTTATATACACACCAAATCCTGCTAGTTAAATCTCAGATGACTAAACAGGTTGATGGATTGCTTGCTGTTTTTAACTCTGAAATGAAAGCAACAATTCCACTGCCCATACTTCTTGATTGCCACAAAACTATCAAAATGCAGAACCAAGCTTGGAAATCTATCAGGCAACAACCTGGGAATGGGGAAACAAAACATAAAAATAAGTTGCCTCCTATGACTATTGGGGGATGTGTGCAGCAGAAGGTGCCACACAAGTACTACTGAAATCATTATCTGTACCAGGGTTTGTGTATACAGATACAAGAGTTCATCACAAACTGATCAGAACACAGGTAATATTCCACATTACAGTGGTGACTGCACAAAATTAAATTCTTCAAAATACAGGCTCAACCCTTCAAAGTACAAAATAACTCCGATGAGAAGCAGCCAAGTTACTGAGAGAAGAGTGCTCAGCAACTGGTGAGGTTAGGCTACCACAGCTGCAGAACACATCAGTGACATCCAAACAGGACAGACATGTAATAAAACAAAATTAAGTGTAAGCTAAAACAAATAAGGTCCTTGAAAGCAAACCCCTAATTTTCTGTCCAGAATAAGGAAAATGCAGTTAATTGATTTCTATCCTCTCACTGATCTGTTATAAATAAACTTCACACTGGTCTGATAACTCACTAGCTAACATTTCATAGGAGTGCTACAAGAAAGAAGAAAAAAGAAACAGCCAGGAAACAATTTTGTGGCAACTATGGTAGTCTTTTACAAGTTAAACAAGAAACAGAAAATCATTAGTCTGCTATTATAGTATGGATGAGTTCTAGTAATAGTTCAAGTAGAGCTGGGTCATTTCAGGCAAGTATTAGCAGATGATGACAAAATTGGCAAGAATGGCATTGTTTGAACGAACCCGTCAAAAGAGGCTTTTAAGAAATAAATGGAATAAAAAGGGTTTTTTCTGTTCGTTTTTTAAACACACATAATTTGCAGTCTTAGCTACCTTGGGAGGAGCTTCATCTGATCCTCCTGAGTCCCAGGACACTGTGACTTGTCGCCTAGATTCCATTCTCATTCGTTCTTCTTGCTGCAGTTTCTCTTCCTCCAGTATTGTACTAAGAAAAAAGTATTATATTTAAGTAAAACTCCAGTTCAGTGTCTAACAAACCTCTCCTCAGAGCTCTCACGTTTTTCAGACTTATGAACACTATTCGACAAAGTGATTGAGCATAGAAACACAAACTTCTTTTACTTATATTGGTTAGATTTCTGAAAACCAGTATCGGGAGATTATCAGCATGCTTTTAACAACAGAAGAAGCACTGCAATTTTAGAAAGCTGTGGTTGATCTTGCACAAATTTTTTTTGCTTGTTAACAGTTCTTTTGATGTGTAATTACACAGAGAAATCCTCAAAGACTCAAGCACTTACTTGCATGAAAACTTCTTTTTCCCAAGAAAATATTCTACTGAACTGCTGCAAAGGTTCAAAACAAACTGAAAATGTTCTTTACTGAAACTCAACAGAGCTTCGGATCACTGGGATATATTTTTTTTTTTAATAAAGCAGTCAAAAAACATTTTACTATGTCTTCAGCTCTGACATTTTAGCCTAACCAGGAACACATTCAGCAAACTAATTTAGCACAACAGAAATATCTGACAGTATTCACTCAGCTTCTAAACATTCAGGTCAAAAGGCTGCATTTTCAACAAAGTACAAGACAGTAGTAAAACTAGTTCGCTACTTACCACTGTTCTGACTATTAAAAAGACTGTTTGAAGTTCAATGTGATACTGCTGCCCCCACAGCAGCCTCCTCCCAGTTCTGCTATGTGGATTATTAATGTTGGATATTTGCCATTTGAAAAATACTCAGAATGAAGCTTTGAAACAGGGAGCTGCAAATTCGCTGGAGCTGCACGCTACATGGATAGTCTGGAGATGTGAGTAGGGCAGATTATTTACATACTGCTATCCCCAGTGTAAAGATAATCCTGCAAAGGAGCTATTCCAGCTTCTTTATCACTCAAGAGATTCCAGAAACAAAGCTAGGTTCTGAGTTTATAATCTCCTGCTCAGTCTGCTAAATAACCACCCAGAATTACTCATGCAGGGGGATGAGGTCAACTACAGCAATCTGTTCTAATCTTGGAACTTTACTGCTTATTTCAAGAATAAATTCCTGCTTGGTTGGAGACAAGAACTTTGCTTTTCCTTACTCAGCCAAAAAAAAAAAGAAACCTATGCCACTTCTAAAAAGCAGAGAAGTCATCTCGTCTCACTGCAGCTAAACCAAGTTTATAAGTATTGCTGCAATTTCAATCCATCACTGCTGAAGTAGCACAAGAATGTGGAACAAAACCAAAATCAGACACATTATTTGCAAAAGCCATCCTGATATAACTACCAGGAAACATAGCCAGAGCGCAACAGAGGGAACTAAAAAGAGAAAATCTTTCTCTCTAACCTCTCTCTTCCTTCAGAATAAGGAAAACGCAGTATTTCATACCTGAACCCATGAAGAACTAGCCAAAAACCACTGCTTTAAAGCTAGGTCACACTTCAGATATTCAGCATGCATTTTTATGTAGCACAAGTAATCAGCCAACATGCATCCATAGCCATGAACCACAATTATGATCTTTCAAGAAATACCTCAAGATTTAAAAAAAAAAAACCCACAACAAAACACCACAAAAAAATCCACCCAGATATTGCATGAACAGAATATAGATTTTTAACAACGCTGCTGATATAGCAGTTGCTCTAATCTGTGCAGAAGAATGGAACAGAAGTCAGCTAAAAGCAGCTAACTATATTTAGAGATGGCTTACTGACAATTTGGGGCTATGAGCGTAATTTGTCACAAGCACAGTCCTGTTTTTCCATAAAAAGGAATGAAACACCAATACCTATCTGCCTTGCTATCAAAGCCATCTCTGTGGCATCACGGTATTCAATACGATACCATTAACTTCAATCATATCACTGGAAATGACAAATTTCTACTGAAATTACTTGTTTTTCATAACATAGTCTCATTTTTTTGCCTTACAAGTCTAATTCATCCCACCCCGCTCTCGTTGCCTGTGTCATTAGAAGGTCCTTTCCCCAGCAATCCAGTAAGTAGCCTGGTCAAAGGCTGATCGGCTGCAGAATTTGTACTGGGATGCCCTTGAGTACTGCTGACAAGAATATAAAATAGAAATGCCTCAGAAAAGCATTACTTGAAAGAACACAAAGAATATAAATAACTCACAGAAATGTCTTTGTTTTTACAAAGGGAAGACCAATCCATAGACAGAGTAAAAGCATGCCAAGAGATATTTTTGACCTTTTCTCAGCGCAGCTGCTCAAGTACTCTGAACAGTTTATTAGAATTTGCAGAAGGTCAGGAAAGTCAGATCTAGGCATATTTTCCCAAACTGCACATATTTTTAGCAGCAAAGAGGAGGAAGCAGAGAAGTACTTCTATTCATATAATTTCCCTAGCAAATCTTGAGGTAGTACAGACAAACTTAACTCATCTTCTTGGCTAGGTTTAGTCTGATGAAAAATCTCAACTATTAGAAGTCTGCATAATTGATAAACTTACTTAATTTACAAATAATCTTTTTACTGAAATTGGCCTGTGACATTGAAAAGGAAACATTTACTGGGAGCTTCAGTGTAGGAATATCTGAAATACTAAAACGTATCCTTACGTTTCAAAAGGCACAGCAATACCAGTGTTTGCTGCTATGGTGATGCGGGAACCTACAGTAAGCGCTGACCTAAAGAAGCAGCAGCTTTTTTTTCTCTCTGTGGTCTCCAGCCAGCAGAAATGCAAATAAACATATTTTTGCATACTGCCCTAATTTAAAATAATTTTCATATGGATTATGTATTATTCTTAATGGTCACTGTCAAAGAGCAAAAGGCTAATGAAGCATTTTGCAGCCTCTATCATGTATTTCAAGTATGTCTTAAGATATTTTTTTTGCAAGATGCCACAAAAGGAGAGGACTCAAACTGCCCTCACTCTTACAAGTTTTCTTTTATTTATAAGCAACATTTCAGGACCTACATCAAATGCAGTCACAAGAAAGCTCAAGTCCAGTTCTCATCAGTTAATTATTTCCCTGTTTTCATAAAAACCAAACTTTAAAAGCATGAATCAAAAAAAAAATTTTTTCTTCATTCTTTTTAGAGCTATATTTAATGTGACCTGCAGCACTAGGATGCTAGTGGGGTCATCCACTCTGTTAAAACCTGTGCACCTTCACCAGTGACCAACAGAGGGCCAGCCTCACACTCTTCCACAGCAACGCTATTACGGCTGCCTATTTTGCTCTTTATAGGAGAAAGGGTTAGTGATAGGTACTTTAAACAAAATTCATTCAACGATGCAGTAAAAATGTCATGCAATTACATTAATCTGAAAGCTCAAAATTAAAATCCAACTTAATCTCCAATGCAAAAAACCCCAAGTTTTAACAGAATTACCAACCAAAGGGAACACCTCACAAGCACAAGCCTGGGAGCTGACTTATAAGAAAGCCTTTGAGTATGCTGGTGATACCTTAGCAATATACACCTGCAGCATATTGAACATAGCAAAGAATAAATTAAATTTAATTATACACGTATGTATGAGATAGTCTATGGTTATAGTGAAGTGTACAAATATAGTAGAGTAAGTGTATGGTTCTAGTAACTGGCTAAGTCATTCTGAGGAGAAATGCTGTAAAAGTGATATTGCGTGATTTGGGTACATTAAACTCTTCGCAAAAGGCCTCATACTATTTACCGTGTAGTGCAAGACTAAAAATCTCTTCTACACAAAATCAGCAAGGCAACACATGCTTCCTGATTAAAATACCACAGAATCTAATTCTGGCCCAATCTGTGACAGAATTGCAGGAGTAGCAGGGCAGCACCTCACTTTCCTGACTTACTCTCACTTTTACCACCCCCCAAAATTGAAAAAGGGACCTAGGATGTGAGGAGGAATTAAATTTGGAAATCCACAATCCACCCATTTGTTTTTGCATTTGCTGAGAAGACTAATGCATCCCTATCCACTCTGGACACATTAAATGCTATGAAATATCAAGCCTTATTACTACCCTAATAATGCTACATAAATTCTACAGTAATCAGCATCTTTGCATTCCACAAGCAGCTGCAAATAAAGTTTGTGCAAAGCAGATTTTACTAGGAAATGGGAAACACATCAAATAAACAAGAGAACACATGAAATGCTTCAGCTCCCATCAGTGCTATTTCAGATGCAGAAAAGAAGTTTTTTCCCAAAGCCACTTTTTCTCATTAAAACAGAGAGGAACGTTGCGGTGCTGTATCATCGGCTCCAAGCAAACAACTAGTCTGCTCTCAGCTTGAAAAGACTACCCTGGATAGGATCCAGAACGAGCAGCAGCAACACTACACAGAAAAGGCCACCAGGGAAATGGCTTGTTTTCGCAAGTTCATGGGAATTTGAGTTTTGAAACACAATCTTTCCTAGCTGCCTGAGATTGCTTCATCATAAGGGAATTGGCAACCTTTCCAACAAGAGGCTGACTCTGTGAGCAGCGCAAAGAAGCCCCAAGGACAACCGTGCTGCCTAACTTCCAGGAGATAAAGGTCATCGGTTTGGAGTGGCAGAAAACTCTTTGCTTCAGTGAGAGTAAAAACTGGGTTTTAGGGTTGCTGTGGCCCCAGGAGACAGCTTGTCCTCTAAACAACGCTTCGAATCTCTTAGCATGACTAGAGGAGCAAAAAACCACCCCCGTCAGTGCATTTTTCATCTGGAACCAGAGAATCGTTTAGGTCGGAAGGGACTCCTGGAGGTCTCGAGTCCAATCTCCTGGTGAAGCCGGGCTCATTCATGGCGAGGTCAGGTTGCTCAGAGCCTTTTCCAGTCAAGGTTTGAAAGTCTCCCAGCACTGAAATTCCAGAGTCTTTCTGGGTTACCTATTTCAGAGCTTACCCATGCACACTGGGAAACATTTTGATTCTTAACTAATGAGAATATGCCTTGCTGCATGTTGTGAGTGTTGGTTCTTGCCCTTTGGCTGTGCATTTCTGAGGAGGGCCAGGCTCTTGGACACTGGTCTATCCTGTTTATCTGGTGATACGGTTCCACATCTTTCACTTTTTCCCCCCCTTCCCCTCCAGACTCATCCTGTTTTAAATATTGCTGCTGTCACTCTCTGTCTGAGTAGAGCCTACATTTATGTCAACCCTCAATACAATTACTTTTATTCTGGATTTACTCATCCTCTACCCTTGCTGGTAAGATACTCTCTCTGCCTGGGATTACACACCATAGCCATCTACCTAGTCACATTTTTTTAGGGCTTCATTCTCCTCCGTGCCGGTCAGCTCTAAGTTACTGGTACAATCTTACTGAGAAAGAACCCTATTCTTCCAGAGCCAAAAAAAAAAAAAAAAAGAAAATGAATTGCCAATTTCCACCTATTACCCAAATCAGACAACTGTGTCGTATCTTTTCCTTACCCAGCCCTACCATTCCTTCCTTTGTGGTTAACCCCACACAGTCAATAGGATGGTAAGTTATTTGTGAGAAGGGCTCCATCTTCATCTAGCTATGTAAATTGTTAAGTCTACACAGGAGCTCCCAAAGTAACAGACGGTGAAACCATATGAAATTTTAAGAAACAGGAAAAACTTAAAGGTAGCTAAGTTGTCCATATAGCAACTCTGAAACAGCATCATAATTATATTAAAATTGTCCCTTATTTTAACCACCTGTGAATTACCTTGTACCATGAACATCCAGTGACAGCACAAAATGGTATTATGAAAATAAAACATGCTACAAAGCACAACTTTGAAAGATGTAATATAAAACTGGAGAATTTGGCAATGAATTACAGCAAATCCAAGAGTGGATTACAATACCTACCTATACTTTGAAGCTTATATTGACTTAGGCAAAATAGATACTGAGCACTCATAAAATGCCAAAGGTGGTCACAAATATCAAATGTGCCTGCACAGTATCTCAGTGATGTTTCAAAGTTTAAATATCACTCCCATTTTGTGGCTTGTGATATGGGAGATATGGACACTGGAATAAATTACTGCAGAATAAACTAGGGTGTGAATTTAGACTGGTCTCAGAAGTGTGTGCTCACATTTATTCCAAGATAAACATTATAGTCTATATTCTGGTTTACAAAGGACAAAAGAATTTCTAGTTAATGATGTTGCATTTATTGCAGGCTCTGCAATTGTGAAGACACAGCTGTCACAGCACAACTAGTGTGCTACATATGTTATGAAAATAACTTTCAACAGCACTCACCTGATGGTTCATTTATTTAAGAAAGGATACATTTCTGCCCCAGAACTATCCACTGCATGTTTGACTAGGTAATCTCTATAAATTCTTTCTACCCCTCTCCCCAAGGGTTGTAGCATACGTAGCTAAAATTATAAACAAATTGCTAGTAAAATCTGGAGTTTTTCTTGGGAGAGAAAGAAGGTGATTCATACTTCCAGTTATTTGAATTTATTGCCTAGTCTAATTTTCTCCAACAGATTAAGTCCAGATTTCCAAAAGGGTAGCAACAACCTGGCCTTCTGAAGATAAACTTAATATACTATGTCTTGCATTTTCCACAGAAAGAAAATACTGTAACAGAAGATACAGCAAAAATAAATATTTCTGAACAAGGAAATGACCTTTCAGAAGTATAACCCTACCTGAGTTGTGCTTTAAGTTCAGTAAACCTGGGTCGTCTACTAGGGTCGTATGCCCAGCACTTGGTCATAAGGCTGTAGAGGGTAGGAGGGCAGTTTGGAGGCATTGGGAGCCGCTCACCGTTCTCAATTCGCCCAATCACATCATTGTTCTTCACTCCCTGGAAGGGCTTTACCCCATGCATTAGGATCTCCCACATACACACACCTGAGAAACATACACAAAAAAATTTTCCCCAGTGTGAGCAAATGACAAAACTTCTTAAAAAAGAAACAAATCCCAATTTTGTAGAGCCAAACAATGTAGTTTCTTCTGAAACATACAGCTATGGAATCAGTTTTGACTTACCGGCTGGCAGCAGGGAGGAGCGATGTGCAGTAGGGTTACACACGCAGTATCAACCTGAACTATTTATGAGGAAGCATGACCCACAGCTGGCTCACAGCAGCCTGCCTTCACATTTAACTACCTTTTGCCTATTATAAATCAGAATGGTTGCTCATATTCAAATCTACTTTTTTTTTTATGAGGTAGAATGAGCTGTGTTTGCTTTTCCCTTTGACTAGTTTCAACTGGCTTGTTTCAACATGTAGAGCGTATTTTCACTTTGACGGTGTTTTAACACTGGCATTGATCCAAATTTTTTGTGCTGAAGCTATGTAATAAAACAGTTTCTGTTGAAACTGTGTTAAAAGCACAACGGGAAAAATGGTCTGTCAGTTTAGGATTGGCCAGAATGTTCCACACACTTCATTTTTCTAACTCTGCCTGTACTAGAGTTTTCTTCAAACGATTATAAACCTGCTAAAATTCACATATCCTTCACTTAAAAACATTCAAATTTTATTGTGTAAAGAGGGTGAACTCTTAGTTGACTGTCCTGCTCTTATTTCAAGTCTCATCATCTTTGTTCCTTTACATAGCCTATCTTTTTTCTGTATGTCCAGACCATCAGTCTGGACCAGTCTGAGCACAGGTGATCAGATTCATATAAAAATCTGCATATTTAGAAAAAAAGATCAAGGCTTCAGGATATTCCCATTTACCTTTATTTTTACTCAGCTTCTGGTCATATTTTCTAAGTTAGCAGGAGTTATGAAAGACAAATTAAGCAGGAATCTAGCATGAAAGATCTGGAAACAGGACATCATGTAGGCTGATCTATGCATTAAGCAAAGAAGCAGGCATATCACCACAAAAGAAAAAGTGGAAATATAAAATAGGAACAGCAAATAACAATGGAATAACAAAAAGAAATCAGAGGAAAAAACAACAGTAAAAAAATCATCTCTATTATGACTATGACCTAATTTCCTTGTACCTTCATTTCTGTCAGCTTCTTACTAGAGGCAAAAAGGCACATGAAGCTTTAGGCTTACTGAATAGAAAAAGGAAAGGAAAATACAGAGATGGAAAATGTGGAAGAAACCAGATTTTCAGGAAGTACAGTAGAAATAGTGTCGAATAGCTGGAAATTATTCATTCACAGTAGTTAAAATGAAACATTGAACTTCTCCAACAGGACACTTAAGAAACCCCACCATTTGGTATTCACTTACCAAACATCCACACGTCGCTAGCTGAGGTAAACCGTCGGAAGTTGATTGACTCTGGAGCCATCCATTTGATAGGTAATTTCCCTTTGGAAGCTACAGGGAAGGCAAGACGAGGCAGGCTTTTATTCCTACTACTGAGCTCAAACATAGATTTTGTTCTCAGTGAAATAATTTGTAGGCAAAACCCATCTCTGGTGAAGCACTTCAACTATCAAATTTTGTATAAGAGATTTATGCACTCTATCACCAGTTCTACTGGTTGTCCTCTACCTAGAGAGAAGTGCAGCACTTTGCCTAAATATTCAGACTGATTGAGCTTTTTCAAATTTTAAGTTAATTCTTATTTCAAGATGCAACTATTGCAGTTAAGAAAGTACTGGCACCAAATCTGAAACTCACAAATCTCAGCAAGGGAGTAAGTGTTTTTAAATGACTCATTAAAAAAGGGTAGGTTGTTTGGCCTTACATAAAACGGAAAAAAGAACAAACAAAAAACTGAATAATGCCCCAAGCCTCCCAATAAAAGCCCCCAACAACAAACCCCAAAAGCACAAGAAATTATCATGTCAAAAGTATTCCCCCTCTCTTCTCAGCAGTTAAAATGATGATATGTAGCTCACAGTGATACCAGACAAATGAAATGAGGAAACATAACGGAGTGTAAGGGGACAGATAAAGGATATTTTAAAATATATGACTGAAACTAGAAATATATTGAAGATTAGATTTATGAATACATGGTTTCATAATAAACACCAAATTTGAAATGCTACTGTTTGGTACCCTACATGCAATCTCTATTCTCCTGTTCTATTTCCCATCTATCAGGTACTTCAGGACATCTCACAGCTGCTAGAGCCACTTAAGATCAGTATTCCATCCAAAATGGGGGAAAAAGCAGGCTTCAAAGACTTTTTAGTACTCAATCTCCCTAGTCCAGTGGCATCTGAAGTATGCAGCATACGATGACAGCACAAACTCAAAATTTATCTGTAGGTAACCTTGAACTCATTGTGGGCTACCTATGAATATTATCTCAAACAGGCCTCAAATGTGGATAATCTTCTAAAAATCATGAAGAAAGCACTACAAGCTTGTCCTAAAAAGCCGAATTTTACCTACACACGAATTTCCTTTTTGCAACTTAAAACAGACCTTATGATTCTGCTTCTGAAGCACACATGTAGGAATTCACTGCCATCTATTAAACTGTTGAATAGTTTGCCTTTTTATACAAATACAACAGCTAGATCAACAATATCTGGTTAATTCCTTTTGACAACAAACTCAGTATTGTGAGAAGCAATTGTGTTCTAACTGGCCTGCAAGAAGCATCCAGAGTGTCAACCTACCTTTATAGTAAGTACTGTCTTCCATGTATCGAGATAAACCAAAGTCACCTAATTTCACACAGTCAGTGGCAGATACCAGCACATTTCTAGCAGCAATATCCCTGCCAAACAGAGTAGACATTATTTCTAGTCATTTAAAAACTTCAAGTGGTGAAATATAATTTGAAAAAAATTATTAAAACTCCGAAGTATCAAATGCCTTTGAGAGGACTGAATTATTTTTCTAGTCATGGTTTGGGTGTGCAAGTACAGAAAAAGACAACTACGTATTTGTCTTCTGATTCTGAGAAGCTTGCAGAAATGCTGCAGTACATTTGAGTCTTACAAGTAATAACTGTTGTCTCAAAGTATAACCATCAGTGTCAACATCACAGGAAAAAGTTTTATCTTCATCTATTTAAATATCACACGCTAACAATTTTTAGCAATTAGAACTGATGGAAAGAAGAAAATCTGCCTCCTGACCCTGCAAAGGTAAGGAATTATTTTAAGATCTCAGTTCTGTAAAAGGCTTCATAATAAGGAGCTCAGTTTTTAGTGATGCCACAGGGATTCTGAAAAGACTTGGGCATTTTTCTCTTGCAGTTTTGCAGGTGAGACAACCCGCCTTATGTGTCTGTTGATCCTGGATTTCAGCAGGCTTGACTAAGTATTGACAGATTTAGCTTTGAGCAGTGAAATTAAGTATAGCAAACTGAGTGGTGTTACTTTCTTCCATTTCAGTTTGGTACAAGTTATATTTTGAAATTTTATTGCTAGAGTTAAAATAAACAGCTACTCAGCCAAATTCAAGTATCTGTAACAATCGTAAGGGACTGTTATTTACAATGTTTTTATATACATATCTATGAATATATACACACCTGATACAAACGCATCTATATGTAAGTATCTACAACGTATACAACATAGAATTTAAACATTAAGTATTTACACACAAATAAAATGCTCAAGTTCAAAAAGGAACGGTACATGATAATTGGAGTGCTGTGAACTTCTAATTGCATACAATAAGAGCCTAAAGCTAGTCTCTTCCCCCTAGAAAGCCCATGTTCAAATTCAAGGGAATAAAATTCAAAACACATCTAGAAGGAAATTCAGGTTCACCTTCCGGTTAAGCAAGTACTAGTATTTTGTAAATATTTTGTTTTATTTGTTCTTTACTTAAGAAGCTGGCTGCCTCTTGTTTTGCTTTTCTTTATTTAGAAGATTACAGGTGACATGCAGCTTTAAAAAATACTGTAACCACAAAACTACTCAGCTGAAATCTATTCTGAATAAAATCCGGCACCATCTCCAAGTCAATCTAGGAGTGAGCCAGCAGGTGTCACTCTTGAAAAGGGAGTAGTTTTGGTGGCAGCATCTGAAAAACTGACATACTAATACCGAGACTGACATAAAACAAGTAAATGGATTTTAGGAGTTTCAAAGTATTGCTGCTACACATTCAACGCAAGTCAAGAAAAAGAAACACGTAAGGAAGTCTTCAAGGAATCCAACTATGCGTTGTAAGCATTTGTCTTCACTTGAGCAAATGTAGCCAGAATACTGCCATTAAAAAATCTGGTAATCTATGACACCTCGTATTCCACTAAAATTTTATGTAGTTACATATAAAAATATACACATACATATATATAGACATATATGTATAAAATCTTACCTATGTACAAATCTTTTGCTCTCTAAGTAGGCAAGTGCTGTGCTAAGCTGGTAAGCGTAGAGTATCAGAGAGGCCAGATCCAAGCTGTATTTTCTCACTTGCAAAAACGATCTCAACTTTTTGCACAAAGAAGGAAAAAACAGAAGGAAGTTAGGACAAAAAAAATAACACATTTGAACAAAACATATCTCAAATTATAAAGTTTACACAAGTATCAATGGGCATGCCTTGCCTTAAGACTGGATGAGAGGAGAAAAGAAAATCACTTGCCATGAAGAAATTTGGGTTAAATTCAAGCAATTTTTTCTACACGAAAACTGTTAGCCAAACAACAAAAAAATATTTTGTTCATTGCTTTCAGGTTCCTTTTGAAGATTGAGAGTATATGCTGCGCTGTTCCTGAGTAAAGCACTCCTGGACTTTTTACGCATTCTTCCCTTGAGAACTGTGCATGTTTTTGGCCTGAATTATTTCAGAACAAAACGGTATGTAGCCAATCCAAACACCAATTATAACAGTATTGTTTTGGAAACATTAATTTTAATCTAGATTTGCTAAAACAACTGGATTTAGCTCATGGTAGCAAATAGCAATGCAGAATTTTTATAAGCTATACTTGCAGTATAAGGCAGTTAGGACCGAACAGAAGGTGGCACTAGAGTCTCCTTATAAATTAAAACAAGGCTTTGAAAAGTGATTAGGGCACTAGAAAAGAAATCTGTAAGTTTTTGACAGAAAGTGACTTCTACACTACAGGTTTTTCTGCCTGTTTTTTTCTTGGACAATGTATTGCAGTTTGATAATTACAATGACTATCTTACATGCAGTGTGAAACATCACTTGAGCTCGCATTTTCAGAAACACGTGGGAAAGAAAGCAGACCTATTATAGAAACTGAGATCTAGTTTTGTTTAAACCGTTCATCCAAAAGACATAATAATGACGAAAGTCATCTTATCTAGGGTCTCTGCTGCAGAGACTGTACAGAAGAAAACCCAGAAGAAATTCAGTGTTCCAATGGAAAACACAATGTTACTCAGGAAGAATAAGAGATGTACCACATGATTTCACTTCTAGAAGGTACATTTGCAAATGCTGTTTAAACGATACCACATTATCATCATCTTGACAGAGGTCATGCTCTCACTCTGGAACAGCAATTGAATTCTCTGAAAACTATGACTAAATCACTTTGGTATGAGCTGATGCAGTTCCCTCAGTGGAGAAGTTAGATCAAATTCTGCCACTCCTGTTTCTGAGTCCATAATTCTACAACCAAGTACGGAATCACATTTGAAGAGAGTGCCTTTGCCTTAGTACTGAGAAGTGATTTTTTCAGTATTTTATAAAGGTATCTGTGAGATTAAAGAGAAAAGACCACAGTCACATAAGGATTTTTTGTACCTCTCCAAGTGTACAGAGCTCCATGATTATCCAAACTGGGTTTTCTGTAATAACTCCAATGAGCTTCACAATGTGAGGATGATCAAACTGACGCATTGTTACTAAAAGGAAAAGAAACAAGTTGGTGTGTTACATAAAACCTTTTCTTAAAATAAAAAGTCAGTTAAGAAGCATTTAGTCTATGACCAGAAAATATAATCACAGCTCTGCAGGACTTGAAACAACTGCTTGGAAACAATATCTGGTCATTTAATGTTCTGTGGGCAGCATGAAACACTGCTTGCTTTAGTAAACTCCTGTGGAAGGTACAAGTCAAGTCAGGTTCTCTGGCTCTTCTGCCCTGGTTGAGGATAATGTAAGTTAACATAATGACCTATCAATCCAGTGTATGACCCATTAACCCATGCCTTTCTGTCAGAAGAGGAGGAAGGACAAAACAGTATGTATCATTCAACGCCTGGAAAAAATGTGTGTCAGTTTATGACATAAACAAAAATCTCACTTAATCATTATGTTCATGTCTCATTTTATTTTCCATGGACTTAATTAACTTTTCAGTCTCAGCAGTACAGTCACAGTATATTTTATGCAATAAGACATATAAATCATAGAATGGTTTGGGTTGGAAGGGACCGCTGGATGGCATCCCTTCCCTCTGGAGTATCAACCATACCACTCAGCTTGGTTTAATCTGCAAACTTGCTGAGGGTGCACTCATTCCTATTGTCCGCGTTGCTGACAAAGATGTTAAATAATACTGGGGAAGGGTCTAGAGAAGAAGTCTTATGAGGAGTGGCTGAGGGAACTGGGGTGGTTTAGTCTGGAGAAAAGGAGGCTGAGGGGAGACCTTATCGCTCTCTGCAACTACCTGAAAGGAGGTTGTAGCCAGGTGGGTGTCAGTCTCTTCTCCCAAGTAACAAGTGATAGGATGAGAGGAAATGGCCTCAAGTTGCACCAGGGGAGGTTTACATTGGATATTAGGAAAAATTTCTTCACTGAAAGGGTTATCAAGCACTGGAACAGGCTGCTCAGGGAAGTGGTTGAATCACCATCCCAGGAGGTATTTAAAAGATGTGTAGACGTGGTGCTTAGGGACATGGTTTAGTGGTGGACTTTGCAGTGAGGTTTATGGTTGGACTTGATGATCTTAGGGGTCTTTTCCAACCTAAATGATTGTATGATTCTATAGATCTACCCTCTTTCCGTTTAAAACCATTGTCCTTTGTCCTGTCATTACAGGCCTTGATAAAAAGGTTCTCTCTGTCTTTCTTATAAGCCCCCTTTAAGTATTAAAATCTTGGTAAATAAAATGTATATTCCAAACAAACCGCAATTATTATCTTTAGGCGTCTCTTGTGCTGTCTAACTCAATGCAATTTACAATGTTTAGAACATGGAAATGAAGCTTCACTGATGCAAAAATGAAGCAGGAGTGCAGTTGTAATTATCAAAGCAATGGAAAGGCAATTAACACAAATAGTTTTATATCATATGGTCTGACCAGTTTTAAACATAAACTACTGTTGGAAAGTATTTCCCAGAGATTAGTTCAATCAATGTCAGCTGACAAACTCCCAAATTCAGAAAGGTAACAGAGTTATTACATCATTTTGCCATCCAGCTTCTAGAGGTAAGAGGAATGAACTACTTGCAGAAAAGAGCAATTTACCAAAAAGCCAGTGGAAGATCAATAAAAATCTCCCCAAACCAGGTGGTTTGTATTTTAGCATATACAAATGCATTAATAGTAATACACTGCTATGCAAAAGTGAACAGGAATGAAGAGACAGGTGCTGCTCATAACATTTTCTTTCATTTACTTTTTATTCTGAAGTGTTCCTCCTTGCAAGAATCAATACTAAATCTTTTCAGCATTGAAAACCCCACCACAAGCAAACAACTAAACCCCAAGAATATTTTAATATTCCTACTATTAAAATATTAGGAAATAAATTTCTTAATTCACTGAAATAATCAACTCTGCCTCTCCAGATATTGGATTTGGGCCTTTTTGAAGAGTACTCTTAAAAACTAGGAGGCAGTATCTTCTGAGAGAGTTTGCAATCTGAATGCAAACAAGACGAAGGTAACAGATGGGAATTAGAATAAAAAAAGGAAAGAAACAGCAAAACTATTAAATCAAAATTGAAAAGCACTATTATCTGTCTACTATGTTGGCATTTCCTAATCTGTCAAGCTCAAAGCATAATAAGGAGCATTCAATGAGCAATTATCTTCTACATTGTTAAGAGACAGCAGCCTACCTTTGACTGCTAAGTTATTACTATAAGCAATGGTATTTACTTTTGCAACAGCTAGAAATGTAATGGAAAAAATTATAGTAATTTAAGAAAAATTCGACATCCAAAAATAAGAGGCCATTAGCTATGAACAATTATTCTTCTGAACAATTAGGAAAAAATCCTTCAACAAAGGAATAGTGAATAGAAGTATACTGTAACATCTGGCCATAACCAAATAATTTATTGATATAATACAATACCTTTACGAGATTTATAGATGTACAATAGGAGAGGATAATAAGCAAAAACTAAGGCCTAAGTTTCATATCTTAATTTGCTTACAGAACCAAACAGTAGAGAAATCAGTAACTACAACATTCTTGTAGAAGTTTTCTGTTAGTATTCATCTCAACAAAAAGCCTTCCTCCATGTATGAAATGTCCTATTTGGGGAATACAATATTTGTGGGCAATTATTTAGAAAATTGGTTTATCCTATCATAATTTGTAATTCTGAATTATCAAAACAGATCTCACTTAGACATAACATTTTTAGCAACTTTGTTAACAAAGACAACCACCTGACCTTCTAAAGTAATATACCGGAAAAAGTGCTTTTTTTTTCCAATTCATTAAAGAGAAAGAAGAAAATAGAGGATCAGATCCCTAATATTCCAAAACTGGTTCTGAAGCCTTACAGGAGTCAAACATCACTGTTCAATTTAGAAAACCAAAAGAACCCACATATAATCATACACATGGGCAATGCAAGGATGTAAAGCAGTCTTCCTGGCACAGATTCCAGGAGAGGAAAAGGTCACGTTATAGAAATAAAAGATTTACATTAGTGTCAGAAGTATCTGGCACAGATGGCTGCAGTCTTTGCAAGGATCAGTTACAGAAGCTACCCAAAAAGAAATACTTTAATACTCACAGGCTTCTTGTAAGAATTTTTCTCTAACACTGTCTGAGGTGCAGTTTTTACATGTTTTGATTGCAACAGCCATAGCTGGATTTTCCTGAAAGACATTATTGAGAAATAACTGAAATACAGCTCACCAAATACAGTCCATCAAAAGCTAAGTCCTTTAAAATTCTAGCAAAACTGCTTTAGAGAAAATTACTATTAAGTATCTTTAGTTAAGAAATTACATTTTGAAAGCTTCAGTGTTATAATCAAGACATCTAGTGTACAACATTTACATCTAATGCACCTAGGAAATATTTCATCTGTTTTAAACTATGTTAAATCGTACAAAATTATGACAAAAGATACTAAGTTTAACTGAATACTACTGTAAACTTTCTGCATTATGGAGGATGGTAAACTCTTGAGAAGATTTCGCAACTGCAGAGGAAAACAAGTACATATATGCCTAAAAAACCACACTTGGCTTATGCTAGCAAGCAACCTGGAAAGCAACATAAAGGGCTTTCTGTGGCTCTTGCAGAGCAAAGACTGGCTATAATTTTGAACTCAAACTACAAAGGAAAGTGAGACAAAGATTTTACATGCTGGCTTCACAATCAGTTATATCAAGGGCTTAAAACCAAGTTAAACAGAACACATGTATTCAAAATCAGAAACAGATTTTAACATCTGATTGCTTATCCTCTGAATACTGAAAAACGAGAAGCACTGAGAGAGCCCAAAGGAGGCCTCTTCGCTCAGGCGGCATCATTCATCTTCTCTTGCTTTGGTGTGTTTTTCAAATACCCTTTCCATGAGTTACAGACAGCCCAGAGAAGCTGCAAGCATTTTTCTCCTGAAAAGAAGCTTTAGGTGTTCAAGCTTCACTAGTATTCAAAATACCACAACTTAACTTAGAAAACAGTATTTTTACAACATAGTAACGTGGTGCTTAGAAGATGTCACTCATACAATTTCTTAAGGGGTTGAAAGCAGATGAAGCGTTTCAAAATTAAGCTTCTACATTAGACATAGGCCTGCTCAAGGACTAGTATGCCTTCCTTCCAACTGGGAAATTGCAAATTGTGCATTGTTTAATAAGAATAGTACAAAAGAATCTGTTCCCCAAAAGGCTACAGGGTTGATGTATGTCCTCACCTAGTTTTTAAGGCCTGTGAGAGCTGAAGATTCAGTTATGTTGTGTATCTGCTCATGCTTGCTCTATTTTAAATCTATTTTTACAGACAAACATTATCAGAATTAGAGTAATATTTATATTTTGCTTAAATGTCTATATTCTAAGTTACTCACAACACAGCTCTTAAAGTTGACTTTGCAGGAAAATATTGATTAAAACCTTTTCTCATACATAAGCATGCCTATAAACTGACTGAAAAACTGGTGGTAAATTAAGATGATTTCATTCCCTTCTGAAATCAGGATTCAATAATCAATACTGCATGAGACCTCTGGAGGCCTGCCAGACCAACCCCTCTCCTGGTGTTACAGATCAAGTTTTTGAAACATCTCATAACCAACTTTAGCATCAAAAGAAGAGTTTCAGTGTCTGCAACCAGCAAAGACTCCAGAAATTCTGCAAAATGAATACAGCAAAAGGCCTGATATCAGGGGTTTGCTGATCTTTTGTTTTCTTACAAGGAGATAAAACAGTGAGGATGTATCAGATGGGCCACAGTTTGTGTACTGAGCAGCAAACACTATTTTAAATGACACTCTTGGATTAATCCCACAGTAGATTAGCCTTTAAAGACAATCTTACTTGAATTGCTTACCTCTGAGCAATAGAATCCTCTACGTATACATACATTTCCCATTCAGTACCCTATAAATACAGACTGGTTGTGGTATTTCAGGAATAACTAGTAGTAAGCAGCATTTGAGAAGAGGTGGATGCTGCACAGTCCCTAGAATAAAAACTTTCCAAGTGCAATGAACAGGGATAAATGAGATTTTTCAGATTCAAATTTGAGTTGCTGTTTTCCCTTCACATATTCAAGTGTCTTAAACGTAGTAAAATTTAATTAATAAAACTAATCAGCAGATTGCCATTTAAAAAAAATCATACTAGACACAGGATGACTGAATAAAATCTGTTTTCCAATTCAAGAACGGAGAGAGTCAGCATTTTCAAAACAGTAGTCCCTAAGAAAAGGGGTCTTTAATTGGTTTTACAGAGCACTAGATTTATCCACTCTGCTCCCAGTTCAGTGAACCATTACTCTTCAAGTACTCCTGTTAACTTGGACAGGATTAAATGAAAAATAAGAATCTCCATTAATGCAAAGTATATCTGATCTGCTTTTCTAAATGAAGATATCGGAATGGACTTCAAACTTGTCTGAAATAGGTAACATTTATCCTTATTTCTTTACTCAAATATTGCATTACAGATTTATTTGTTTAACCCACCGAGCCCAGGATGCTAACCAGCTGTTTCTGGGAAATACTGTTTCTGAAGTTAGAACTAGATTGTTGTCCACATGAATTATTACATCATCTATCGAATATCCAGACAATTTCTTCAAATGAGAAATAAATCTTCATTTTACACTTGAAGTTGGTTGAAATGAAATAATTTTCCAGCTTTCTCTTGCCTTTTTCCACAAACTTAATTTTCCATCCATTTAAATTGTAATCATAATCTTTGTGGCTGCAGTCTAGAAAAACACATAAGCGTAGCCTAAATTACACAAGTCTTGCCAACCCCACTGGTTTCACTGAGGTGACTCTCGTGCATTGGGGTTTTGCTGGATCAGTGTGCAAGTATTTTCTATCTTTTCTTTCAAGAATAAGTAGTAACTTTATTAACATAAAAGCTTCTTTGTGAAAGATATAGTGAGATGGTCACTGGAGAAACAGACACATTTGTTTAACATTATTGTCCCTCTGTTGTAGGCTACTGCCCTTCCAGCATAACAGACTAAAATTTCTTCTCTGTATTTCAGCACAGAAGTTAGATCAGCTTATCCTGACACAGCTGGCAGCTTGTGCACTGAATGCCGAACCTAAACCCAAGTCAGGCTGAAGACTCATAAATATGGTTTTAGACTTTGGAAAAGGTTCTAAAGCACTGAATGCTCAGTAGGGATGGCCAAAGGGATGTGTGCTTACCATGCTTGGGCACACTCAAAATGAAGAAGAGAGTGTATGGTTGGGGTTCAAAGCAATGACTTCTAATTCCAATTCAGCCAGTGGCTTTGATACAGTCCTGAATAATTTACTTGGCTCTTTTGATTCCCAATCTATAAAAAATGGCAATATAGGAGCAGAGAAACTACTCTTGAGCTAGTTTTCTACTTATCTGAAACATAAGAAATATTCTCTACATGCTGATTATTCTGAAAAATAAATCACAAAGTCAATTTTTATTTGTTCTGGAAGACTCAGACCAAGGCTCCTAAGGAATAAATTTATTTTTTATGTTATTTTTTAACTAGAAAGGGTTTATTGTTTGTTTATTTTTATTTCAGAAGTGAGGCTTACCGGACTCATGTAAACTCCTTGGTGTACATCTCCAAACTGTCCTTCACCAATGCAGCGCCCCAGTTCAATTCTCTCCCTCTGAATTTCATAATCTCTGGCTATAAGAATATAATGCACTTAAAATATTAAATTTCTGATGAAGGTCAAAGAAATAATCCACAAGATACAAAATTCAAAGTAAGTCACTCAAATATCTCACATATGAGTAACTAGGATTAACATTTGCTGCACACCAACCTACACAAATGCTGTATACACATGGTGGAAACCTCTTAAACAAATGTTTGAACCAAAGCAATAAAAAAGGAATTGCGAAATCTAAATTGCTAAATTAACTACTATGCATTATTTATTTCAATGCAATAGACATAATTGAATCCTTCTTAATTATAGCTAGCAAAAGACAAAGAACACAAATAGCCTCGGGCAATACCGATGATATTAAATACAGCCTTAGCACACATTCCTTTAGATGTTTAAGAGAACTCCACTATGTGGTATTTTAGATCTTGGAACCATCAAATGAGCCCAGAGAATTTTTAAAGAGGTAACTGCAAGAAAAAATACAGAAACAAGAGCATGGCAAATAAAGATAAAAGGAAAGAGCAAATTTTTGAGTGCACTACACCTCTATCAGTGTGTAACTGAAGTAAAATTGATATGTTTTGTGGACTTATGCAATTTTGTGAACTTTGTGGTTTAACAGACTGAGAATATTACTGATAAAAATGGCTCAGTACTTCAACAAAACATTTCATCAATTGCAATTGAATTACTTCATTTGCAATTTACTTTCTAGCAGACATGGAAAAGTATTTCAGGAATAGCAGAAAAGCATGTGCAGTATATGTTTTCACCTCTACTTTTGTTCAGAGAAAAAAAAATATAACCAACCAGCTTAGGACTTCATGACTGATGACTTTGATTTCATTAACACTACAGAAATAAGGTCATCTAGAGCTGGATAACAAAGTGATAAATGCCTTTTTCATCTCTCTCTCTTTTTTTTTAAGTACTGCATTTTCCTCTTTAAAATCCCAAAGCTAACTGGTTTAACTATAAATAAATAATGTTTATTAAATGAAAGTGAATAGTAAACTTAAAAATTCCACATCATTCCAAATTGCAAGCATACAGGGATGGGTAAAGGGTCTCCTGTTACCTTCATCTATTCCATAGCTTTCTGCAGTGCAATTAAGAGAAAAATCAAATGCTTACTTAGATATAGCTTCTTAAAATCAAGACAAGGACAAACATTTTTAAACATTTTTCTTTAAAAATGAAGAAATATACTGATGCAATTTTAAGTTTACATTAGCAGAAGTCACAGGTCTGTTCTTGTGATCTTTACTGACTCAGTCCTTTGAGAGTTGAACACTTGAGTCCACTTCAATCCACTAAAGCACTTAATGAATTTCACTTCAACAGCCCATCTCATGGGCTTTGAATTGAAGGCATACTTAAGCATTCAGCATCATCCAGGGCTGGGCCCACAAGTAATTACTTCCATGAATTTAAATGAAAATATTAGAAGGAAAAAAAAAAAAAAAAAAATCACAAAGTTAATATGTTAACAAAAAATAAAGGATATAATTTATCACAGTACTTTTTGATCCTGCAATTATTTTAGTAGAATCATGTAGTGACTTACTGCAAGACACTCAAAACACATTGTTTATTTCTGGAAAACATATATTCTTGCTTTTCAAATATTTATGTTCAAATATATATGTTTTTCAAAACATATATTCTTCCTTTTCAAATATTTTCCACAGTAGTGGAAACTATGTTGTAAACACTGAAGTGATCACAAAACATTCCTGCCACACAGTAAATTCTAGAAATCCTTACATAGATTCACGGTTCTTCAGCAGAACATGATACCAGTTTAGCACCATCCTCCCCTCTTACACTAACCAAACCTAATGGTTTTGCACGTCTGCTTATCAACAGATTGTCTACTTGTACAGAAATCCTTGGTTGCCAAAACACAGAATCAGAAAAAAAACATCAGAATACTAGACTTGCACATTAAATTAGTTAGCCTTGACAGTTTAAGATTGTATTATGATTCAAATATGCCATAAGACAAAATCCTTGTGGTGACTAATGCATCTTTTTTTTTTTTTACTTCAAAGATGAAGACTCAGAAGAACTTTGAATTTTTATTTTTGTTCCTAAAGTCTTTCATCTTTAACAAAATTGCATGTGGTACAGATGACTTTCCTCTATCATGGAATTCAAAAGCAGCAAGTCTGTCATAGAGCAAGGGTGAGATACAGTTAGACAGCAATACAGAGAAGCTTTCCAAATTGTTTGCTCTTATCACAGAAATCTTATCCATTCTTTCTCAAAGCGCTGTGTTCCACATCACAATAAAAAAAAAAATCTACATCTTGAGACGTAAAAGGAATTTCATTGTGAAGTCAGTGACAGCAGCAAAACAGAATTTGGTTTATCTGCTTCAACACCTGAACTTGAAAAACACTGCACCTATGAGTTTTCAGAACATCGTAAAGAATATTTTCTTTGCACACATATTACTTAAGGCTGAAATGTAAGATTCAGTCCCTGCTAAACCAAAGAAGCTTTCAGATAGAGAAGTTCCCAAGTTAACTACCATACTTACTTGATGGCATTGTATAAGTATCTTCTTCATCTATAATCTCCGCATAGTCATCTGTCTCTGTAAAGGGAGGAATTGAAGAGTTTCGGGAAAAGTAGATGAAAAAAATTCTCCAGAACAGTATCTCCAATTTATCAAGGCTGATATGTCACAACCCCCAACTTCAACATCGCTGAGATGCATTTACAATAGCATGACTAAAACTTGCTCATGCATAATTTATGGTATGATAATGACCTCAGTGCCAATTATACTACGTCACATAGATGCATTCAAGAAGGAATAAAAGGAAGATTCATTTATATTCGAAAAAGTTTAAGTTCTGTAAGTGAAACCCACCTAAACTGTTGACTTACAAGAAAATCTTTTTAACAGCAAATTCCACTGCAGTAAGGAGAAAACATTATTAACAGATTAAATTGCTTTACCTTCAGTAAAGTGTGAATAATAGTTTGCTAGGTTTTTATGTCAAACAGGCAGAACAGACAGTAAAGATGTTCCAGGGCAGCATTTACCTACTGTCAGTGTGGCAAGGTGAGTTATTTTCCATAGACTCTTCTAGAGCATAAAGATCTTTTAAGTCACACTCTCGCTTTAAACCCATTTTTCTTGTATTAGTCTCAATTTTCCTTGTTTAGTGGAAATTCACTGCCAGTTTTGCTGACAAGAATCAACATCTCATGGACAGTGTTTGAAAACAATCAGTTCTCAAAATTTTCAGAAAAATGACAGTGTATTTCTTCCTCTGTTTAAAACTTATGACTTTTACGTTATCTGTTCTCAAAACGGTTTAAATGGTGTCAAGTCATATCAGAAGGTCCTTCTCTTTCTCTGAAGAACTTTCAGCACATCTATGTCATTTCCTAATGGTCAGACAAATTTCTCCAGGGCTTACAAAACCAGTCTACAACAGTGAGATAATTTTTCACTTCAAGGCTGTTAAATTCTCCTCACCAACTTTAAATGCATAGAGAGGTTCTCAAAATTGAGTAATTTCAAGTCCAGTAAGCAGTTTTCATGGGCTGGTTTTGGGTGATCCCATATCGGGCCACCTCTGAAAGGCATGACTTACTCCCTCTTTTTTCCCCATCTGCCCTGGAGCATATGTATATTCCTACAACTCCCTGGCATCATTTCTAGAGGTATGATTTCTGAACAGTGAATGCGACAAAGCCACAGTGAGACTGGAAAGAAGGATGGGATGTTCCCTTTTGGCAGCAGCCCTCAGTTCAACCAACTTAAGCCAACTCTAAAACCAGAGCAAGGCTCATAAATATTATACACATACATAAACAAGAGGCTTAATTTTCATACAAACTGAATATTCAACAATTAGGAAACTACAGGCTGTCTATAACCTTTGAAGTTCAACACACTTCAGTGAGTAAATAATCCAAACTTCGTACTACTTAAATAAAATTAAAGCTATTTTTCTTTCAAACTCCTGTAGGAATATACCATGTCTTGTAAAAACAGAATCAGGAAATTCTATACCATTTAAATTTTTCCTAGGCAATTTCTAATAAGGACACAGCAAAACAGAGTCATCTAATGAAAATTCAATTAATTATAAAGACAGCGCACAATTCTAAACAGGCAGCATACTCCAGAGGCACTAATCTCTTTCTTGGTATTTTTTTTCCTCCCTACTTTATGAGCTAATGTTTTTGCAGAAAATAAGCTCAAGTTTGATCTAAAAAATAAGCATCCATTTGAAAGAAATCATTATTGTGACACCAATGCGATGGGGATAAATCACTCTGCTTCCTTGTAATACTGTGGTAAGATGTTTCTAACTTTTATTAAGTGTGATATATATCAACTATTGTTACAAGCCAGTATTGGAGGAAACCAGAAAGTTCTTAATCTATATAAAAAAAAAAAAAAATGGACTGAATGAAAGGTATTATAAACATATTTGAGAAGAATTTAAAAAGCTTGGAAACTAGAACTGGTGCCACACTGGTCTTTAAAAAACCAAAACATTTGTCACACTAGATTATGGAACAGTCCTTACAAAATGTGATAAATGGCTTGGCTTGTTCACCTCTATTTGAAATTAATGACGTTAGTTCATAACAAAAGCATTATCAGAACACCGCAGAGCACTTCACATTGTTTTGATACATTGCCTAAAACCATCCTGAAACTAAAAGGGTCTTCAGTCATCAATCCAAATAAATTAAATGTATGCAATTAACTAAACAAATATTTTCTGTTACACATTTAACACTCTGGAGAGGAATAGATAAGAAGAATTCAAAAAATAATTCCTATACACGTCTGGCATTGCTTCTGGGAATTAGAGGAAAATTCAATCAAGGCATTAAAGTGATGCACTCAAAGTGTTCTGCAACAAAGATAACTGACCTCTCTCACATGCAGTCTTTACCCCATGATTAGAGTCACACAGTATGAGACTACTACCAAGTCTGCTAAGACTATGACTATGTCTGCTAAGAGATATTCCAGAACCCACACGGAGCCTAAAGCAAAACTCAGCTGGGCAAGGCTCTCCAGGCTGCTTTACCGAGAAGGATGTGCTACAGCAGTCTCAAGAACTCAGCACTGCTGCTCTCGCACATTTTAAAACCAGCACTGAACCTTTTCACCTGTTGGTCAACCCCAGATTCTTCTAAGATGGAAAAATGATAGGTTGCTTTTGGACAAAGATACACTGTTGGTTGTACAGGTAAGTAAGCCAATTTGAGCTTTACTAAGTCTAAATGCATTTATTAAACAGCAGAAAAAAACATCTTAGGATATTAAATCCATAATAGCTAATCCATGATCTTAACCACCTGTTTGAAATTTCCCTTTTCATGATATTTCCCATTTAGTGGAGCCTGTAATTTATAAAAGATAAGTACCAATAAAAAGCTATGTAGGGTTAGTATCTGAAATACAATTTCTGAATTTATGACAGAAAAAATATCCTTTAAGTTTTTAATGTTTAAGAAAAGAAAGAAAACTGGGGTAGTGTCATCTTTGATTTGTATCTGAAGGAGAAAAAGGAGATGACAAGTTATACACTCCTTTACATTTTGCTGAGAGGAAGGCCACATTTCTTCTTATTGCCTTCCTCTGCATACTGATTTATGCCCTTTTAGTACCTCCTACTTACAAGAATAAAGATACAACCACTATCAGTAGTAGCCGTTTGATTTTTTTCCCAACACCAGATGGAATCCTTTAGAAAAATAGCTAAAAATCTCTTAAAGACCCCAAAACCAAAACCCAACTTGTTTTCAGAGGATAGCAAGTCGGTATTTTTTAGAAAAAAAGACATAAAGTCTGGAGAAGTTAAATATTTTATAATAAGTTTCGAAGTTTTGAAGAAAAACATTAATATCTGTCCTTAAAATTAGCAGTTTGAGTAGCCAAAACCTTATTAATATTTCATGTATTCAATCTACATTAATCTATCTTGTATAGCTTCTTTTTATGCAAGGAGCCATAGCAGACTACAGAGCACTTTGATGCTACCATGCCTTTAGAGCATCACTTAGTAGACTCATTTCTCACGTGTTACATCCATTGATCTCACCCACTGAGCAAAAAAATTTTGTGATACAACTCTTTCAATCAAACTTAATGGACACTCTTGCAAACCTACAAACCTTCTTTGCATCATGCCAGAATTCTCATTGCAAACGCATGCAATACCACATCCCTGCATGTTTGAAATAGTTTTTCCTTTTCCGATTCCAGTTTAGCGGAAAGTGTTAGTTGCACAGCCTGTAAAGTACAATATTTATCGGCTAATGTCCAAAGCAGACCGCTTTTTCATACTAAAATCTGTATAAAATTTATTACTGAAATGTGCATTAAGTGGTATATGGATACAAATGTTGCATATTGCATGTTAGTAACACACAGACTAGAAAACATATTACCGTCCCCACTAATTTCATCTGCAGATCCAGGTGGCATGCAAGGAGAGAGAAAAACAGAGGGGGAGAGAGAAGGGACAGAGAAGGGGGAGGGGAAAATATACTATTAAATTCATGAGTAATCCAAAAGTATTCAGACTGCAGTTATATTATATACCTGACTCAAGAGAAACTAGAAAAGTAGCAGAATTTAAGACTTCTCACCTAAAACCCAAGGGAAAAGGATACATTCTAAGAAGTTTGTATGATGAAACAGAGTTAATGACCTTCAAACATGAATTTACACAAAAATTAAATTTGGGAGTGGAACTATTTCAATGCATTGTTAAGAAATGCCAATTTCTGGTTTAAGTCAATACTTCACTACAAAACCGATCTCCTACAGGCAGACGAGTCAGTTCAATTTGACTTCACACAGATACTTATGACTTTGGATAACTAGAGTTGGCGTTCACCCTTTCAAAGGAAATACACTCCTGTGCTATCACTAACACATGAGTAAGAAATGGAACCATCTAACTATTAAATATACAGAGCATACTGCAGTTATATAAAGCTGAGATTTAAACGAGTGGCAAACGGAGCAACTCTACTGGGAAGCTGTTCAAATGAGCACCATATTCCACGTTTATGGTAGCGGCCCTATTCCACACCATTACCCACAGCACAAGCTGATGCACTTTAGATATTATTTACGAATAAAAGGAAAATAGGCATTAACGTTGTAAAAGTAATGCACCTATTACTCCAATTCTTCTTACCCCTAACAAAGCCAAACTGGTCCGGACCAAATGCTGAACCAGTACGCAGCCAAAAGCATCGCTGTATTCAATACTTAAATCAAAGTGATCTTAGCTGATGCTTATTGTTGCTATTCTATTTCATTCATAAGCATGCTGTATCAGGGGTCCAAGAATGAAGTAAAAATATATTAACCAAAACCCCCATGGGTATACAGGGGCTGCATAGCTGTACAAATGAAATTATTAATATGTTTGTCATTGTAGAATATGATGCTTAAAACTAAGTCCCTCATAAAAATGGGGACCAGCAAGTTTATGACACTGCATGAAAATCCAATTCAGTAGGAGGAAAGGTGTAGCAGAAATGTCATTAAATTATTCTTGGAACTCTGTTTACCTGAGGCGAAAGTAGTTTAAAAACAGTAACTGAGTTAGTATATTCAGCTTTTGGGTTAATAAGGCAGCCTATACAAAGAGCAGTGCAGTACCCTTAGGCGGCGACTCATGGGAACAGAAGACGAAAGGGAGAAAGCGTCTAGCTTTCTTTACTTTATGCTGACAGTGATTGACTCCTTTACAAAGAGGCAAGAAAAGGAAAGAGAAAAACAGAAACAAATTATTTGGAAATGAAAGAAAAGAGACTGGAGAGAACATCTACAATGAATGAATGTAAAAGTAAAGGTTTACATTACAATTCTGTATCGCAAATGGATATATGAATGTTGTTGAAACTCTAAAGCATATTTGGTATTTTCCTTCAAATTCCTTTCTACAGCAAAGTTACTTTAATTTTTAAAAGTGAGACTAGAATCCATTAAAATCAGCTTTTGCCAACTATAGATACCATCCATTGACAACACAAAGAACACTGTTCATCCCAGAAGCATAACTTGCTTTTGCAAGCTTCCCATCTAAGTTCTACTAGACTGTGCTATAGCTAAATTCTGACTTAAGTGGCAGTCACCAGACCTAAAACATGGACATATTGATTTTCCGGACCCTTAAAAGAACTTAACACAAAACAAGTATTTCACATAGCAGTGTAACACAGAACAAGGAAAAACACAGTTTCTCTGTCCCACTGAAATACAACACTGACATAATATTTTATGATCTGAAACTTGCCACTAGAGTTTTATCCCCAGTGCAGACCTGTCTTGCCAACTGACATTCTAGCTCTCCAAGGATCTCTGGGCGAATGCCCCATGGTACTGTCCTCACTGTCCCCTCTCCTAGTCACCTTACCGCATTTAATTAGCAAAGCAGTTATTAGGAGGAGAGAGATTTTTGAGCAGGAGAAAATACAAAGAAGCCACAACTGATTTCACAAAGTGAGAAAGAAGGACACAAGACGACACTAAGAACCTGAGGATAGCTGCTCCTTTTATTTCTCTTGTTATTTGTTCGTTCCTCTCTGCTTTCCTCTTTTCTCTTTCTCCTCTATCTCAGGAAATGTGAGAGGTGGTTTAAAAAGGCAATCAACTAAAAACCTCCATCTTGTTGCTGGTAGTCCTTCACAGTCAAAACTGGAGTGAGGTCCAACCACCTTGAGTTATACAGGCTGGAGGTACAGGTGTTAAAAGAGAAGCCCAGTACCACAGAAGTAGCGTACTGGTACAGCATACTAGTCAGTGGTGGGAGGAGAGGGGAAGGGTGGTAAAGGAGAATTACCTTTTAATAAAAATAAACTTCACATTTTCCACAGATTCTGGAAACCTAAGAACCATCAAAGCAGCTATATTTACACAAAAGCACCACCTTATACACAGATGTGCAGTTTTTAGTGGCCAGATTTTGAGGAATAATGTGCAGAATTTTTTTAAAGGTGTATTAAGTGTGTTCAATCACTGTCCAATCTAGAGGCAACATGTTGAAATTCACGCATGCAAATCTAGTGGGTAACACACTACTATGTACAACTCATTCTTTGCTAAGACGGCAATTTTTAATCCAGAGTTGAAACAAGTGGGTGATATTTATCATTGTATCCTAAACAGCAAAAAAGTACCATTGTAAAAACTGCTGGGGTGATTAAACGAACAGGAATCATTAATCAATTGTAAAAAAAGTACATGTCATTGAAAATGACAGAACATTAATCAGATTCAATGCTAAAAACTAGAACAGGTGCAAGGAGAGGGCAAAATTATTGAGTAAATTAGTGTATCAGTATTTCCATGTATACCACATTACTGCAATCCTATGGATTTATCTTCCTAACATCACACGGCACAATTTTCAGTGCTATCATTCTAACATAAACCTGAGGTAACATTCATAAAAAGCTTTAGACGTAGTATGAAACAAAAGAAAAAAATACTAGAGCCATTTTAAGAGACTACTAAAAAGGTACTGAAATGAGAATAAAGGAATCCAATACTCTGTATTGAAACAGAAGAACAGGTATAGAGTCACTGGAAGCAATGCAAGCTGTCTAAAAGGGAAGAGATGTTTCAACTCTTGACCTGTCTGCTCAGGCTACAAAGCTAATTTCAGCTTGAAATGCTGAAATGCTGTTCACTCTCCCATTGATACATGGGTAGCAGAAGCCGACTGAAACCTCACTAACCTATTTCATATGAAGGGCACATCAAAATAACAAAGGTGGTTTTAATTCATCAGGTACATGTCCTGATGCCCTGAGATACACAGTCCAACTTGTCTTCTGCATTTCGAAATTTGCCTTTATGATTTATTGTATAAAGTTTGTTCAACTATTCTGCCAGACTAAATGGAAGACTACTTTGTCTTAAACTTACATCGTCAAGTCTAGCTACAAAAGAAAGTTTATTTAGGTAAAGAGTTGATTCTAAGTTTAAAAAAAAAAAAAAAAAAAAAGACGTTCCAACACATTTTCAAGAGCTTAGAGAGTACCTGCTTGAAATGAATTCTACTCTAGAAAGATTTCCACCATTCCACACCAGCTTCCAGCCAGGACACCACTGCCATCTACCTAAACGCCCATAAAGCTCAGAAATGCTGCTGAAGACTTCACTGGACTTCTTTTTTTTAGTTCCTCTTCTCAATACTAAATATTCACTGAAATTATTGTGTATAAAAAGAACAAATCACTTGCTATGCAACAGACTATGTTAGAAAGGAAGTGACCAGGATAGAGGGCAGTTACTACTGGAGCTCTTCGTTAGGACTGTATGAGTAGATAACCAACACTGGAAGGCTGAAACTGATAAGGTCCCATTCTATTTTAGTCATACATTCCCAAACCAGTTTGAGGAAAAGCCCTGAAAAAAATCTGTAGAAAGAATAAATCTATTTGTTTTCAAGCTTTTGAAATCAAATTAGTACTATGCAGTTGTCACATCAAGTATGTTTATACATAAACAACAACGTCCCAAACCTCAGACTTCATGGAACATTTCTTTAGTCATACAACAGTGTCATTACTAGCAAAGGAAAAGCGTCTGCTCAAATCAAACGAATGTATCACAAAGGAGGAGAGTAGGAGGGAAGAACTCTTTAACCAATGACACAGACTGATGAAATCAATGCAGTAACCTCCTAGGCACTGATACAGAAGAAATCTGTTTAGACTCTCTCCACAGTTCATTCTGGTCTTATGCATGAAAAGAAGCATTTTAGTCAGTCTAAAATACAAAAAGATAAGAACACCGGTCTATTCAACTGTGATGGGAATCTGAAATATTGTAATTTATTAGCATTAAAAGTATTTTATACTATATTATCTTATTAATCAGTGGGATAGCTGGGTGAGTTAAGAAGCAAGTAACTCCCTTCGTGAACTTGGAGACTAATGACCTGCTCAAGGTTTTTAAATTAATCCGTGGTAAACCTTAGGCTTGAACGTCTCCCAGTCCTGTGACCATATGGCAGAGCTACAGCTGTACAGAGCCTTTATATTCCTCTAATTACTTAGTAATTTGAATGTATAACTATGTAATTTATGCTAAGACTTTTAGTCTTTATTTTCAGAAGTGAGCTGTAGAGTACGACATAACTGAGCTAGCAGACACAGTCATAAGCACTCAAGATACAATTTTTCATCTTAAAAATTTACTTGCCCTTTTCAGCATTGTTTTTTTGGAGTGACTTGATAAAATGAACAAAAAAAAAAAAACCAACAAACAACTTTATAACCTCAAGCAAAGAACACCTTTTTCCCCTACTAATTCAAATTAAACTAGGAAATACAAGTCTTGCACAAGAAACACTGTTTCAGAGTTTAGCGCAGGGCAGAGCTTCATTCTGAGCACAGGAATCATGAAACAGAGCATGCACTGTGCTTTGCAAGCAGAAGTGATTCAATAAAACTGTATTTGTCTTTCCACCCTTGCTCACAGCTTCGCTTGTGATCAGCCCCCATCACTCACCCGTACATGCAGGTCCTTTCATATGCTGACATCTCCTCATTAACAACATTTTAAAGTGTTGTAATACTGAAATCAGGTGATTTTTTTTTTTTTTTTCCCCCTCTCCTGCTTGTTGCATTTTGACATTTGGCTCCTGCCTATATTTCAGTTTGTTCTAGGTAACCTACTGGAAGTCTCTCTCACAGATTAACTATATCATATAATTTTTTTTCTGCATGCTAAAATCTCACTTAAATTATGCTTATCTCCTTCAAAAGAGAAATTTTTTCATTCAAATTGAAATTTCAGCTCAGTGGTATGACTAAATTGGCAACTAGTTCAAACAGGATCTGCTCATAAGCAGCACCTTAGAGAACTCTCCTGCCACTTCACTGCCATGATCAGGAGTTAACCACAGCATGCGATTTAAGTGTAATGATATTATACTCTAAATCAGTGATTCTAAGGCAGAACCTGGAAACTTGCTGAGAAGCCCCTCTTTCAGGATGCTAAAATCCTTCAGTTCCTGTAAGGAAGCTCTCTCCAAGATACCTGATCTCTCCTTCGCAGGCCATGTTACTGGATATATCTAAACCATGGGGTGCAGCTATAATTTCTTACAGAGTCACAATAAGCAAATAATTCCCC
>JAOBAS010000027.1:50110002-50120757 GCA_025311575.1 Elanoides forficatus
CCCCCCCCCATAGAGAGACAATGGCACAACATTATTAGAAACTTATGCCATCATGCCATCGTATTGCCATGCACTTAGAGCTACACCCCTTTTTACTTTAAAATGCTGCTTGCGTTAGTAACAACAGCCGTGCCAGCTAGGGAACAAGATGACAAACAAATTTCTCTTTAAGGTACCTATTTCCCTATTAAAAGCATGTGTCCTGGGGTCTGTTACTTAGATGGCTTGAACAGCCTGCCTTAACATCTGAAACAGCAATTGTATTTTTAAATACCTTTCAATTTCCTTCACCAAATAAGCACACACTAAAGCTGCAAAACCAGCACCCACTTGGAATCAAGACCAACCCCATGGCAGGCCCTAAAAAACCCCTTCAGGCACATGCCTTGTACTGGCTCTGGCTCATCTTCTTCCTTATTATCATCTTTCCAGTTAGACCTCCCTCCCCACAAACACGTTATTTTATGCAGCAGCACCTGAATATCCAAATGCCAAGAGTAACTGCTTAGAATCATAAAATCATTTAGGTTGGAAAAGACCCTTAAAGATCTTGAAGTCCAACTGTAAACCTAACACTGCCAAGAACCTACCATTGCCAAGACTTGTTCAATACTCTGCTTGTTCAATACTCGCTGAAACAAGTGGGTCTGAAATGTCATATTCTGTAGCACTGCATGTAAAGTAACATTTGAGCTACGATTAAAAGAATTTACGTCCACAGAATTCTCTAGTGCAAAGGACTTAGTCAAGGGATGCAAAAGCATATTTATTCTTTCTAGTCATATTTATATAAGCGAGGATGGGGCGGAAGAAGCCAAAGAAATCTGTGTCAGAAAGAATTTATGCAAAAAGGGAGCAAGCAAACTACAGCTTTATTGATTTCATTTTATAAAGAACTTTTTATAATATATAATCGACTAGATAAATTATTATTTTTGGAAAAACGTGTATCAGGAAATATATGCATCACCTTATTAAGGCTAACGCTTGCTATTTCAAAACAAACTGCTGGCCAAAACAAGTTCCTGTAGACTAGAGTAGAGCATTTTAATACGGTGACTCCAAGCAAAACAGCAGGAAATCTAGTCAATAAAATTGCAGTAAACTGGTACGCTGCTTCTTACAAATTTGATATACTATTTGCACAGAGCAAATAGTTTAGCCTTACTGTTTCCTGAGTGTACACTCTTGGCTAAATACAAAGAACTCTTTTTTAATGTAAAGACAGAAGTAGAGGGAGAAGGAGAGAAAAGCTGGAACTATCTACCTATTAGCTAAAACACTCATTGCTTCTGGTGAATCACTGCAACTTAAACAAAAACATCAAATGTATACCAAAGAAATAAAAAATGCAACTCATTTAATTGGGCTTGTTATTTATATTTATTTATAAAGCTACACACACGCAAATGTAAAATTTGAAGGATAGAATTATTACTATGCTTTAAAAAATGGGGGAAATCTCGCAGGCATCTTACTTGCACACAGTGAAAGGCAGTGCCCGCTGCAAGGAACATATAATTTGGAGAAGGCAGGCAGACAAATAGTACCAGAATAAACAGGAACTGAAGTATGCAGTAAGAGGTGTGTGGTGAAACCTGGTTCAGTGGCACACACCCGTAAGAGAACACATCTTGGCTCCCAGGTCCAGCAATCTGCTGCTTTGGATTCCTGAAACCAACTTCACCCTTCACTAGTTTGAAAAAACCTTTATTTAGAGAGGAAAAAAGAAAGTATTTAAAAACCTTCTATCTTTGTATGCTTTGGAATATTGAAATACTTGGAAAGAACAAGTTTTCGCTTCACTAGACCAGAAATATTGCAGAAAGAAAGACAAGGCGTCTTTCATTAACAGGCTCATTTTTAAACCTACAAAACTTCAGACAAACACCTGAACTTTTAGACCACCGAACTGTGTTCCATGCTGGTTTTTGGCTATTGCTGGTTTCCCTGAATTGTGGTGGGAAATTCACTGTGAAGTTTTCCTTTAGAACTAAGGGCGTTAATACTATAAATATGTCTGACTGCTTAATTTTCCTGCCGAATGCCTATCTCAGTTTTTTGCTATTTAGCTTTAGCATCGGGAGAGGTCTAAACAAATGGGAGCAATCTCACTGAAAACAGACGGCAGAGTTAATTTATGATTTAAACCATCAAAGGCGTGAAGGACATTACAGCTGTCAGTAAGTTATAAAAGCTCGTCCTGTTTGAAGTCCTTAGCTCTGAGTCATTTAAATGTCACCAGAGAAAAGCTCTTATTCTGCAAACCAAGATAGCATCACCCACAGCTGGCTTTGCACTAGATGCTGTCAGCTGTCAGACTCTGCTGACCTGTAACTCTTGGGTTAACTGAACATTATGTACATCTGTTGCCTCTGTTGTTCCATACTGATGGATCAGTTACATGTGACAACAGGCGTGACACTTCTTCACATCTACATGAAGTATTAGTTCATTTATAACAAGCTGATTCCTTTGGGGAGTCAGATTCTTACAGAAATCACCTCCCGAGGAAAAACCCTTACCATGCAACTTCATCTCAACAATCTGTCTGTGGTTTAAATTTAATATACTGACATCCATGCCACACTCAATGCATTTCAAATAATCCTGGGGCAAAAAACCCCAACAACAAAAAAAGTGTATCTGTGTTCTATGTACCCTTATTATATTAAAAGAACAACAAACCCTTGAGACTGAATAATAAATGCAATGGCTTGAATCACTCCAGTATTATGTCACTGTTTCCAGTGGTTTGTAACACGGTATAAAAAAGAAGCCTTAAGCACAATGATTTCATTGTGAGAAGATATAAAACCTTACTACAATACAAGAAAAATACCTATTTGGTTTTGGTTTTGCTATTAGAAAGAAAGGGAAGGACATTTTCTGGTTTAATTTTATTCCTTTGCTTATGGCATCAAAAGCCAGCTTTGTACCTTACAGCTTCCATGACATTGACTTGAACAACCAGCTCATCTCCAGCATTGTTACTTCTCTTTATTCTGTGGTGCTACAGCAAAGCTCTCATTTGCCCATCATTCACCTTTATGTGACTTCCTAAACACCAGAGTTATGTGGTATTACAACTAACTTCCCTACATTAATATCAAAACACTTCTTCAAAAGAGTAGAGAAGTGAGTTGTGCTCTGAGACACAAGAGTACTTCAGATATAATGCAGCAAGCAAAAGACATCTAAATTTGCAAAGTCAAAGTGACAGCAATAAAGGATCATGAAGCAAGTGTTTATTACTGCTTTTAACAGTAAAAGTATATCAGCATTCTTAGAAAAACGGAAAGGGTGAAAATTTGAGGTGGCAGGGGAGTACGACTTTTTTGTCCCAAGGATTAGCTTTTTTTGCGTGAGTGGAGTGATTAAAAAGCACAGCACTAATCACTTAAGAACTTTCAACTTTTTCTAACCACTAAAAGGAGCCACACAGGCAAGAATGCTGACCATGCTTCATCTACCTTATCTACCATGCTTGCTTGATAGGTACTGAAGGAAGAAGAGCTGCTATTTGACTCTGAGAGGTAACAGTAACTGATGAAGCTCTGTTACACCTCTGCAGCTTGACAGACATTTGAATTCCAGATCCTCCCATCTATTTTCTTGTGCAAGTTCTGTTTACTTGGGCTTCCTATGCCAAGGGGTGAATATCAAACATCTTTAAAAAAAGGTTAAGGGTGGGGAAAGGAATCTGAAAAGTAGGAATTAATCAAACATCTACATTTCTTTCCTCCCTCTCGTATGAAGTATGTCATTTTTTTGAATATGTGCTACTAAGCGCTCACATAAATGTTAAAGTGGGGCTGTAGCCTCCCTGTAAGTCAGGGGTGTACACTCCACTGGGTCACAGTATTGGTTCCTGAAGTTCGTGGCCAAATACTAGAAATCTGTAGGAACATACCATAATATTAATACACTTTTGCATTGAGAAATCTCCTTAATAAATATTATGTATAAGGATTTAGAAATCTATTTTCTACTAAGACACTGAATCAATCCCTCAAAAGGATTTGTTTTGAGATTCTGTAAAATAAAAATGTTCTCTCTCAAGTAAAGAAACTTAAAAAAAACCCCACAGTAACTAACAGAAATCTCAGAAGCCTATAAGCTATAGAAACAAGATGTATTACCTCACATGCTCAGCCTTCAATTAACTTGTGATTTTCAATAGCAAAAATTAAGTGCTTTGATCTAAACAGCAGCTACAAAAAACCAGCTATTAAGTTTCTTCTTTCTGAAAAGCGATGATTAATATTTAATTGCCTATTTTCACTTTTCAAAGTTGCTCCTTCATAATTAACACATACTCAGGTAATTTAAGTTCTAGCCCACGATATTGTACTTCATTACAAAGCTAAGTGAAAATATTGACAAGGAGCTTTGCTTTCAAGTATTCTGGCCCTGCATTACCGCACGGATATGGCTGTTCTCGCAAGCGACGCTACGTAGGATAGCTGCAAAAAGTTTCTCTTTAGAAACTGCACTACAAAGGCAGCCCAGCTATGGTCTTGGGTCCAAGTCAAGAGCCATGCAGCAAGAAGTGAGCTAACTGCGAGTGAAAAATCTGCCTAAACATCTGCTAGCTTTATAAATAAACTTGCCATTTTTTTAATGAGCCTTACCTGACACAGAGACTGCGTGTGACCTTACTCCTTGCTTCTCATTGTTGGCCAGCCTGTAAAACAGAGGTTGGAATCGCTGAATGCTGTACATTCTTCACGGTCACATACACTGGGAATTCATCCTAACAGGGCACCTACTGTAATTAGCAGGGCCAATCCATTTCCCACAGTGACAGATTTTGAGGGGGAGAAAAGTCAGAAAGGAATCTACCATTTCAAACCCATCTGGGGGAGTAAGAGCGGAGAGATTGCATTACGGTTTTAATTAGCGTATATTGATTCACAACGACAGAGGAAATTTCAATGAAAAAAAGAAAACCTAACTTTTACAAACTTTTAAGAACAATCTGTGCATGTCTGAACTTTGTCAATGTACGTAATTTGATGGTGCTGCTACTGTCTATATTATTACTGGAAATAAAGTATGAATTGAGTTTTTGTTTGTAAGATGACTTACCCTGTACAACAACTTTAATTTGATTTACACATCAAGTAAATTAAGAAAAATAATTAAATTTCAATGTAATTAGCTACAAAAATTAATTAGTAACAGAAATTCCAATGAATTCTTCTAAATTTTTTGTCACATACATATATAAACATGATTTTAATGGTAGGACGGCAAGAGTACTGCACTTCATTCTTTCAGAAATCTGGAATTTCATCTGGCAAAGGCACATCTTTCCAGATGCAAGATGGGTGTTGCCTAGTAGTTTTATATATTTGACAAAAGCTCATTCCTCTGCTGCCAGCCTAAGAGTGTATGTGGTGCCCTTGTTTAAACAGACTCAAGCGTACAAATTCAGTTTTGGTAAACTGTCCCAAAAATGGGAAGAAGCTTTTCCTTCAAACTTTATTTTATCCCAGAAATCCTTACAAATAAAAAAAGGATAAAATGTATGTAATTAGAAAATTATTTTGTGTTTCTCAGTTGCATCTATTTAAGTAAAAACAAATTTTCCTCTTCCGTAAGAGCACACACTAAGTTTACCAATTTTACTGCTTCCAGCCTCAACTTTCATGTCCTTTTCCTCCCTGCATTTTAACTCCTCTCTCTCCGCACCATGAGAAAGCTACCTGGCTAGCGAGGACTGCAGCAGGACCTGAGAAGGAAGAGCAACCACTAGTATATAAGTGGCTAGTTTCTTGCAGGTTCAGGAACAAACTGTGTTCCATACTCCAGTGAATAGTTAAAAAAGTGGTAGTAGTAATAGTAAGAATTTATTAATAATAATAATAATTATTATTAATTATTATTCTAGACTCCTTCCAGGAATCAAGGAAGAAACAGAATGAGGTGGCTGGGTCAAAGTAGGCACAGTCCCTGTGTCCCAAAGGAAAAAGGAAGAGAGAAGACACTATAAACTGCTAAATTTCACTTTGTCTTTCAACAGTTATCTCCTGCTACTTGATACTGGTGACACTGCCCAATAAGGTTCAAGGAAAACAATCTGATGAGATGTGGCTTTAAACTGGGTCTGACTATGGCTATAGAGAAAGCAGTCAGATTGTAAAACAGGAAAAAAAGAAGTGGCTTGGTTAAAGGACTGAGGTTTAGGAGGCCACAGTAAGAAACTGCACATGCAAAGGGGAGATGACCATCACAACTTGCCATAGGATGGAGACCTAGCCACTGACAGCAGGAGTGTAAAGAATCATTGGGAAGAATTAATAGGCTTGCCTACCACTGCGTTATGGACTACCAACTCCAACAACACAAGAAGTATTCTTCATTCAAACAGAGCTAAATCAGAAATCTTTTCTTATTTACCTTAAAGCGTGGGAAGGAGAAACATGCAGAGAGTTAACTTAGCATACTTTATAGGAATTATCAGATGCAGACAGCATGTCTCAGCATACCTTGGATACAGTATCACCATAAAACTAGCCAGAGAAAAAAAACGTAACTCCATTTGCCTGAAATAGATTAGTATTTCCTACAAATCCACAATTACTATCAAGAGAAGAATTTTTCTACATTACTATATTTTAAAAAAACAGATTAAAAGGTATTTGTTATGTAAATGGTATTCTTTATCACATTGAATCTAGAGATCCCAACTCAGACTGGCCCTATTACAGAAATATTATTAGCAAAAGGTAACATGACAGATTTATGAAAGGAGACCAAAAAAAGTATTTTTCGTATTTCACATGAGCAGAAAAAGAGGCAAATAGGAAAAAACAAGGGCATAGACTGACTCGCAGATTGAAACCAGAATTCAAAAACTGTTTAGCATCACTCCCATAATTAAATATACTCATGGACTCAAAATAAATAGCCTGAATCCCAGTCAATTCTTTTCCAAAACATCCTTCTTCTGTTACTGTCAAATATGATCGATGCATTATGCACTTTTTTCCTCAGATTTTATTTCTGGTATCTTTATAGTTTAATACTGCTGTCAGTCATTTATGCCCCATGGCCCCAGATCACGGCCTGCTATTTGTCCCAGAACCCAAAAGCAACAATAAAAATTAAGCACGTATAAAAACTCCTAAAGCATCACTTATGCAAAACTATTTTTCAAAACTTTTTTTTTTTTAAAAGAAAAGAAAGCATAAAACTTACTTTGGTATAGATGGTAAAGCTCTTTCACCTTCTGTGTAAACAAGAGGAAAACAAGATTAAAATCTTTTCATGTTTCCAAATAATCTCTCTCAATGTGCAATATATAAATGCCTGAAACAATAATCATCACAATCTCTCAGGGAAACTTACGTTGATTCAAAAGACTGTTCTATACATATATTAAGAGCAGCATATCAACACAAGTCCTTCTAACCAGTGATACAGACCTTTTGGCAAACTCTTGTCTGAGAGAACAACGTATAAAGAATATGGAAGTTCTTTTTTTATTCTTAACAAATAACTCCGATAAATCACCTGCAGAAGGTATGACAGTATCTCATCTCTCTAGTAAGAAATGCTTTTCTTTTATCTCCAAGATGCTCCAAGTGCTAACACATAAATAAAACAATTGAAGACAACTTGGGACTTGACGTGACGTAACACAACTAAAATAAATCTTTCAACCACGTAACTTATCATATTGATTTCACATTTGGTTGACATTATACAATAGTAATGCTTAGTGGCCAGAGATTGTTAGCTTTTTGTAAACTGTTTTCAAATCCTTTCCAGTCTTTCTTTGATAATGGTATTGTGTATAAAAGCTTGGATGTACATATTCAAGGGGTTTTTTTTCCCCTATTGTATTTGATGAGACACTTGGTATCCATATGGGGAAGAATGATGGGGAAGTGACTAATCCTTTAGTAAAACATCAGCGATTTACAGTAGACTGAAATATGTAGGGAAGGAGACAAGGTGGGCAATTAAAATGGGCTTCACTCTCTAAATCATTGTAGCACTGATAAAGTGACCTGAGAGAAAACAGAACAGCCACACTTTTAGAAAATGGTCACATATACTGTTTACACAAAATCATGAAAATTCTAGTTTGCTTTTATCCTGCGTTAAAATTTCTGAAGTTTCCAGACATTACAGAAGTGAAGTACAGTCTCACCTTTGTGTACTATGGGACTGAGTAGAGAAATGCCCGATACCCAGAAGCCATGCTGAACATGGCAAACTATAGTATTTTGTTACAGTATTTTTGCTGTCTAAAGGTAGAAGATCATTTGGCTCACCAACCTATGTCTGTTCTGATCTGTCTGATCGCAGGTGTTGAAGAGGAAGATGCAGGAAAGAAAGGAAACAAGCTGTGATTTGGAAGATGACCTGCAGCAGTTTGGCAAAGTGACTAGAGCAAGTACATGAAACTGGAGGGCAGAGGAAGAACAGAAAAGATTATACAAGAAGCATATGGTGGGTGATAAAGGTATTGTGGTATGTAAGGGTAAATGATACCTTTTGGGGACGGAAATAAAAGGCAAAGATCCTTAGAGGCAGTGTGAAGTGACAAGTATGAGATCAAAGGCATAAAGGTGACAGCCTAGCAATAAAAGACTGGGGGGTAGGTAACCAGAAAAGACAGACTGTAATGGGCAGTAGAGGGTTCACGCTGGATGAAACTGCGCAAAAGACATCAGGCTTGGAGAAACAGGCAGAAGAGTCTTGCCCACTACTATGCAGGCCTCCCTAGGGTTGTGAAGAACACTCAAAAGAACCTTAAATTCCACCTGGTATCTACATCAGCTGTCAGTAATTATTTGTAAAAGCATCCTGAGTTCTACTTTACATCAAGTTATGCTGCTACTGCTAGTTATTCCAACACTGCTCCTACATTTGACAATGGATTTAATGGTTTAGACATTGTTGATGAATCAATCACACGTGTTACTGGTGAAACATACTCGCAGTCTGTTGTTTTTCAAGATTTAAAAAGTGATACAAATCTCTGTATTAAAATAACTTTATTAAATTGCATAGTTAACTTCATCATTCCATATTTTTAAAGCAAGATAACGGATGCACAATCAATAAGCTGTAATTCAAAATCATTTTCCCTGCTCTTTAATATGTAGCTCCATCACATGTTAAATGCATACTATTCAAACCGTATGCTAAAGATGGAACTTTCATTTCCTTTGGGTTCTTTTGTGTGTGGAACACATCAGTATCATATCTGGGGACTTCAGAAACATCAGTGAATGATTTCGCAACACTTGCAGGGCCACAATGCTTCATATGTTCAAAGTACTGACCTCAGCTGCGTATCAGATTGTTTCTCTCTCTTGCAAATGTAAACCCCAACCTCTGAAGAAAGTGGGAAATACGATAGGTGGCAACTGCTAGTGTACGCTGAAGTCAATTACCACCTATCAAAAAGGATCTAAGAGAGATAAAGATAGAATCTAACTTTCCGGTGCAGTATTACATTTTCTTAACGAGAGGAATCCCATTCTGTTCCCTACAAGTCTCCACTTACTGAACAGCTCCTATTGGTGCAAAATATAAAGCAAGGATCATAAAAAACCAACTCTTTCACAACAAAATCCTGATTCCATCTTAATAGTAAACCTATTCTTCACCTTTTATGAGATAAGGAGAACATGAATAGAAGTGGAATTATGTAGTTAGTTGAGGAGTAGTAGTATGATGTAGTTAATGAGCAGAGTGTGGCAAAGATCAAAGGAATTGAAGATGGCTGGAAAACTGTGAGAGGAAACGATGGGGATGGACAGAGAAAAGCAGACTAACCCAAGTTAAATGAATGTTTGTTTCCAGATTGGTTGGAAAACCAGAGAGCATGCATGGGTCCAACTAAAACCCAGTTAGATCTGATCATCTTCCTTTTCACTGTCCTTCGCCAAATTACATGAGGCATGACTGATTTTGCTCTCAGCAGTAGCAGAGCAATGCATTGTCACGCACTGAACAGAACCAGGCCCTTGTCCTCTGGGTTGATGATGGTGGGAGATGTGGGTGACACACGCTCGGCCCTGGGGAGACGGAAGGAGCACAACACCGCTCTTAAGCCACAATCTGATGTACGCATTGACCGGCTACATGGACAAGACCCCCTTTCGGCTGCTGGAGATATGCGTCAAGGGGAGGGTCAGATATGTACAGGGGAAACTGGAAAAGTTAAGTGCTAAAGGGAAAAAAAAAAAAAAAAAAGCCAGCCAGAAATAAAAACCTACAATTAAAGAGTATTAAAGACACCTCCCCTTTCAACAGGAATATTCAAGAAAAATCCATCCGCATGGAACTGCTGTCGAAATGGCATATTAAAGCTGATCTTATAGATGCCTACATGCTCTCTGGATACAAACTGCTCACTTCAGGCAGGGTTTCCCAAGTTGGTGCTCATCCGTTTACAGCTTATATCCCAAATAAAATACGAAACATTCATTAGTACCCTTTTAGGTCTGAAGTCAAAATTCATTACTAACAGCACCACAGTAAAAGCATATGTTGTTTTTCACAAGTTGAAACCCACAACATTTTGCCCAATTCTATATTAAGTTAAAAAAATGGGATATGCATGACTGTACTGGGGTGTCCATGCCCAGGCATTGGCAGCAGGAGCTGCCGGGCGGCCCCTGTGAGGAGAGGCCGGGGCCGCCCCGTGCCAGACACAGCCGGTTCCAGCCGGTCCCAGCCGGCTCCAAGGGCCCCACCGCAGGACACAGCTGAGCCCCTCAGCCAAGC
>JAOBAS010000027.1:50120884-50143371 GCA_025311575.1 Elanoides forficatus
GGGAGAGAAGCGGTGGAGCTGGGAATGGGGAAGGGGGAGGGGGAAAGGGAAGGGAAGGAGGGGGAAGGTGTTGCTCAAATTTTGTCTTTGTTTCTCACTACCCAAATCTATTTCAATTGGTAATAAAGTAATTTTCCTCCAGTTGAGTCTGGTTTGCCTATGTTGGCAACTGTTAAGTGATCTCCCTGCCTTTATCTCAACCCATGAATTTTCTCATCCTATTTTCTCCCCCTGTCCTGCTGAGGAGGGGGATTGAGCAAGCAGCTGAGGTTGGCTGCTGCCCAGGGCTAACCCACCTTTTTGGTGCCCAACATGGGGTTTCAGGAGTTCAAGGCAGCAACAGCGACTGAAAGAGGTAGCTGCCAAAAGTCAGATAGGGAGTGCAGTAATTGTGGAGAGCTTGGATGCTGGTGTCGGCAATGTATAAAGTAGTGATGGGACAAGGAGAGTTTTATTGTGTATATACTGTTCCTTTTTTGTTGTTTTTTTCTTTTGTGATGATGATACTTTAGATTTTGATGTCGGGAATTTTTGTTGATATAAGTGAAAGTCATAAAGATTTGTGATGAATGTGTATTTTAATGAGAATTATCAACTCTGTGTGTCACAGAGGCAAGGGGTGGAATGGTGTGGAGATAGCTGTGACCGGCACAGGGCAACCCCTGGTCTGTTCCTGCTGTGGCCATCCCTGCAGCCCCGCTGCTACCAAAACCTTGGCACGTACACCCAGTACCTTCCACCACTCCTGTAACACCTGGCTCCAGGAGATGTGAAAAGAACTCTCAAGCATTTTGATTTACCACAATGTAAACTGTCCTCATCTGATTGAAAATATTGGGAAAGCAAAATCAGTGAGGGGTGAAATCAGTCAAAGTGATAACGTTATCTTAAGAATCAGAATACCTGCTGCCATTCCACTAAAATGAAAACAGTGCTCATGGTTAATTTGTGTGAAAACAGAAAACAATTATTTGGAGAAATTAATGGATTATTTAATTCTGGTATTTTGAAACTCAAAGTTCTGAGTTTTCATTTAGCTGTAATACTTTCAGATTTAAAGGGAATGTTTCAATGTAAAGGCGAGTTCTGGTATAAAGGAATGACAATCAGATAACTATTTCAGTTGCTCAGGTGTTTTTTTCCCAAGTGTTTTTAGCCTTTTATAAGAGTTTTGACAATTCTGCATTACCTATAAAGCTTGTTTAAAGTGATTAATAGATACAAAAATTCAGCCACTAGACTTAAGATCACAGGGAAGCTACTTAGTGCATAGTCCAGTCAGTAAATAGCCACTTAATAGCAGTTTAAGTTTTTATCAATTGCTTCATTTCTGCTCTTTGCCTGTAAGAGTTAAGTGTGATAATGGAAACACAAGTATCAAGTTTAAAGTTTCCACATTGGTCTAAAGGGACCTGTATACCAAAATATTTATGAAAAATAAAACAAACCAAATGGAAATATGCAAAGTACTATCCAGGTCTTAAACATTACCAAGTGCTCTCTCCAAATTAAGAGAAACTGGATCATTAATGGACCGAGAGAGAGATATCATAAAAACACAGGTTCTTTCAGTAATCAAGAAGGGTAATTTATGAGGAGAGTTGCAATAAACATGTAGATTTACAACAGAGGCAACGGGAAAGCTCAAAGAGGGGAGAAAACACATCTGTCAAATCAAGAGTTGCTATATGATTTGTTTCTAATGTGCCTTATATAATCAAAACTCACTGTGGGAGGGATCTGGGAATGCAGATCATGGTGGGGACAGCTCTCCTATGAAATGTTTAATTAATACGTTGAGTATTGCTATGAACTTCAAAAAAAAGAAACCTCAGACAAAAGAACTGTACAATTTATTTTAACTGGAAGGATTCTCTTCATGTTTGCATAAAGAGGAGCATTCCCAAAGTGCAACAGAGTGTTCTTTTAACTCAATCACTGCTCATTTGCTCCATGTTAAAATACACCAGTAAGAATATCACAGAAATAAACACACTCCATTAAATGCCTTGATTTATTTTGCATTCATGCCTACCGCCAAACCACAGGGCAAGGCATACTTGTGCAACACAATAAAATCAGAAATCTTGCCCTTCACAGAGCTTAATGGGTCTAGAAGATGCAACAGCTGAATGATAAGCAAGTCAGGTTAGAGGAAGACAAGACTTAGAAAGAAAAACTACAAATAGAGTGGGTGAATTTATATTGCCACCTACAGCAGTAAGTTGGGACCCACGTGCCTTGCTAATCTTAGACGGCAGCTGCTTGTATGGATCATGAAACAAGTAAGTATTGAAGAGGACGTGGTAAAACCTGTAGAGATTTTGACTGGGAGCTGCTCCCTTGCTTGGGCAAGAACAGCAGAGGACAGCAGAGCAGGGTTTAGGTGAGAAATGGAAACACACATGACTGGAGCACACTGGACGAACAGAACTAAGACTTGATGAAGGCCTTGACTGGCTGCAGTTGCTGTTGTGAGTGACAGAATTGGAAATCATGAGGCAGTAGTATTTTGTGAAATTAAGAGCATTTATTTATGTACAGGTAAGAAAGAAAAGCCATTCTAGTAGCAGAGGAACAAGCCAATAATAGCACTGGCAATGCAGACTGAACGAGCCAAATTTCTGAAATACTACCAGTGCAGAAGTGGCAAGAATTGGACATACTCTACATGTATATCTCTAAAGAAAAAGCAGAGGACAGAGTCGGAGCTATCCATTAACTTAGTATGACTGAGAGGTGGGGAAAGGTAATGTGTTAAGATACCAAAAAGTTTTAGAAGCTCAGCTTTATCTACTATAGTTCAGGCTGAAAAACAGCCAATCCACTGCATATTAGAAGAAAAGTTTTATGAGTGAATAACAAGGATTGTTAACAAACCCCAAACCATGATTTTTCAGAAAGGAAGAGGCACGAAAGACAATCACTCACAGGTATAGACTCGTCCAGTGAAATGAAAATCTTGGTTTGTTATGCCTATTTCATTTTTAGAATAAACTAGCATTATCACTGATGCTAGCTTATCCTTTTGGTGTCAAATTTTGGTGCCAATGGTTCATCATCACTGAGTTGTGCACCAGGTTGGCTATAAGAGCAGAGTTTGTGTTGAGGGAAGATTTTCCTCTGTATGGAGATAAGGTTGCATGACTAACACAAATTCTAACAAAGCTGCTTATGTTGGAGCTAAAGGTCAGTCACATGCTAAGGGTCAGAAATAACAAACAAACATGCAAATTTAAGAAAAATTTGATCAATTACTAAGTGCTATCAAAACTTCTAACACCCTACAATCACATTTCTTCATTACTGAATGACCAAGTTTCAGTTTGGGGTTTTTTTCTGCCATGCACAGGCAGAATGCTGTATATGGACCTGGGAAAGACCTGAACTACGTTAATAACATTACCCCAGTTTAACAACTACAGACCAGGGAAAACCAGTGGCACAAAAAAGCAAAAACGTGGCTAAAAAGGGACTCAGCTTCAGATTGGAGAGCTTCTAGGATAGTTCGTGTACTTTCTTGTATTAGAAATAGCGAAGAAGGAAATAATTTATTCACTGTTTTAGAGACCAAAAAAGTTGGATGCATTTCCACAAGTAAAGATTAGTGCAGGAGGACAGAAATTTCCATTCTGAAGCAGCTTTGCTTGGATGTTTTTCAATAATTAAAGGTGTCTAAAATTAGAAAAAAAAAACTGAATGAAATTTGATTAAAATTCTCTCTTTAAAGCTAGGTGTACCTCCACCCTTGTCTTGCTGCTTCCAGCCTGTGGGTTGCTACAGAAACAACTGATCAACACTACAAAATGCATCTCTGCTTTAGTCTATTTTATGAGAAAAGCTCATGAGACTTCTCTCAAAGTTTTTATTTTTTAAACAGAGATGTTCTGAATATGTAGGAGGAAGGCAGAAATTTTTAAAAATTATCACCAGTCAGAACCTTATCCACGTGTATACTAACCAGCCTCTCTGAACTTCCACTTGTGTATCAGGGAATGACATTTCAAGATAACACGTCCCTGCTAGGAGTGCCTTTAATTACAATTTACTTCTGCTAGTTAAGTTCAGAATACTGTAAAGCAGTGATTACTGAAAACCAGTCTAAATTATCAGCCACTGAGTAATTTTTGATGGAATGACATTTACTATCAGTGTTTCTCGTAACAAAAATACCTCTGGTTCCTCCCTGAAAGACAAGAGCCTCCAAATGAGGGTTTTGCTGCTACCTTGTGTCTTCTATTCAAGTCCAAAATAAGCTATCAGTAGATATGAGTATAGCAACTACCAGAATGAAACACCTCCTTACCTTTCTGTGGCCTGATAATAAAAGATTGCGTAGCTCCATTCACCAGTCGGCAATATCCGTCTATCAAGTCAGCCATATTCTCTGCAATGGTTAAGGATGGTGCTGTCACTGTCAGAGGCTAAAGAAGGAAAAACACAAGGCACCAACAAAGAGGTATTATTGTAGTTGCAAACACTGAGTAGAACAGCTGTGTCATTGCATCAGAACTTTACACACACTTGCAAACAGTAAACAGAAAAATGTGGGTGAGCAAAGAACAACCAGATTCTTGCTTTACTTTTTATATAGAAAATTTAAACCACAAGATTCGAAAGCACAGCTGATAATACCCTCCACCCCAACGTAATATTAATCTGGGCTTATTAAGTGGCTTGCTAGCTAGACTTTCAGTCAACCACTGTTCCTTACAACTGCTATGACTTTTATGGCTATAATTAGGACAATTCTGAAGAAGCTGCTTATTCCTTAAAGCTTTTACAGGTAGTGTCTTTTTTCCACCCTTTTGCAGCAATTTATTCTTTGCCCTAAGAAGTAACCTTCCCAATTTCAAAAAAGATAAAAATAAAAAAAAAAAGATGGACAGTGGAAAAAGAGATGAGACATACAGACAAGCTATTAATTTTAATACCGCCAACATTCATCATCCTCTGCCCAGAGTTGCCAACTTGCCCTCAATCCTTCTCTACCACAGTGACTGTTTTCCAGTGCATTGGATCAAGGAAAAGATTTTACTTCCCTTCCAGCTTTACCTCCATGTAATATGAGGAACAAATTTTCCCTCTTTAGTATTTCCCCTTTTCACAAAAGTGAAATTGCTCAGTTCCCTCTTTAGGTCATAGCATCAAACTCATACACAGGCTACTATTAAGTTGCACTTAAGGGCTCATATTTTTCAATTAAGCTTCTTCTACAAATATCAAAGTCTACAAGCACCAGATCCAAAACCTAGAACAGGTAATGAGCTCTAAATCTATTTTAAAAACAAAAATATCTGACTAGTATAATGACGACTGCTCACACTTAACTTCCCTTTCCCCTTAAAGAACAAGAAAAATCAAACAACTGCAGAATGCCCGGAATGCAAAATGTTAAAATATAATGCACTGGCTGTAAGTACAGGAGGAGCGAGAGAGTTTAACAGTAACTGAAGTCTTTGTACACATACACAGATAGGCAGTGCCCAGCTTAAACATGCAGGTACAAAAGTGAAGTAAATGTTTAGTATACCATAATTACACTGACAGTAGAAAAATCCAGAATGAAGTTACAGACAAGAACAAAAGTATAATATACAGAATATCTTCATTAAGTGTAGGAAAACCAAAGCTAGTAAGTTATCACAACTGTCAATATCATACCTCAGGTGCACCTGCTATCTTGAGTTGCAACATCCCTTTTCTGTCCTTGTCTTCACTGTTTGAATACTGAATAGTCTGCACTTGATTAAAGTCTGCTAGATGAGTTGGCTGCAGAAAGGCAATGGAAAAAGTGGGGAAAATTTCAGAATTACAGCAAAATACTTTGCCTTTATTCCTGATGTTGCAGAAGCACACGTAGACTTTGATGTCCAAATTACACCTGTAGAAATCTGCTCCCACTTCCTCCTACAGTTAAGTTAGGCTTTGGGTAACAACCTATACAAATATCCACAGTATTCGCAAAATGAAACCAAGCACCAAGTTTGCCTACAGAGGTCAGTGTTGAGTAACTGCAGGCACAGGCTAAACTACACAGTGGAAACAAGTCTTGGAGGTCAAGACAGAAAACTCAACAGGTTAACCACAGGGAACCTGCACTCACAGCATACTTAACGTACCCCCAGACTGCTGCGAAAGGTATGTTCTCAGCTGGCTATGCATTCCTGATCTCCAAACCTTTTCACCACCTTTGAATTAATTTCAACTGAAGCTGGACATAGGCTTAACCTAATTCCTGACTGTAAAGGTCCCAAACATTTTGCTAGAACAACCTGCCTGAATGTAACTTCCTTGCACCACAGAAGTGTACAGGAAATACTGTAATACAGTCAGTATCAGGCAATGAAAAGGCTATTAAGGTTATGACTTAAAGCAAATAAACCAGCAATGACTGCACAAATGCTAAACACTAAGTGATTAAACAAGCTCTTCATTTACACATTCCTAAGAAAGAGGAGAATAATTCAGAATAATTTTCATGTTTCATTGTTAAAGTCACTGCTTATGCTTCAAATTCTGCAAGTGACCACTTCATTGGGTACAAAAGCCAACAAATTCAGTGCTAAAGTTGACAACGTCTCTCCACTTAACCCAACTGCATCTTCTCTGATCCCAAATCATGAGGTTAGTTTCTGAGTAACAGCTGGGTATGCTGAATTTCCCAGTTCTTCTGTGTTTAACTCAAAAATTAGACTTGCAATTCCACTCTGTGTGAAGTTCAGTTCACAACAGGTCATGGTTGTTAAGACAGTAACTGAGAAAACAGAAGTAGACTTACATTTGCACCCTTGTCTGTAAGGTAACTGATTCCTTCTTCTGGGCCAATTGCCAGTTCCACTGAAATAATCCAGCTTGACTTCAGAATTGAAGGAGAAAGGACAGAATTTCAATAGTAAGGCAAGACCTTGCTATGTATGGATGTATATACTATCCTCCAATGTTATAATTACAGGTTTTAGTAATTAATCTCTAGAAGCTTTTAAACTCTTCAAACAATTCAAAATATATTAAAACCAAGTAATTCTGTAAGCAGCAAAACTCCTCAGGGATGGTTTCCTGGGGATCTCTGCTACTCAAAAATGCATTTCCATGTGTTTTATTGTAGGTCTACATGAGAACTATATATTTCCTATACTTCTCTTCTCATGGACACTGCTGTTCATGTTCTCATTTCTACTTGTCTATTTTCACAAAGCTTGCAGACTTAAGGCCCTTTCTCAACATTTTTTTAAAACTGGTAGAGATTAAAAGGCATTAGAGGAAAATTTACAACCAGAAGCAGCTGAGAAGTCTCACTTCCTCACAAAACCAACTTAAAAACTGCACGACTTTCACAAATGAAGCACCAATAAAAATATTTAATAAAGTACAATTCTTACCCTGCTAATGAATGGTGCTTTTATAACAGTCAACTGAGAAAGTTCTAAATAAAAATCAATAAATATATTTTGTTGTTAATGAAATCCAATCATCTCTACATCAAAACAGGAACTAAGCAAGCAATTAGTTGCAGAACTAAGCAAAAACAGACTCATAACTACAGCATGTATTCTGGCAACTGTCACATTCCTCTACTTACACCAAGAGCACACTTGAAGCATTCCTTGTCAAATCTGTACACTGGAGAGAGGATCTCAAAGAATTTCAAAATACTTTCTTCCCTGTTGAGGTTGGCAAATTGTCGAAATGTTTGTTGGATTAATTTTCGTAGTGTTTTGGCCTGCGTATTAAAATGTTTAAAGATCAATTATTTTAAATCTAATCAGTGACGGTGCATTTTAAGAGTTTCAGTCACTTACTTACAGTTTCTTCATCAATGAGATGCAGACAATTCTCAAGAAAAAAAAGAAGCTTCAAAACATAAGTAATGGTTCTGCCTTCTAACTTCTGCTTGGGAACAAAATTATTTCTGCTATATATTATAAAGGGAATATCTAACTAATAATGTATTGAACAAATTATAATAGAAGACAACATGTTAACCTTTACAGGAACTATTTTTTCTAGATTCTTCATTTCTCCCAACTTCTTAACTGTGTACCAATACAAAAAACACAGCAACCTACACCTTCATACTAGGTTTTAATCTTAAATCACCATTCTCTTATCTCGTAACAACCCAGCTGTAGCTGCATCTTAATCTCTGCACACATTATCTTAGACTATCCATAATATAGTGGATTCTTAAAGTCTGATAATATGCAAAATAACTTCAATATAAAAATATAAAATTTAAATAGTAAATTGAAAATTAATCTAAAAACTAACCAAACATTTAAATTAAACTATTTTAACTGTGTTGCATACAATTTTATTAACTGTTTTCAGAGTAGAAATAACCACTTAGAGCAGCACAAATCATCCTCCCAACATACGGGACAGTGGTAGAAAGCAAGACACTTAATTGCATGTCCTGAAAAAGAAAGCACATAGAGGATACAAGCAGGATTTCAAACAACTACATTTAAAAAAAGAAAAAGGATAACTAAACTAAGACTTATGAAAAGTGAAGTATTTGCCTGTATATAATGTATAATCCTTGGGAAGGCTGCCACTCATATGAAAGTAAAACAGAATCTGAGAAGCAATCTCTTTAACATGCCCCGAAACTGAACAAGCAGTCAAGAATCCTGAACAGAAATATCTGTTTCTAAACACTAGAATTCATCTAGAGAGAAGTGCGGTGCCTTCTCCTCATCTGTCCTAATCATAATAATCACAGAATCATTTAGGTTGGAAAAGACCTAAGACTACAGGTATACTCTGTAAGTAGTGTAGGGCCAGATGACCCACCGTTTCCATCACATAGTGCCAAAATGTCAAAACCATAAACATATCTCTTCTTTTTCCCTTTGTCAAAGCTTGACCCATGTCTAAAGTGACTGAATGGGTTTAAAAAACCTTAGTAATACCCATTTCTAATATATCTTCCAACTAACAACCACGATAGAACACCAAACCATGCTTATTTTTGTGGTATGTCAAGGTTAAGACAGGAATTACCATTGTTCCTCTACCAAAACATATCTGAATGTCCTATTCTAACAGCATTAAACCTCTCCATTCTTTCACCTAGCTTGTTAACAGCTCCAGGCACTACACAAATATAAACTTCCTTTCGTTGACACTTCCAGTTGGATTAGGCATTCCGTTTTCGTAAGCCTTTAAAGAACATTCAGAACTCTAAATAGCCAGAATTTTTTAAAAGGAGTGTTCACGAAAGAGTTACTCTAATAGCAGCGATCCAAAAGTGTTGCATATTCACATACAGAATGATGATCAGTTTTGCAATGACACATATATACGGGTTGAAAAAAACCCTCAGCTTGGCACATAAACTTTTTGTTATAAAGTTAACAAAGAAATCTGCCATTTTCTTGTAACTTCAAATTACTGCATCATTTTAGCAGAACCTTTTACCAACTATCAGGTGGATCACTGCTCTAACAGGCTGCGGATACTTGGGTAGGATAAATAAAGCATCTGGCAGTCAGGAGACCTCCCTACTGCACCCAGAGCTGCCTCAGACGTTATCTTCCTCTTTACAGAGAAAACCAACGTGAAGGGAACTGAAGACCTTAGCCTTAAATGAAGGCCGGGCAAATACCAGGAGGAAGACACTACAAAAAGAAAAAAAGCTGCTAGCTCAAGTTGTCCCAAGTATTTCAGCCACTCAGTTGTTGAAACATACTTTCTTCTGCCCATAGTTTGTTGTCCTGGCCTTTTTCAGCATCATCTTGACTCCCATGCATAATGGCATATGTTATTTGGCTCATTAAGTCCACCAAGAAGACCAACTCTTCACTTGAACTTTGAGATCATCAGTAAGGTGTATACAGAAAGTCAGTTAAAAAAACCTACCTCTTCCGTAAGAGAAGAGAGCCATTTATGAGAAATATCTGCAATTGACAACTTCAAGGGAAACGCACTGAAAATTTCTCTTAAAATATTTCCTAAGAGCAATTTTTTTCTTCTCTGCTTTTGCTCAAGGCATGCTCTAGAGTGACGGTGAAGACTCCTAATTTGCAAACTAAACACAATCTGGCTTATATCCATTTCCCCGCATCATTCCCCCCCGACTCCACCCTGCCCCAATTGTTGGTTCAGTATAAGTAGATTTTTTTCCCCTGTGGTGTTTGCATACTTGATGTAGCTACATACAGACAGCATGGCTTAGCAGTCACGTCATCATCAAGGCACCATTTACTAAGCCAAACGCAGGAAGATTTCTTATTCTTCTCTGGTGAAGTAATGAAAATGGCAGGCCTGTTGACTCAGTAACTGTTCCTCTGTACTTGAATTAGGCTGATTACTCTTTCTCGAACACAGATAAACACAAGTATTTGCAGTGTGTATGAGGTACAGTGCATTGTCCAATGACTTCAATGTTTCCTCCTGGAGACACCTCCCTAGACACCTCCTAGGACAGCACGCACTTTCTTTTACAACACTATGTCTTACAGACACTGTAATCCAGTAATATATAAATGTTTTTAAACTCCTGACTTTTTTTATTTAACGAGCTCCCTAAATAAAGCTGAACTTTATGTTTTTCAGCCCCTGTATATCACCTCATACTTGGCACTGTTAAATATGTTGATTTTCATTTTTCCAGTCTTCTGGTCTTCCTATACATAGAATGATAGCCTCGGCACAGCTGGCATCTCCTAAATGTGTAACATCAACAAATTTGATTACCACTGCCCTACACTCTACACTTTACCTCACTAATAAGAGAGAAATAATTAATTTTATATTTCATGGCTATCAGGAGCCCTCCTTTGCCTGCAAGGTCAAAATCATCAGTCTTCACAAAGTGGGCGAGTCATTTAATCATTTGAATCAATCCTACATTATTTTTAATAGGGATTTAACTTTAATTAAAAAGCAGACCCATTCTTCCTTCCCTTGTTTTTCCTCTTCATATGTCCAACTTTTTTTTCATGTCTTTGCAAGGTTCTACTCAGCTTCACCTTCTGGCAATTCTTGCTACTTCTTTCTGCTATTCTCTCCGTTTCATGATTTCTAAAGAGCAGTTTTCTTTGTTGGTCAGTTTTCTGGCTCCGTAATACCATTTTTGAGACAGTTACTCATTCTTTTATGTCTGGAGCCTTTCACCACAATTTCTCTCATTAGCAGAGAATACGGTTTCAGATTAATTGCTTAAATTAAAATGCAGAGGGATTACTTAAATCCACTTGACTTCATTAGCTTCTGATTTTCAAAAGTCTTTTGAAACAAAACCCCTTCATGACAGACATTTTCTGTTTATCCATTTAAATCACAATGTAGAAACTTTCTAAATCTGAAGTTGAATTCTATCACTGCTTACCAAAACCAGCTCTAAAATACCAATTTATGATCTGTACTTTCACGTATGAATGGTAAGACATATTTTACCAAGACATTCATATCCAGACTGCTATAGCTGTAAAAATACTTGGTGACCATTCTTAATCCCCCTTTTCAAAACACGTCAAGAAAAATTTGCATTTTTTACTCTGGGAACACACAGACTTCAATGGAAGAGAGATTCAACTAACATTTATACTCTTAACTAGGATTATCATAAGTGGAAAATACTGGAAATTTTCCTTGAATGAGTCAGATACAGTCTTGAGCAATGAAGGCAGAATATGGTTTATTGAATTGCCACTAAAAATATGCTGCTTTCTTACATGTCCCCTTCCTCTTTCTCCAGAAGTCTCATTTCTCTTTGGAGGGGGTGGGGGGNNNGGGGTGGGGGTGTTATTTGATACTAGAGGATCTGAGGACTTCTTTTGAACTTCTGTCCACAAGGTTTGAGAGGCAGAGGTATACCTGTCTCACAGCAGCTCAGCAAGGCCACGTAAATCACTACTATCTTAGTTCTGCCAGCTGCACACCTGTACTACGTGGATTTATATCCTACCAATCTGACAGACGGCTTTGATATTTTTTCACCAAGACAGCACAACTGCACAGCAATTCCCTTATGACTATACGGTGAAAAAAATAACGCAATTTTCAGATTTCTGACACTTATTTTTTTTAAGTAGTATACAACTGACTGGAACCATAATTACCTTCACTGAATCTAGTAAACTCTTCGGGAAAAAACGTCTTAAACCAACATCTTTCCTGAAACAAAAACACACACAGCATTAATATAAAAACCATTGTGCAATATTTTGCAGCACTATAATTAATTTCTTTTTAAATTTTGACTCACTTTTTCCTCATATTGAGCATCTAATGTTAAAATTCCCATCTTTTTATTGCAAGTAATCTCACTTTTTGCATCTGTGAATCAGGATCCTAACTCTGTCCATGAACTCGGATTTTGCAAACTGATTTACATCGAGCTCACTTTCACACTTATAAATAGGGTTGCAGCCCTGGTTTGAAACCCAGAGCAATAGGGATTAAATATTTTTGTGGCTCAGATGTGCCTAGCTTACATCTGATGTGTGTATGTATCGCTACAACTAAATATTAGCTAAGAAAGATGCCTGAGTAGTTGCCAGAGGCATGTTAGTACAGAAGAAGATCATTGTACAGCCAGGTGTAACAGATATTGCATGACTGTGAACCAGGCATATAGTATCAGCAGAAAATTTACACGAGAAAAAGGAAAAACTACAAGAAGAACGTAAATAGGAAAAGGACTTATATCCTTGCCTCTCAAAGGTGTTACTGACTTTTTTCCCTTAAATTTAAGAGGTCAGAATCTCTTTTAAACAAACACCCTTATCTTCTGAAATGAGTATGAAAGCAAGCTTTCCATGACTGCATGCTTTGAACATAAACAGAAATACATCTGGAATTCTTACATTTGGCAAAGAAAAGAAAAGCCGTTAGTGAGCCTGAGATATACAGTGTGTATTTACTGCTACCTAACAGCCCAAGAAGAAAGCCAACATTAAAGTCAATATAAAAAGCTTACTCAAAATAATAAAACAGGGTATTTTTAAAGCTCCCTAAAGACAAGTAGTATACAATTTCACAAAACACACTAAAAACATCCTCAACTAAGAGGACTGGAACATTCATGCACAGCAGCGAACACTGGCATCTGTGCAATGACAGTAAGCTGAGAGATTATAAAACTTCATAAATGTTAATTCCTTTTATGCATTTCTTCTCAAATGCAAATTATATATGGTTTATCATCCCACACAGTTAAATAAATCTAACACACTATTACCATCTAAATAACATGCAAATATATTTTGACAAGGAATATATTAGTTTAACATTAAGCATTTGAGAGCCAAGTGGTGTTTTCAAAAATGAAGCACCCTACATCATTCCAGTATTACTCATCTTAACAGTACTGCAGCACATGGCTGTGACAACCTGATTCGATTCATTACTAAAAAGAGTTGTAGAGTAGCCTTTTGTACAGATCTGTATGTAACAAATTCAGAAAAAATTCTTATGCAGAGTATAACAAAACACAACTCAATAAAATTTGTTAATAAAGCATATCCTGTGTTTAACTGAGATGGGAGATTTATTTACTGGAAGAGACTTTAACGTAAGAAGCATACAGATTTAATGCCATAGTCAACAACAAACTATGGATACCTATAAATAAGGGAATAAGCATTGGAAATTGGAACATACAAACAGTTTTAAATGCACAATGCTACAAACTCCTTCCCTTCCCTCCTCAGCTGCAGCACGTGGGAGTAAAATGGCCAGCTCGGGATACACACCAACTCAGTCCTCCAGATTAAGAACTCAGACATCTGTTTTCTGATTGCCAGTAAGAGATAATTAGCAGCAAGATCCTGGTTCATACAGTTCTACTAGAGCTTTGTATTTAACCTCATCTACTCCATCCTACTTGTGGGCTTAAATGTAATTTTTTTTTTTCTTAATGTATAAACTTCAATGGGATTAATAAAATGCCAACTACAGATAGATGATACCGCTTGTCATATAATGATAAGCAGCTTTAGGCAACATGTATCTTTATTTCTGTTTTTCATCTCAATTGAAGTTACAACAAAAAAGTAATGTTACATTAACATAATAGACTTTAACATGCTTTTTACAAAATTGTGGCTGCAGCTGTTCCTTCATATAGCTCCCATTTTTGTACTTGTAATTATCCCTGTTCTATGCTAACAGGCTTCACACTTATTATGAAAAAATTCTTCTTTCACTACATGAAGGCCCAACTATTAAAGGCTACTTAACAGTTTGATTCTATCTACCATTTCCCATCCAGATTTGGTCTTGTATGAAAATCTGATCAAAGATGAATATACATCAAGTAGACATCTGACAAAGACAGGCAAGAAGCAATCACACCAAATGCAAAAAAGTGTCATTTAAAAATTGCACTCAGCTGGTTAAGTGCCTCATGATGCACTAAAACTAGCAAAAAAACCCCCAAAACAAACAAAAAGCCTCACTTGAGAAATAAATTTTACTTATGTAGATAAACCTTTATATGCTATTAAGATGGTAAGATCAAATGAGTACATTTTGGAGATCGCTGGCACTTTTTGCAGACTCTTACTAGCTTATAATTCTCTATAGCCACTCTAAGGTGCTTGTATCCTTCATCTCTCCCAGCTAAATCCCATACAAAACACATTTTGCCTAAAAAAAACCCCCAAAACTTAAAAATAATCTTGAAGTGCACAATTCTACATTTCCAATTTTGCATGGCATTAAGCTGTTACATTTTGCATATCAGGGTTTTGCTTCACTTTTGTCTTTCACAGCAGCAATTACGTTATTTCCTACTAAAACAGTTACTGTTTGGAAAACACACACACTGAAAGAAACAAGTCACTGTTAAACTGGAAGCAGCCCCATGCCAAGTCCTCCAGGAACTCTCATCTGTTACAATTATTAATTAATACTTTGTGTCAGTGTTATGACCCTTGTTTCATTTGCCTCATTGTTCCCAAAGTTGTTAACCTCATTAGTAACGTTTATTGCTTATGAGCTGCCAAATAACTGACTTAAAAATACCTTTCTCAAGTTCTTACTGGAACATACATAAACTGCAACCACTGTAACTCACATTACTTTCAAAACTTTTTTGTATCACCTTTTAGCCTTGTCTATCTGCTCATCCCATTCACCTTTATTAATCTGGTCTCGTTTTGTTACGCATTTCCTCAACCAGGATATTTCTACTAGTGGCTACAAACAGAAAACTAAAGTCCTTTAAAAAAACCCCCTAATTCAAACAAAAACAAAGCTTTAAAAACTCTGCACAGATAGAGGAGCACTATATAAATAGCAGGCACAAGCAGGCAATTCATTAAAGTTATCTTTACCTATGAAAAGCATACCATTTCCTCAAAAATCCTTGTGAACTTATTCATTGCGGTGAAAAATCTTATCTTCCACCTCCAAATTCTCTAATGTCACACTCTAAAAGTTAGCACACATTTTATTAAAAATAAAGTAAAAAATAAAGACTTCACTGCTACACCAACCTTTTGTTCCAATTTTATGTTAAACTGTAGAGTATCTTTTCACAAGGATAATTAGTAGTGAAAAGCAGATCATTGGTATACGTATATATGAAGCTTGTTCCACTAAATTAATACAAATAAAACCAGTATTCAATCCCTGAAGCTTCTAAAGGACTTCGGATTGTCTGGACTAAAGCCATCTACTACACAACATGATTAAGTAACCAAAATACTTTCAGTATAAGGACGTTTCTTGGTCTTCATAAAATCTGTGATACACAGATAACTAACAAACTTCCTAATTGCAAGGTCACAATTCAGGAAATCCATGTACTGAGCAAACAGAAATAAAAACAGTACCACAAACATTTTCAAGTAACTCAAACTTTACCACAGTTGAGTCACAACTGAAGAATGCAACTATGCACAGAAAAGCATTTAGAAACAAAATCACCTTAGAACTGGACTTGATGAACCCATAAACATTATTAAAACTGAAAAACATCATCATAAGCCTCCTGATCCAAGTTTACACAACTCCAACCCTGTTTCCCTGGACCGGAGTTAAAGGTGCTCTTCCTACTTCTATATCTCAATAAGTTTCATCATCCTTTTCTTATATTAAAGCACTCAAAGATCTCAACAAACTTCATGGAATAAAAAATTACAACAAAAAAATTCTGTTATTGAACTGAATTTAATGTTCCTGATTAAGAAACAGTTCACACCTCAAGCTAGAACACAATACTTACTCTAACACTTCATAGTTGGACTTCTTTTCTAATGCATTGCCTCTCATCTCTCCGTAGGATCTCCTGAAGTCAGGAAAAATATTTGAAAGCGACAATTATTGGATGATCCAGCCTAAAACTACAACATCAATGTAGTCAAATCTTTCAGAGACTTACCATTAGAAAACACTGGCAGAATTTTTTTACCTCAACAGATCAGATTTTTATTTTACAAAATAATGTATGGAACATTACACAGGACTAGAGCAGTATTGCATTTTCAGAACCACTGCAAACCAGCTTAAGTACACTGCTACCAAAAGAAGTGATCTAACCTGCCCTTCAGCAGCTCCTTTCTACCTCCAACACTATCTCCTTCCATTCTAACAGCACTTGTGTCTCTGCACGTAACAGGGAGAATCAAAGGAAGCACAGAATGAAAACTAACAGTTTCGATCCAGACATGTTCATATAAAAAAATAAATTAATAAATTGAGAATGAGTAGCTGTTGTTGGGAGAGGGCTGGGATCATTGTTTTCACTGAGGAAGTGGACCAGTAATGCTTATGGTAAGACAGTCTTAGTAGTCATCTACTAGAAATACCTCACCAAAATGCTTTGAAGAGCCACAGCATAAGAACCATGGAAGGCAGGACTTGGATGATAAAATAATCATGGATTATTATACTCATTACATGTTTTGAAATAAGGCACCAATGATTTTCTAAGTGCAATAAGGAGTTTGCACTTACACAAAGAATTTTTGCTACCTCTGGGGCTACCAGCAAAACTTACAGCGAAGACATCAGGTTCTCCTACGATACCTAGGAAATTTCATAAGCCTAAATTTTGTTTTATTTTGGAAAATAAGTGTTCAAAGGACATTTTTATTCTCTGCTAACAAGTTTACATTTGCCATTAATTTCTTATCTATTTTACTTCTCCCCTAATCTCCCTGTGTGAGACAACAACATAATTAAAGCCAATGTTTCAGGCTGGAAATTCTCCCTAAATTAGCAAAAACCAAAACATGCATTTCAAAAGCTGTGCTGGGAACTCTCTCAAGGATCTCTTAATCTGATAAATTTATCTTTATTTTCCAGCTGTCTATACAGTTGACAAGAACACCAAAACCATCCCAAAGAATCCTTAAGATTTAATCATTTGAAAAGAGCACATTAAAAATTGAGTAAATGCAGGGAAGAAAGGTAGCAGCATTTATCTTTAATTACATTCTTTAGCTGTAGGATTTATATATGCACAATGACAAGGTTATTTGCTAAATAACACCACAGAAGCATTTTTTTTTTAAGTGTACTTCACTGTACTCTACAGGCCTTTGAATTCTTCAGATGAAGAATTCACCCAAAAGGTAGTATTAAGATGTAATTAATTAAAATTCTAAAATTAATGTTAATATTAAAATCACTAGAAATTGGTTGCAATACATTCTATTCAGTTTTTCTTCAAACTACTTCGCAGCAAAAGAGTCTTATGATGTTTTATTCAACTATACTGATCAGGAATCGATGAACTATAAGCAGTTTCAAAATTAATGTATACATTCTGTCATAAATATGTTGAATAATAAATGAAATTATCAGCTTACCGGATTTCAAGGCAACCTAGTTTCAAAGCAATTTCCTGGTCCACTTGATCTGCTATTTCTAACATATAGTCATTTTTCACCTACAGCAAAAGAAGTAGGTACGCATCACAGAAAGATCAGTTCAGTGCCAATACAGACTAAATACTGCCCAAACAACTTTAGAATAAATATGTCTTAAGTTTAATCTTTTGGAATGACTATTCAGAGTGCATGAAAGAAAAAAGAAGTTATGTTCATATTCTCCACAAATGAGCTGCAGTTTTGTAAGAAAACCATTTTGACTGCAATGAACTTAATTTAAAAATTCCTTATCTACATCAGTATTACCTATGCTTTATTGAATATAATACAAATTTTCACAGGCGGCCGAGCAGATGGTTGCACCAGCATTCAAGATATGTGAATATACGCTGCATTCTTGAACCATATTGGTCAACAGTTTTTAATTTTGTAGGTGCATCTAATCATGCATATAAAACAGACAAATGTCCGTCCATTATTGTGAAAATAAAAATAGCAGTAAGAAGAGTAGCATGTGAAAACCATACTACATACTGACTTAATGTTTCAACAGCAAGAAGAAGAAACAAGAGTGAAACTAGATGGTTACCATCTACAAAGGGAAATAAAACAGGCCAAGGAGTGTGCTCTGACCTGGACGAGGCCAAATGCTATGGCCAAATGGTCATCCCTCCTGAGAAGGATGGCTGGGACAAAACAGCATATTTGTACCACCGCTGACATGCATCGCCCCCCAGCTGTGCTTGGGCACAGTCTGGAAGAGTTGTAAAGTGGCATGTGCAAAAGCTGTACCACAGAGCATGCTAAATATTCAACAAGATGGACTATGGTGGGTCAAAGCTTCATCACATGCCCTGGACTTGTTTTATTTACTAATATCAATGTAGGCAGAAAGCCTAATTTTTAGGTAATACGTTCATCACATTGGAGTTAAGTAAGTTATTCAGTTACTAACCAAGAAAACAAACAAACAAAAAAAAAGACAATAAGAGAGAACAGAACTAATGCTGAAGAATTGAACTCTGATCCTGTCTTCTGTGCAACAGGCTCTTTTTACTAGTAACACATCTCTACAGAAATACAACTTTTCTTTAATGGCTCATGTTATCCTCTGTCTTAGGAAATCATAAACTTGCTACAGAGATCCTGAAGTCTAAGATCCTAAAGTTGCAGAAAGTCCTAAAGTATCACAAAAATCCACAACTGACTTGCAGATGAAAGAGGAGATTATACATTATGAAAGCAATACACTTCACAAAATGCTTTTTTTGAGTGATGACAAGTTGTAAGAAACACTATTTCAAACTGCTACTGCTATAAAATTCATAATTTAAAAGATAAATACAGCAACAGATTCAACAGCTGGAGGTCCTCTCCAGTCAGCACCCTCCCAGTAACACGTGAGCATGCATTCTCTCACCACCAATGTGACAGCTGGATCCAGCCCTAGACTACAAAGCAACAAATACATAAGACCTTCCTAGCTATGAAGGGCACAAAAAATTTTTGTTATTGAAAGATGTGAAAGAAGAAATATGCGCAAGAATGAGAAGATGAATTACTGCAATAGCTTCAACATCAGGAGAAAGGTTCTTGCATTTGAACTCATACACATACTCAGCATTACTAAACAATAAGTTTTTAACCTTTCTCAAGTCAATTTCTACAAATACTAATAAAGATAGGAGAAGAAAAAATTGTTCTTCAGCATCATATAGATTGCTATTTGTATACACATATGGAAATAGTCATTCTGTATTCCCATGGCAGTAATATACAAAATATATAGAATTAATAATTGCCTTTTTCTTCATTATGTTTACAATTAAAAAAAACCAAACACCTTCTCATGTGAAACAGCACTCCATTTGAATTTGGCAACATTTACAAAGATTTGTCTCATTAAAGGTTAAAAAAGCCCCCCCCAAACCACAGACTCTATATATCAGGTAATTACAATGGCTGTAAGTGATATAAACTGAGAGAAAGAGGCATCTTCCAGGAAGACAAGATGTTTTGATTTTGTATTTTTGTTCAGAACCATGAAGGTTCCTAAGTGCAAAGAGTCCTATGCATTAGCCAAGCAAACAGTCACTGCTCTAATGGATGAAACGTCTTCTAATTTATAAAATCCTTTACAAACAACCCTGTATAAATTAGAGAGAACTGTCAGGACGAGAGGAAATGGCTTTAAGTTGTGCCAGCGGAGGTTTAGATTGGATATTAGGGAAAATTTCTTTACTGAAAGGGTTGTCAAGCACTGGAACAGGCTCCCCACGGAAGTGGTTGAGTGACCATCCCTGGAGGTATTGAAAAGACGTGTAAACATGGAGCTTAGGGCCATGGTTTAGTGGTGGACTTGGCAGTGTTAGATTAACGGTTGGACTCGATGATCTTAAAGGTCTTCTCCAACCTAAACAAAATTAAATGATCATGTTATCTATTTATTTATAAGATACAGCAGATACATTCCATTCATCTGAAAGACTCGGTAAAGAAGGCACTGCAGAAATATTTTCTGCAGGGGGAATTTAAGGTCCTATTCTTCAGCATCAGGTTTAAAGACTGCCTAATGATATGAAGTGACCGAAGAGTTCTCCCATCTGAATCATCCAGAATGGCATAGGAAAGGAACCTCTGGAGGTCCTCTGGCCCAAGCCCACTGCTCAAGCAGGGCCACCTAAAGCCAGATGCCCAGGATAGTGTTCAGACATCTTTTGAGTATCTCCAAGGATGGAGACTCCACAACCTCCCAGGGCAACCTATGCCAATACTCAGTCACCCTCATAGTAAAAAAAAAAAAAAAAAAAAACCAAAGTTTCCTGATGTTCAGAGGGAACCTCCTGTGTTTCAGTTTGAGCCCATTGCCTTTGGTCCTGGCACTGGGCACCACTGAAAAGAGCTTGGCTCCATCCTCTTTGCAGCCTCCCTTCAGGTATTTATATACACTGATAAGATCCCCTCCGAGACTTCTCCAGGCTGAACAGTCCCAGGTCTCTCAGCCTTTTCTCAGAGGAGAGGTACTCCAGGCCCTTCATCATTTTCGTGGCTCTTCGCTGGACTCTCTGCAGAAGCTCTATCTCCCTTGTACTCAAAGTCATGACAACATCTGGAGGCATTTTCAAGAAATTTGGCAATCTAGACGGTTGGGCATTTCTGATCAGCCTGTACTGCTCAGTATCAAGTGCCAAAATGGGAAGAAGTCTCCCTGGAAAGAGCACTTCTGGAAACAAGACAATAAATGCAGAGATTTTGAGTAGCATCTTATCTCAACTACTGTCCATTTAAAATTACTCCTCTTTCTAATGCAGAACTGCACCTGTCAGTGATGGTATAGTATTTGTCTAAGAGAAAATCTTCTATAACCAAGATTTTGTTTAACTTTAAATCAGAACTACCATCTAGAAGCCTTCAAAAATGGGACAACGTAGTAACTTCAACAGAAAAATAAATAAGAATTTCTGTTCATCAGTAAGTATATGAAACCTGTGCTGCATTAGAACAGTCAGACCCAAGCTCAGAGCACTTAAATAAGGAATATAGTTTTCAGGCTTCCATGTTATTACCGTCAATGACCCCTGCAGTACACATAGGTGGCAAACGACAGAACAGTACTCCTTGTCTGCAGGTCTACTTGGGGATATTTGACAAATAAGAAACAAAGTGAAGATGCAAATTCTACATGAGTTCAGTTCTTATATGCATTCCCATATTCCATAAATGTATCAAGTTAAAAGAAACTATCATCAACTTACTTCTTGTTTATATTATCCATGCTAAGGTTTAATGAACTTTATTCGTACTTTAAATACAAGCTTTCATTTTATTCTCCTACCCTTTTTCTGAGAATTCACCTTCATATATAGGCCAAGTTACTTCACCTAAAAAGCTAACATAGCTGATCACAAAATCCATCAGCTAGCCCGCCTTACATATGCCCAAATCAAATATCCATTGGCTAGTTCACTTATATTTAATTAAACTTTTTTTTAACTATGCATTCAATTTTTTGAACCATTTCAACAATTTTGCATCACCAGGAAATTTCAAAGCTGTTATCTACCCATTTCTTGAGGTATTCAGAGACCAAAAAGAACTGGCTGTAGCAAAGAATTTTTTTCAATCCTGACATATAAAACTTCCCCTTGCAGAAACTGTGTTAATTTGAGGCAACTAGTATATCATGATCAAATATGTATTCATTTATCTTCATAGCTCATTGCCTCGTATATCCCAGTACTGAAGGACTTCATTTGTTAAACTAAACAGCTTAAGAACATCTTCAGTTTCATGCAAATATGTTTTAAAATGCTGCTAGCCTCAAGTAACCACTCTTCCACAAATAAATAAGCAACATTACTCAAACATTTAAAGTTTGGGTTTTCATTCCTCTTGCCCTCTGGCCTGTGAGCTTTTGCAAATTCTAGTCATGTCTTCCCAGTTTGAATCTACAACTACCAGAACTTGACTAGAAAAATTTAAAAAACCCTTCCCATTCCAACAATTTGTAAGAAAAAAAAAAAAAAGTATTGTGAAAATTCTCAGCTTATTTGCAAGACAAAAGTGAGACATTTCCACCATAACGCTGCAAGCACAGTTGCCTACTTGGGTGCATAATTTTTTGGTTTGATCCCCCTAGTGAGGCTCTAATGTTAATGCTAATGCTGATAATTTAGAGAAGATTCTTCAGCAGCACAC
>JAOBAS010000027.1:50159660-50171425 GCA_025311575.1 Elanoides forficatus
AGGATGCCGTTGGCCTTCTTGGCCACCTGGGCACACTGCTGGCTCATCTTCAGCCGGCTGTCAACCAGCACCCCCAGCTCTTTTTCTGCTGGGCAGCTTTTCACACTATGCAAATGAAAAGAATCCTCTATTTGGTCTCCCGATGGACTAAGAACAAATATTGACCAGTAGTCACTCCACTCTTCAGCAGCATACATATTGTCTCAGTCACCCTGATCTAGAACAGAATGTAGAACACCTTTACTCTCTAGGATTAAAAAAAAAATATATATATAGGAAAAGCAATTTTTCTCCTTTACAGTGATTTGTCTTCTTAACTGAGGAGCTATGAGAAGCACTGGTTTTTGCAACAGGATCTCATGAGAAAATCAGGTAAGGCAAAACAGCTTGGCTGGGACAGACATTGACAGCAACCTTCATTACCTATTTATAATCTAATCTCTGACTACACCTATGGGAATGAAGAAGCTGATTTCCAAAGGCCAACTCAAGGATGGGCTTCATTTTCAATATCCTCTAAATCCACTGTCTTTGAAACACAGCCAACCGATGAGGATGACAAGTCCCTTTCCCACAAACCAGGTCTGCTTTCTGAGCAAGCATCCCAGCTGATTATCACCTCCCTTATGTTTGATAGAACTGTTACTGGAAGACCACTATTTTACTTACTGCTCTGCATCTATACTGGGGTACAGAAGCACACTGACAGATACTATGGGCCTCCACTCAGACCAGCAGAAGGGTGGGGATCAGTAGAGTTAACAAATTATACGGTGAAGTGACCTGTCCACAGCATAGCATACACTACTGAGCAGTTCTAGGAGCTTCCCTTTGAGTAATATGCACTACCTGGGCACTTGGTAGAGCCAAAAAAGAAAGGACGATCCAACTCTTAATATTTTGTGGCACTGAAGGAAATAATCTCACCAGACCCCAGCAAGTAGGTTGCTTCCAGCAGGTTCCAATTCAGTTCACATCAGCAGAAAAGTAACCGGAAAGGAGAAGACGGGGAACAAAAAGGGCAGACAAAGGAGGAGCCTTGTGTGAGTTTAATGAACTGAATCAGCTCGCTGAAGGATTAGACAAGCATTAAGGCTCATAGGAGAAAAGGAAAAGGACTGGATAACTGGAAGCAAGAGAGGGAAGAAGACAGACTGTGGAGAGGAGAGGTACAGAGCTGTTAGATCAACTTAGTCAACTCATTAAATCATTCTGCAGGTGGTCTGCCCTTTGTGTCAGCACCAAAGCATTTGTATTGCAGCTATCGAAACTTATAGTACAGGACTGCTAAGCATAGGGGCTTCCTTTGGGGCATCTGCTACCTGTTAGAACCAAAGCATGAATGTCACCTGGTTACAAGGACCTACTTTACCTACAAACCTTAATTACAGAACCAGAAGGTTCTACCCTGTGGGGAACACAGTGTGTTCCAAGACATACAATTTGTTACTTGAACCTCTTCGTATTTCCCTCATGGGGCAAAAAAGACAAGCAAACAGAACAGTGCTTTGGCACATGCCATTTTTAGAGACAGAGAGGACAGCTGCTGTGACTGTTTAAGGCTCAATATTATAAGAAATAGTGAGGGTTGATGCTATCTATGATTTAAGAGTCCCACACAGAGATAAAGATGAAGGTTAAGGGAGGAAGGCTCTTTCATCCTTCTCCCTCATGCCCTTAGAAACATCCAGTCATTAAAACAACAACAAATGAAGAGGAATTTCTTCATTTAAAAGTGAGTTTAACACATTCCTTTGCTAGCAGAAACACTAAGAGGAAACCTTAAGCAAACAAATCCACTCCAGTATTACTGCCTTCCCATTAAAAAGCCCTAGTTTTTTGTTTGTTTGTATTTCACTTGTCATCTAGGATCATCTCGCATGCACAGGTATATAGGCCTTCAGACAAGCAAATGCTTAAGGAATAATTAACAATTTATGCTACTGTAAAATAAACCTAACAGCAACAGTGTTACTGGAATTCGGTAATGAATAAAACTCTCAGACTGCAGTTGGAAGACTACAGTTTTTCTAAAGCAATTGCATGTAAGTACACTGAAATTATACAATGCTTCTGTAGTGCTAAATCTTGCATAACTCAAAGAAGTAAGACAGTATTACCCACTGTGACGTAAAACACAGCACAATCCAGAACACTTATTTCCTGAACAAACTACTACAAATAAATAAGCAAGCAGTTCCAATAATTATAACTGATCATTTTTGGCACCATGATTTAGACACATTTGGAATTTTCTCCTGCTGGATGAAATTATCTTCACTGCCAGAGAATAAAATAAAATGGAAAAAGGATATTTAGTTTGATACAGTTAACTAGCACTAACATTCTTCAAGTAAACGCACAGTGAAGATGCAGGCACAGTCAATAAAAGGCTTCCATCTGACCTTTAGTGCCAATCTTTCTTCTTTGTAGGAAAAAACGAAGTATTAGGTCTTTACTGATTTTTATTTAAAACAAACAAACAAACCTATCACAAGATAGTTCAAACATTTGCTGTCTCACACAAAATACAAACCTTTTTACAGCAAGAAGGTCAGAGTACTATATAAAAGCAAACGTGCGATGGGAAAAAAAAGACTTCCAGTTAAGCAGTGATTTACTGTTCATCTTTTGTGACATAATTGAGGTTATCCACTGGCAGTTTGGCAAAGCTAAATTCTGTGTGCTCCTGCAACTGAACTGTCTGCCATAGGAAGAGGGAAGAAAATTTGAAGTGACAGAATTTTGGGTGACCTTGCCCTAAAGTCCGCTATTATTTACACTTTCTAAGCTCTAACTACAGCTATATCATCTGAAGCAGAGCTGTATCCCTATTACTCCCCTTCATTAGCCCATCCTCTGCAGGATTATAAACAGCACAGCACCAAACAAAAGCTGAGTATACGGGAGACAGATTTTATCCTGGCAATTTTTGTGTACAACCTACTGACAATCAGTGTAACTTCTAGTATCTGGATTAGTCCAGGAGAACGTCTGAGATCTAATTTCTGAACAGTGTGAATACACAGCCCTCTTAATTTAGATGACTTAAAAAAAAAAAAACAAAACCAAAAAAACCAAAAAACACCGCAAGAAGCAGTTACTGGTTTATTAACACTATAGGAAGCTTTTAATTTAAGAACATTCCAAGACACCTCTCCCTTTACTAATCTAAATATTTTTACAAGTACTGTCATATGATCTTAAATGCTCTGTGTTATGGTATTACAAATATGACAGCAGCATTTTGATTATGCAGAGCAAATCTCCATGGGTTTAAAAGGTATGTCAGGCTGCATGTATTTGATAAAACTTTAAATGACACTCTGGAAAGGTATTGAATAATTTACATCTTGCCATAGCTCTTTCATGAGTATTTTATACAATTCCTTTCCACAAACTTCAAAACAATATCTAATTTTGCTTTTGAAACTAATTAACTTTGTTCTGCAATGTGTACAATGCAAGTTGCACCGCCTAATAAAAATGGAACTGACACTTGTACACTATGTAACAAATTTCCACAGCATAAATTATTCACATCTTATACACAGCACTACTATCATGGAAAGGATTCAGGAATCCCCTACTTCCTAAGCTGTGACTTCACAGTTACTATCAATGAAAAATTTCTTGTGAGGTATGGAAGGGAAAATAGTGATGCACGTCCCAGAAACAATAAAATGTAACATGCACATAAGGGCATGTGCAACATTTCTGAAACCTAAATTTTAAACAGTCCTTATTTGTTTGAATTTGTTCCATTTGTTAAAATCAGGCCCCTAAAGAGAATTTATAAACTGAAGATTGCCAGCTGTGACATCTGCTAGTATGTAACAACTCCACTTGTAAGAAATTAAGTATAGACTATTTACAATAATTTTGCAGAAGATATGTGTAGCCTTTAAAATAACTAGCAACTTCTGCACAAATTGTTGTTATGAATATAAACCACAGAAAAAACATGCACAAAACCCCTGCAGTGAACTAGTAATCATAGTAATCTACTTTTTGGTGTTCCCACATGAGTTTAGTGCTATACTTGGTTTAATGGTATTTTAAAACTCTGAGCTCCCCATCCTCTCTAGTAGACTATTGTGTCTTTCTGCAAATAAATTTTAGTTTCCTCTTGTCTTTCTGCCAGCAAAGTGGACAATCTTTCCCTCCTTCCTCTCCAGCCCACAACCTCACCTGAGCATGTACCATCAGCTTGCTCTGCTAAAAAGCTGAACAAAACTCAGCCTTCAACAGAACACAGGTCATACCACTTCTTTTATCCAACTAACTGCTATCATGAAAATATCACAGCAAATGTACCTAGGCTATGAAAAAAATCCAAAATTCTGCAGTTACCTTTCTATTGTTCATTGCTCCTGGGATAATTGGAGAAGATCTCGGTTAAAAGAAAGGCAGATGTCACTCATCATTCTGGGCCTCGATTCATTATCAAATAAATAGTTTTACAACTGAAAAAAGTTTTACAACAGCAGATGGATAAACTGCTCTATTCACTGCATTTCACTGTTTTCAAATCATATTTCTCTTACTCAGTCCCTATATAAATACGAGTACTTAATATATATATATTTTTTTAATTTAAATAAGATTTATCCTTTTAAAATTGCAGCAGTGAGCTTATAACAAATAAGAATAGCATTCCTGTCCTAAAACTTTTAGGGCTGACAATACCTGAGATGGGGCTGGTCCACTAGATGTATCACGTTTTGCAGATTTTCAGGACAAAGGACTAGGAGATTTCTGTTCCTATTTTATGCCTTCTTGAATCCCAGGTTACACTTATCTGTTCTCTTCAGTTTGCAGGAAACCCCTTACAACAAAAGAAACCCGCAAACAAAACACTGCTTACAGCTCTTCGTGAAGACTTTGGTGGTTCGGGTTTCCCACCTCCTCCATTCTACCATCTCTATTCCACCACAAGATCTTCCTTAGTAAAGCAAGTTATAGAGTAGTTTTTTTAAGACAAGGCAGAGATTTATATGACTCAATTCTGACACTGAACAGATTTATACTCTTACTTCCATTCTTCTGGAGGGTGGGCTAGTTCAAATTTCTCTCTCACATTGGACACCCCCATGTCCAGGTGTAGCCAGTGAACCTCCTCAGACTGCAGATGGCTGAGTCGTAACCCATAGCAGGCCACATTTTTCACTTTGTGACTGTCCACAATCTTCTGAATTATGCCCTAAAACAGAGAAACACACACTCCTTACAAGCCGTAAAATGCAATACTTTTTTTTTAAATTTAAAATGTTACAATGTAATACCCTATACAAAATACTAAGCAATAAATCAGGTATCATCTTTACTAAGAATACTGAAGATGTTCAACTGTAAGCTACTATTTCAGACAATCATTTACAATTTCTGAAGTTTCACTGGCATGGCTTCACAAAACATCAGTAAATACATTTCCATGCTTATCAGAATTAAGCCGCTATATCCTCTACGTAAAGCAGAATAACATAAAAGCAAAAATATAAAAAGCAGATTTGTTGATGAAAGCAAAATGTATTTGTTCCAAAAAGACCACCAGCAGCCTTTAAAAGTCACTCTCCATCTACAACTGGAAAATCACCTTAGACTTTCATCCTATTTAGTGCCCCAACAGTGCCAGGATTTGGTAGGTCACATATCACAGCCCCTTGGTTTCCTTTCCCCTCTTCCCTCCACTCATTTCCTCCTGAGATTCAGCACAGATCCCTTATAAAATGGAGCAAGAGACAATTATTTGGGAAGATTCTCAAACAAAACAAATGTCCTCTTTGTTTGTCCTGAGGTAAATTTCAGAGTTTGAGGTTCTCTTGCCCAAGAAAGGAACCTTTAAAAAAAAAAAAAAAAATCATAACAGATTGCCATTTCCCTTCCATGTTAGACCTTAAAAACCTTAGAAAGGTCTATACGCTGAAATTCAAATGTGTTAGTAGAGCATGGATTATCAACCTTTCGGGTGCAGCATGCCAGGCTGTCCGGCTCTTATCCAGATTAGAAAGTCAGCAGGAGATCAGAGCTGCTCCCTCACAACCCAGTAGAAGGTAAAGCTTGTCTCTCTGCAAGGCGGCAGATCCCTGCCAGTACGGAGTTTAGAGCTCAGCAGGAGCACAGGCTATCACTGCTCCCAGACACTTCTCTCAGAATTCATAGACCTTTGTTTCTGATCCTGTAATGGTCTGAAAATTTCCTCCTGAAAATGCTCATGTGCCAGTGTGTATATACATGCACATATATATGCACACAGATGCACAAGCTGCTGATTCTTGCTCAGAATTTCGAAAACATCAACACGTAGCCAGTGTTAAGTACTACAGGAGCCACAGGTGGGGCTACTGCAGTGAGTTAAGCAAAAGAGTTTTTTACAGGATAACATTGTTTCCCAAGATTTATTATTTTATATCCCAAAGAAATTGTTTAAGACCCTGATTCTGGAAGTTAAGCAAGCAGAAAGCTAACTGCAAAGAGGGAATTAAAGAAGTACAAAGTCTGAATAGAGGGGGAAGATGGCACATGTAGGAGTGGAATAATGCTTTTGGTGAGGTGATAGCGAGCTGTTAGATCAGCTTACACACCTTACCAAACTGCAACTTCTAAATAATCTTTCAGAAGCAACACAGTGCATAGTAAAATGTAAAAAAAAAAAAAAAAAAAAAAAAAAAAAAATCTTTCAAGCCAACAACAAGGAAGCACAAGCCGTGTTTAGTAAGTTCATGGGAGTCTGAGTCAGAAGAGGCTCCATCAAGCCCAGCACCCTGTCTCCAACAGCAGTGGTATGAGCATTCTCAGAAGCATCATTCACTTCAGTACCAGTAGCGCCTCCCAACACCCTTTTCTTCCATGCAGGCAGGATGCTTGTGGAGGACTGTATGATGTGGGAGGGAAACTTCAAAACATGCTGGCAAGTCAAAGTTTTCAAGTGGCCCTACCAGCTGGCAGCACCACACAGATTAACCAGCAACAGCCGAGTCTTGGCAGCCAGAAGGTGCCCAAGTTGCTGGGACAAGCGTCTGATGCAAGCAAAAGTAACCTCCCTGCAGTACACTCATAAAACAACTGAAGGAGGAACCACAGTAGTCACAGATGGGTGCTGGGGGAAGAGGTGACACCGAGCAAGCACATAGGACACTTCCCCTCAATGCCCTCCCAGCCTCTGACTGTTTTTATCCAAGTGGATTTCTTGAGCCAAGCATTGCTTCCGTCATTCATCAACCTTCAATGAAACACTACAGTTACTCATGCTGTCCCCTTCTTAAAGCAGTTAACTTCTTGCAACCTTCCCCAGCAAGTTCCAAAGATCTATTATCAGGTCAGTGAACGGTTTTAAATCTGAATTAAAGGCATTGAGCACAGCGTATAAAAATTGGTTAAGATTACTTCTTGCCCATATTTCAGGGTCTTTGTATCACATACTGCAAAAGAGAACTTTTGCCCGTGTCCCAGGTAACACATAACAACCATCAAGTACTCTCAGAAGTGACAGAGGCACATTTAACCTCTTCTTCACCCAAAGGACAAACTCTGCTTAGTTAGTAAAGCCTAACATTTTGGCAGGCATGCTCTTCTCTAAGGGGAACACTGCCAGCTTTTCTATATGCGTGCAAACAGAAGAGATTAATTCATTTTCATGTCTTTCTGCACCCTGCATAGAGTACATAACATGCAGTGTTTGTTTTTGGAAATCCACCCTTCCCCTGTCTCTGACGCTGTCAGTCGATAATGAAAATGGGGGTACATGTTCTTAAATGATAGTAATGCCAGCTGTGATAAGAAATGGCTTTGAAAAGAAAAGAAATTAAGGCAAAATTATCTATGACCATGAACCACCAAGAATACTGATGCATAAGGCTCAGCTGAAACCATTAGTATTTACTCAGGAAAGAATCAAGCCAGTCATCTCAGAACCTCTCTAATTTTCAGGTTGGGATTTCGAAAGGACTGAAGAGGTCAGATGTCTTAATTCCCACCAAAAGTGAGTGAGATTTTTAAGCCTCTATCCTTTTTATATCATCAATCAATTCTAAACCTAGCACAGAACCAAAAATAAATAGTAATAAAAAAGTAAATGTTTTTTCTAAATTATGTAAGAAGAGTACCCCATCGCTTCCGGCCAGGTAGTTGGTATTACCCCAAGAAAATAATTAGCAACAATTAGTACATACTGCAACTCAAGAAAAAGTCAACTAAACATAAACATTAAGGAGATAGCAGCAGTAGTGCAAAGGAGGTCAAGTGCAAGTGTTTGAAAATACATTCTAAAAACTTACACATGCCCAGAAAGGAAGAAGGGATGCTTTACGTGAAACAAACACGTTAAGTGGCTTCTCTCTGTTTTTGTTCAGGAATGCCACAGAGTTCATTTCAGATGCTAACAAACCATAGCCAGAATCCAAACATGGAGAAACAAGGAAATGTGGTGATTAAGACACTCAAAATGGCTGGTCTGCAGGGGAAGCTGCTCAAGTAAAAACATCTATTTGCTTCTTTACTTTTTTATTAATAAACCAGAGAAATTGAATTTTAAAACATTTAGAGCCACACTTTCAATCAACATAAAGCAGCACCACAACAGGGCGGTTCATTCAGCAACACGAACTCTCACCATGGGAAAAGCAGCATATAAACAGTATAGTAAGTTCCCATGCAGCAGGACAAGGTTTGTTTTATCTGGTTGCTATTTCCAAACAGTGCAAGATTAATCTCAAAAACTTGCACTGGCACCACAGCCATAACCGGGTCAGTGTATTTAACTCCGATCGGGTAGTAAACAACACACAGAGCCTCCCTGGGCTCTGGGCAGCCTCCACAGACCAAGCGGAGATGCTTGGAGTGTCAAACAAAGCCACCGTCATCACTCCAGGATGGCTGATGGCTTCTCTGTCTTTCATGGTCACAATGTGAGGAGCCGTGCCAGAAGCATGCCTGATGTTCTTCATGGTGGTGATCAGAATGCTTAATCAGAAGTTTCCAGACAAACAATTTAACAGCTTAACCACTGCACAACAGCGACTAAAACATCCTGCTGAGATATGTCATGACAATCTTTTAACTGGAAGCATAGCCAAAGAAATCTGAAATCTCTCCAGACGTTGACTACAACCAGCCTTTTAGCTCGGGAAGCTCCTCAGATGCATTCTTAAGTGGAAAAACAGGTAAGAAACACCAAAGTTTCAATATCGATTACAAATTTATGACCTCAGATTAACACAGCTAGAAATACTCATAGGAGAGCTTGACTCCAGCAGAAACTTACTCCAAAATTCCACTTTGGGTGTACGCAGAATACCTATATGAATATAAACTTCTATGAGGAGTTTTCATGTGTCTGTTGTCATTCTCATAAATACCCTACAATTGTAAGGAAGTCACACAATCATATGCCAGTTGAATGTTGTTTACTGTAATCATGTTTACTTTAATTAGCTTTCCAGAGCTAGCATTTGCACCCTGAACATAAAATAGGCTAGTACAGCTGAGCGAAAGAGAATGAGAAGCCCTTAGAGGAATTTCCTATCGATAACAGGTAAGTGACAGGTCACCCTTCCCTCCATTTAACTCAGAGGGAAGAAAAAAAAAAGCTTTTTCAATAGCTAGAAAACTGGATAGCACTCATTTTTACTCATTTGTCTGAAGAATCCACAGATATTCAGCACAGCTAATTTGAAAAATAGATTAATATTCTTCCTATATTAGGACAATGCATCCAAAAATTAAATTACAGTACAGTATATTTAGGAGGCTGTTAAAAAATCAAGACAGACCAGAGAAAGGCCAAAAGGTGCAGGATATCCTAGGCTCTCCCAGTACGTATCAATAAGACCTTGTGCTGCTGTAAATGAGTGAAAATGAATTGCTTGCTTGTAAATTACTAAAACTGATGTGCTACTGTGGATAAATTGAAGTTGGAATAATATACTCCCAGTGTGACTATAAACCTAATTTCCCTATTTAGTAGGAAGGAGAAAGTGCCTTGCACTAGAGAAAGTCTTTAAGCAGCACCTCTGACATAGGGACACGGTGTTCATGTTTGTGAAGCACTTGAAATATGTCAAATGCTATTTATATATCAAGTATTATAAATCCCGATGAGAGATTTATATGGGGACCTTAAATGAAGAGTTGGACAACAGCAAACTACAAGGCTCTGATGCAAATTAAAATTTCTATAAAAGAAAAATCCATGTCCTCACAACAACAAAACGCAGATTGTCCTCTGATGACACTATGTCTGACATTCAAAGAGAAAAGCCCACATCCCTCTTTTTATCATCATCATGCTGCTTCCTCTGTCCTGCACTGATCCAGCCAACACATCTGTACATCACATGATAAACTAGATTGGGAAACTGATCCAGCTGAACAAGAACTCTGTCACTGAAGCCCAGCAACATATATTGAAACTATAGCCTGAAAACACATCATTCTGGTGCCTAGGATTTTGTCACCATGCAAGCCCAGAGACACTATCAACTCAAGCAACACATCCACGTTAAGCACCTCAGCATCTTGCACGCTTAAGCCACACACAGATCAGTCATTCAAAGTGCCTCCCCACATCCCCACATTATTCCACAGGGAACCTCCGAGCACACGTCGACAGCACTGACAAACACAGAGCTGGTACAGCTGTGCTTTCCAGCCTCCTTGGCTGAAATCACCACTCCTCCGTGCTACTGCATACTGGTATAGCTTCCTAAATAAACATAACAGTATTTTAGATGTTGACAATAAGCTTAGTTTTCCAGAAGCTTAACATATAGAACTCACTATTCCCTACCCTCAGTTGCACTTGCAAAGTTTACGAGCTTCCTTGGATCCAGTCCTGTATGGCTAAACTCTAATGCAGGCTGTGCTCTTGACTTGAGGGGCAGGTGCTGATCTCCTTTCTCTGGTGACCAGTGGTAAGACACAAGGAAATGGAATGAAGCTGTGTCAGACAAAGGAAGTTCAGATTGGACATTAGGAGAAAGTTCTTCACTGAGAGGGTGGTCGGTCACTGGAACAGGCTCCCTGGGGAAGTGGTTACAGCACCAAGCCTGTCAGAGTTCAAGGAGCATCTGGACAACACTCTTGAGTCACACGGTTTAGTTTTAGGTAGTCCTGCTGTGCTGGCTTTGGCTGGGATAGAGTTAATTTTCTTCATAGTAGCTGGTATGGGGCTATGTTTTGGGTTTGTGCTAGAAACAGTGTTGATAATACAGGGATGTTTTTGTTATTGCTGTGCAGGGCTTACACAGTCAAGCCCTTTTCTGCTCCTCACACCACCCCACCAGCGAGTAGGCTGGAGGTGCACAAGAAGTTGGGAGGGTGAGACTGAAAGAGTTAATGTCTCAAACATTGTGCTGGGGCAAAGATCTTCGTAACAATGAACCCTGGACAGCAAGGAACCACAGGTGAAAAGCAGCTGATCAGCACAGATCAGCACAGGACATCAGCAAGAGGATGGGGAGGGCTTGCTGGAAGGTGCACAGCTCCGTGTTTTGATGTGCTGTTCTGATACTCTAAGCAGGGCAGCTCACCATGTACGGCCAAAGATCAAACAATGGTCATGCCTGCAGGGAAGGAGAAGTTACTCCCCAAACTACCCCCAAGGCCATCGACCCATTTCCCAAAGGTTCTGAAAGCACAAACCCTGCATGACACTTAAGTAGCCTAATGAGCTCAAGTGCCCACCCAAAGGAGGGGCAAAGATGATAAAAGGACACAAACTGAAGCCCCACAGGCACACAACCCGACCTTTAGACCAACACTAGACC
>JAOBAS010000027.1:50173320-50192933 GCA_025311575.1 Elanoides forficatus
GGAGGGGGGTGTTTTATGATTTAGTTTTTATTTCTCATTATCCTACTCTGATTTGATTGGCAATAAATTAAACTAATTTCCCCAAATCCAGTCTGGTTTGCCTGTGTCAGTAATTGGTGAGTGATCTCGCCCTGTCCTTACTGCAAGACACGAGCCTTTAGTTCTATTTTCTCTCCTCTATCCCTCTGTGAGGGAGGTGAGTGAGCGGCTGCATGGTGCTTAGTTGCCGACTGGCGTTAAACCACAACATGTAGCTAGAAGTTAGTCTTCTCAGTGACTGAGGTTAGACTGACAAGCCTCTTGCCCTTTTTCAAGATAGGCAATATCTTTCTTGGGAAGTGTTTGGAAAACAGGAATGCTGCAGTAGATGATGAGGGATGCTCGTAAATAAGGCTTTAATACCTTACTCCCTAGTGGTGCAGTAACACTGCAGTGCCAACATAAACAGGCATTTCCTTTCTTCCCCCAGTCTTCTCAATTGTGTCAGTCTGCAATATGATGCTGCTAACAAGATTGCAGAACTGATCTGGATTAAAAACAACACTAAGACAATAATTCATTCTAACTTGGACTGAGTTTGCCAAACAGTCACAACACCTATGCCAGCACAACTAAGGCGGCAGCATGAGAAAACAAACAGCAAGAAGGAAGCTGGCACAACTGCCAGAAGAAACGCTTGTCTAACTAGGATATCATTTGAATTGTAGACCTTTGCACTAGAGGCTCTTTCCACTCCTCCACTGCAAACTGGATGTCCAATCAAATACTCAGGTCTCCTGTATTACTGGGTGAAAGTACAGCAACATGATATGGATTGGATGGGAGAGGCGAACCGGAAAAAAGCAAGCAACAAGTACTAACACAGTAATGCAGTTTAATAAACTGCTTCAGGGATGTCTCGGCTGAATGGGCTTCAGCCCTCCTCATCCTAAAAATTTCAAACTAGGGAACTGACTGGAATACACAGTCTTCCAACCCTGCGACCATGCCTTCTACCTGTGAAAAATAAGATTCTGCAGGTGGGTAGGGAAGTTGATGCATTTGCTCTGGTCTTTTTCCATGATGTAGGGATGGGAGACAGCCAAGGCATGCCCCTTGACTTCAACATTTTTGAAGGATGTTGTTCTTTTTTTTTATTCAGCTTTTTGGCTTCTCATTTTGTGAACATTAAAGCAGCTGATTTTTCGGGCTGGTACTGCAAAGAAAACTGAGAAAAGGGCATCTGAATGATGAACAGGTTAAGACAGCCCTGGATGCTGTATCTTGATTTCTCAAAGTCTTCTAACCATGCTTCTCTCTAACTCCAGAAATAAGGACAAAGCTGACAGCTAGAAGTTTTAATGCTACCTCTATCTAGTTTATGTTTTAGATAGTTATGTCTTACAAAATTGGAAGAAAACAAACCTGTAAGAGAATCAAGGTATGATGCATGTCTGGCAATAACCTGGTTTGAGATTTCTGGGTTTTATTTCCACATAAATAATGCCATCTTTACTTGTCACAACTACTGTTCAAGAATCAAGGATAAGCTTTAAGGGCTAGAAGTTTAAAAGAAGGTGTAATGGATGCAAGCTGGGCACCTCTGGAGTGGGAGTGCAGATCATGGAGCAGAACTGCACTTCACCAAAAGCCATCTGTAAGGGGTTCGCATAAGGTTTCCAAATATCTGTTTTCTGAAAGACCCAACCCTTCTGTACCCCCTCAATCTGCTAAATGCTACACTCATTTCTCAATCAAATACGGATACAATTCTGTTTCAACCACATCTTCTGGAAAAAGAAAGGTGATTTACTTGCAACTGTTGAACAAGATGGGGTGGCAGTATTTACTTTCAGGGTGCACTTGAGACCAAAGAAATTCCATCTCAGCAACACCCACCTACTTGCATGCCACACCTGAGGCTGTGAACAGGGCAGAGCATGCCCTGCATCCTCTCCAAACCCAAAGCCTGGAAATCCCTCTTTGTGAATGCGCACGTAGACAACATATCCAAATTAAACCATACTAAGATAAACAGGGAACATAAAGAACCTTTCTTTCTCTGGCAAATGTATGGCTATCTAAATACGGACTCAAAGTAGGAGACTATTGTTTGCAAATTCATAAAAGCCTTTTTTTTTTTCTTTTGGAAACAAAGCATGTCTTCAGACTAATACCAAGGAAAAAAGGGTAAAGAGAGCATGCCAGTTCTCTGAAATCCAAAAAAGCATTTCCAAGAATTGAAAAGCTGCCCTTGAATCCATTGCAGAATACAGACTCATCCCTCAGAGAAAACACTGTCTTTGAGGGACTAAATCCATCCAGAATAAGCAGAGGTCCACTGCCAGTTCTCCTCAAAGCAAAGCCTATGTACAGCCATGCTGCTGTCTTGGTTAAAGATATTTCGAGTCAAATAGCAAGGAAATCATACCTTCAGTACCTTTAGAGCAGAAAGCTAAGTTCTGTTCATCTGAGTTTAAAAATATGAGGTTTTTAATGAAAAGGGTTTCCCCTCATGATCAAGGATTTGTGTGTAAGATGTATAGCTAAAGCACTGTTTCCACTCTACTCTCAGGAAGTGATAAAAGATTTTTTTTATTATTATTAAAGGGAAAAGAGCCTTTCCTCACTTCTTTGACTATCAAACACATCCTTTCCATTAACAAAGGCAAACTTGCCTTTGTTAGAAACAGATGGTGTTAGAAATTAGAAATCAGGAAAAAAAAAAATCCACCCTTACCTTCCTTCGGTATTAGTACATTCTACAAATGTACTAAACTCTCTTTACCAGCAGAAATACTTTTAATTGGCTCTTCTGGAGATTTCAGACCAAGTCTGACTTCCTTTGAATACTGGAAAGGTTCCTCTGCTATCATCCCAGAATCTGTGCTAACAGGGGAGTAGTCCTGAAAAACCGTTTTTTTCTTTTCCTTTTTTAATTGCAGAGCTGTCTCAAAAGACATTCACCTCTGCATATTCTTACAGAACTCCTTGGAAATAAGCCAAAGGCCAAACCCAGCACCAGCCTCCTTCTCAAGTTTGTAATTCAGAAGAAATGGAAGCTCTATTGCAGACTTTCTACTCCACAAAATGACGAGGGGTAAAACTAAGGCATAAAAACCTTAAAGACTATTTTAATCTTAAATTATTCGGCTTGGTCGAACAGCAGTCATTCCAATGGAATGTAAGCTTGTACTCCAACAACGGTTTACTGTTTCTAAAATAAATGTCAGGACATGGTAATATATCAGTGCTAGATCTTTACTACGGAGTACCTGCACATTCAACAGTCGTTGTCCCAGATTAACAAAATAAAAAAAGAATCAGATTTGTTAAAAGAAGAAAGTTTAACAGCAACCCATCACATTCTTCTTTTTCAGGAAAGGAAAACAATACAAAAATCCCGTTACTTTTAGAAACAACCGTCCAATTAAATGTGCACATAAATTAAAAATCAAGGCATGCCTCAAGTAACTGCTACTTGCCTGTTCTTTTGATCCTGCTTTTATAAAAAAATATGACACATTTTTGCTTAAAACAAGGATATGTAACTCTGCAAATTGAACTCATCACTTCATTTCTTACAGGGAGTGTAAGTTTTGGATCCTTAAAGTCCATAACCACAGGTATTTCTGAGCTGGGGAAACCAGAGATGTAATCTCTGCTTTTGTTTTGCAAGTTTCTATGTACTTCTTCAGAAAGATAATCTCGACTTCAAGTACCATATGAAGAACCCTTGTGAAGGCTCACAAGGTTAAAAATATACTGAGAGAGTTGTTCTTCCCTTGTATCAAGTAATATACTTTATGAAATGACTCAATCACATTAGATATATCAAACCACTATAGTGAAGAAAGGGAGCAAAGATGTTCCAAGCGGCACCCAAAACCCCTACTCCATGTAAAATAAGAGTATGCTATTGAGGATAATGATTCCCCTTGTACCTCTAATCTGTCTGCTCACCAAGTTAACCCTGAACACAGATATGAGTTTATTAAATTGGCAAGAGACAGATTTTCTGATCATCACCAATGAAAATCCTTGAATTTCACAGGTCTATGATCACTGTCACAAGATCTATTCCACCTAGGAATGCTGCTGGGTCTTTTCAAATGCAGCCATGCCAGAAAATAAACAGTAGGAAAGAAAAAGAAAACATTCAAAACTCTTTAGTCTTTTTTACTTGGTTTTCTCTTGCACAAAGGAAACTTAATACCAGGCAGAAGGAGACAACAGGTCTCCTTAATTCTGACAACTCTCTGCAGATTGGAACTGTGTCTTTGTAGTGGAATTTGAAGTACTGTGCAGAGAATACAAATTTTGGAAGGAATGAGCAGATGGGAAACTGTTTCTACAGTAAGAACCTCACAGAAGAAAACAACCCCGCATACCACCTACCACCGTGCAAGATTCTGCTCTTGGAGAATAATTAAAAAAGAAGCAAACCACGAAGTTTTAAAAGCATTTGACATGTTAAATTGAGCTTCATTTCAGTGTAAATACTGCAACACCTCAAAAACTGAAAGAGTAAGTGTAGTAAATGGCAAGTAAATATCTCAGCATTAGAGAGAATGCATGCTTCAGAATAAACACTGTTTTTTTCATGCATACATAACATTTCCACATACCTCTAAGATTACAGATACTTAGAGTTATTCTCAAAAAAATCCCAACCTTTCGGTTTTTGGTGTAGACTAACTGAAGGACAACATTGTACAAATACAAGCAGCAGGTGACTAAGGGGGAGGGCGGTGGGGAACAAAGGGACTTATTTACTGAGGGGAGAAAGGACTCTTCAAGCTGCAAGACTTTTTCTTTTTAAAAGTCATGTACGCATTACATTTAAGCATTTTAAACATGTAAATACACACATCTTACATTTAAACATGTAAAAAAATGTTTGGTCTTTTTTAACATGGAAAGTGTCATTTAATGTCACCTTCATGTCAGCTCTCATCTCTGCCATCCTGCCATGAGGTGTCACACAGGCTTTTGGGGAGTATGAAGTGGTAAAAGTCAACTGACATACATCAGTAGCAGTAGCTAGACTGATAACCACTGTTGTAAATTTCAAGCTTCTGTTCTGCAAAAATTGGAAGAGTTGTCATTTCTTTAAGATAACACACAATCATACATCAGGTTTTTTTGTTCTCAAGGAAAGTTAGTAGCACTTAAAACTTTTTCTGGCTACTCACAATATACAACAGGTAAAGATTCTTTTAAAATAAACCGCAAAACTTCTGTTTGTTTCCTTCCAGACTTTTAACTCCCATTTTTTGAGCATGAAGTTAACACAACCTAAAGACGGCATGAAAATGCTAAAACCAGACTTACTCGAACATCAGTAGCATCTCCATGTCGGATAATGCTGGCCCACGTTGTCGGTTCACTGCTATTTTCAAAGTAGTGAAAAACCTTTAAGACTCGTTCCATGGCCCCTGGGGAACGCTCCATCCCAGTACTGAGGTGTGTCTTTGCACTTGAACTTGGTGTATGATTCAAGTTTGGATCAAGGTAAGCTGCTGCCATGGTTTTGCTAGATGCTAGGTATCTGTCATATTCTAGAAAAGGGAAACAAAAAATAAATTAATTTTAGTGATACTGGAATCTTACACACCGATTCATACAAAGCATTTACTGGAAATCCATAAAGACTAATTTTTTAAAGGACACGTAGTTGCCTTTTTCAGAGTTCCCTCCTAAAACAGTTATACTTCTACAAACATAAAAAAACTACTCAGAAGACTACGAAAGAAACTGCAAGCCCCTTGGATTTGGAGCAAGTAATCTGAATTTGGACAACATAATCATTAACAAAAGTGGTATCTCTAGCAAGACTTCGTCCTTTAGTTTCTCAATGACTTAACTCAGGCCCCTGCCAAAGCCTTCAAGACCAAATAGCACCTTCCAGTTTTAACTGGAGTTCCCATCCCTAAAATTTGCCAAGTCTGGTCTTGCAACAAGCCTCTAAAGATCAGCATAAGGAAACCCTGACAGCCCAGCCACTGAACTGGAGACTTTCCACTAAGAAGCCACACACCAACATCAGGCTCTCCTGTTTAAGGCTAATAAGTTGTCACTTCACTTGTTTTGTGCTATTTGGGGAACCAGTGCGACTCAAAATCATCCAGAGCTAAATTCATTATTCACCGAGGAACCATTAAGAAGACCACTCCACCTCCTCTCATCAACTACTAAATAACTGGCTGAGTTTTATCATCGACTAGCCTGGTTTCCAAGCCATTTCCAAGTCTGGTGGCAAAAAGCATGGACCATTGTACGAGTCTGCATCTCAAAGAAAAAAATTGCCTCTTGGCTACTGCTACAAATTAGTCAGCCACAAGCAGATGGTGTCTGAGAAATCAATGCAGTACAAGAGAAAAAGAGCAAACAATACCTCCTCCCTCGCCTGACAGTCTCAAGCATCATTCCAGTCTGCTGGCTGGAAAGTGCAAAGAACTGCAGGGCTTTGCACCAGGCCTTGGACAAGTGCACTGAGCTCTCTCTACCTCCTCCTCCTCCTACAGCGAGCAGCCAGTGGGGAGGCAGTTTTGGAAATCTGAAGATGTTAAAAATAAAATAAACTTGACCTTTTTGGCATAGTACTCTGAACTCCTTTCTGGTAGTAACGCTGGCCTGCGAAAGGGGGCTGGAGGAGAGTGAAACTGCTTCAGTACTGCTACTGAATGCCTGAACCTTAGTTTACTTCACTGCGAGGCAGAAGAGAGACCCACACTTCCAGCTGAATTCCCGTAATGCCTGGCTGCATTCAGAGCTTCAGCCACCAACCAGCCACCTGCCATGGTGCTCTCTGCTGACCTCCCTGACAACCGGTTCAGGAAACTATCATGAAAAAAAAAACAAACCCAAACCCCCAAACCAGAAAAAAAAGGTGATTTGGCTTTTGCTTTACCTATTAAACTGTCTCACTTGTACTCTTCTGATTCTGTCCCCCATCCCACCGAGTGTGTGGGGCTTAGTTGCTGGCTGGGGTTAAACCACGACACAGGGTTGGCTTAGTTTTATACCACAGCCGCCTGAAGTTGCCATAGGTGTTAAACAAGCACAGAGGAAGAGAAGCAGAAGCAGCCGGTGGTCAGGGGCCCAGCAGCAGCTAGCCATTACACCAGTTCACCAATACTGTCAAACCTCACCATGAGCTCAGCTAACAGGAATCTAGCACCAGCAGTATCAAGGCCTGAAATCTTCAGACTGTAAATAACATTAGCTAGAGGCTAAAACAGGACTTGAAGTTTAACAAGAGGATCTTAAGTGTCTACCTAATTCAGACCCACAAGATAAAAAGGAAACAAACAGCCCATCTGCAAAGGATGTCTCTACCTCTTGAATAAATAGTTGAATTGCATTCATCCAACAGAACTGTAAGAACTTAAAATTGGCAGTACTGGGTCAGACAAAAGGCCTCTAATGTCCTGCCCTCAGGGAAGATGGTAAGAACAAGCCAAGGAGACACTTGTACCAAACATTCCCCCAGTGCCTGACCCTTGAGGGACTTCCCCCACCTGCCAAGCCCTAGCTTAGCTTCGTATCCCTGCTGCCTCTGTCTGAAAACTCAAGAAACCATTATTGTACTTTGCTTTATTGTACTTTTTTCCGGCAATCAATACAAATGTATTAAGCCAACCTTATGCCCACGTTAAAACCTTTCCTCCTTTCCAGCCTACAACAACAGATACAGATCTGAAAACGCTGGGAATCCCTCAGCAACGCTACTCTTGACTTATCCTCATCAAAGGAGCTCGTGAGCTGTTTTTGTATAAACCTCCACTTGAAAGCTGAAGAAGGTACAAAAAACTCCCCTGTGGCAGACAAATACCAAGACCACACGACCGTACATGCTCCTAACTGCAGGGCTCCTCTCCTGTAAGGTTAAAATAGCCATCGTGAAATTCCAAATGTCCACAGAGTGGGGGAGTTTCCTCAGGACATATTCGCAGATTAAGCCCTTCAATAGTGTAACTGCTAGGAATGAAACGGCAGTTTTCAGGCTCAGATGTGGGCCACTTAACTTGGGCATTATGTTCTCTGTCCTTCAGAACAACCCACCCTACCTCAAAATCACTAGTAAAAAATGCTAAGCTTTATTTCAAGCTTACATACACAAACAGCAGGAAAATTTGCTACAAACCAAAGCAAGATAAGTAGTTTTTTTAGTAAAGGAGAACTAAAAGAAAGGCTGCTTTCTTTTAATTAAATTAATATTAATTCACCATATTCCATCCACTTAACATACATATTCATCAGGTTTTACTTGGCAGAAAAAGAATAGGGAGAAACGCTACAGTAAAATACCCAAACAAGCATTTAGAAGATGTCTGACTACAGACTTAACATGGACAACCTACATCCCCTGGGAGCACAAACAGAAAAAAAGCAATGAAAAACAACAGCTTCTACAGACAGAAGTGCTCTCAGGCAGCATAATTTCAATGGATGGGCAAATCACTATTACAATTTTAATATTCATCACATTGAGGGGAAAATGTGGAATCAAACATCAGACTGACCATACTGGGTACAGGGTATTGTCAGTTTTCTTTATGGCACAAAGGTTTTTAAAGGTAAAACAACCTCCTATGCAAAATTAGGAAAGCATTTTTCCTTCAGAATTTGATCATCATTGGGTTCCTTACAACTTCTTTAAAAAAATCCCAGTACTTACTTTACGAGGTACCAAAAGAGCAATAAATTTGATAGCTCAAGGTATAGAAACACATGCCATTTCTCTGGTTATGGACCTATTAACATTTCCATTAAAACCAGCCCCTGGGTTTGAGCTTGTAATGTGACTGTAAAATTCTGCCCCAAGCCAAAACTTTGTAAACCATAGCCGCTTTTGATGCAAGGATAGTTAAACAACTATTTTACAAGATCTGCTTGGTTGTTTTACGATACAAGGAAAGCTAAGATTACAAGACTAGGATGCTCATTTGGGCTCTTCTAAATTCAAACCAGACTGGTTTGTAATCCTACCATTATAGATCTCAGTTTAAAAGAGCAGCTTTAGTCCTCTTGGTATTAAATAGACAAGTAGTATTCTATTAAGGAGCAGAAACAAGCTACAGACAATGAAAGGAAGGTAGATATAGATTAGAAGCAAGAAAAATTTTGTACAACGAGGGTGGTGAGACACTGGAACAGGTTGCATCTGTGGATGCCCCATCATTGGAAGTATTCAAGGTAGGACAGAGCAAACTGATCGAGTGAGAGATGTCCCTGCCCATGGCAGGGGGCTTGGACCAGATGACCTTTAAAGGTCCCTCCCAACCCAAATCATTGTACGATTCTACATTGTGTATGGAGACTTAATTCTGCTGTATTTTATTGGATATTGTGGTGAAAAAAGAGCTGGGGCACATCCTGACTAATGGTCTAAAATCAAGCGTTGTCAAACTTGTTTGTATATGAAGTTGTGTGCCAACTATCCCTCTGAGCTTCCAAGAGCAAAGACTACTGTTCTCCCAATGCTCGCCCTTTAGAAAAAACACCTGTATTTCTCAGTACTGTAAAGACTTATTCCAAGCTTCAGTGGAGGAGTGAAGCAAACCAATCCTGCCCAGGTGATGTTTACGGGTCTGCTAAGATGCTGCAGTTGTTACCAGACTATGATGCGTGTTATCATTCAGATTATTTGCTCTACCATGGTGGAGTACCTGAGGTTTAGAAAAGTGTATGGGAGACAGTAAAACGAGATTAGAAGATAAAGCTTTTCAGAAAAAAACAAAAAAACAACAACAAAACAAAACCAACAACACTGCACTCCACAGCTTCTCAAATCAACTACAAGAAAGCACTGTTTACCTTTTTTGTGCTCTTTTCTGGTTTTATACAATTCAGTTTTGAATACCTGCCATTTTCATTATTTAGGTATCAGTTACATCAGGAAATTATAATAAAAGTTGGTTTATTTTCTCAGAAAACACAAAATGATAACTGAATCCTTCTAGAATTAATTTGCTGCTCAGTGTGACTCCTGCTGACACATCTTAAGAGCACTGCATATTCCGCACATTTGTTAACTATATCAGGAACAAAGTCAGTATTATGACTTCCAGTAGCACAATCAAAGTTCAAAGTCATGTTTCACTACCAGATCTGAGTACTTAGAAACTAAATCTTGTCAAGTAATGAGACAGTCAAAAATCATTAAAATATTTAAATCAATTAACTAAAAATTGATTAATAAACTGATACAAAAGTTAAAGTGGTCTCAGAAGGGAAATCATTTCAATGCCAATAATGTCTTCAACATTACCAGTTTGATAATACATTCAAAAATAATTAAAAAAATAAACAAAACTGTCCCTCATACTAGCATTGGCAGATGGCCACAGCGTTAACAAGTTCATGGTACAAGGAACCAAGCTGTAATTATTCACACTGTGACTTCATGTTGTCCTTTGCAGATACCATGAAATTTTATAATGTTGCTCAACCTCCATATTCTGATCCCCATCTTAGGCTTGAAAGCATCAACATCTGTGAGCTAAAGCCCCTTCCAGGTCACATTTATGCAAAACAGCTTGGTCCATCTCAATTCAAACCTATAAAAATCTGTAATAATCTATAAATCTTTTTAAAAATATACGAGTCTATAAAAAATACAATAAAAATTCAGAGTTCATTTCTTTCTCTAGTCCTGGTGTAATAATTCTACAAGACTGAAAATACTTTAAAATATTGACGTTATTAAAAGAAATACAAGCCTTTAAGTTACTTGCACTCTCAATAAACGATGCTGCTTTACCAGACTGTCTGGAAAGCAGCTTTGCAGAGAAGGCCTGGAGGTCTTGGTGGACAACAAACCAAACCATGAGCCAGCAACAGGACCTTGCAGCGAAGGAGGCCACCAGCCTCACGGGCTGTGTTAGGCACAGCATTGCCAGCAGGTCAAGGGAGGTGATCCTTCCCTTGATTCAGCACTGGTGATGGGCACTGGGGGCACTGTGCCCAGTGCTGGGCTCTCCGGTACAGGAGAGACATGGACATAGTGGAGACAGTCCAATGAAGGACCACAAACACAATTCAGTGATTTGAGCCTCTGTCATACAAGGAGAGGCTGAGAGCTGGGATGGTTTGGGCTAGAGAAGTGAAGGCTCGGGGGGATCTTACCAATGTGTGTCAATACCAGTAAAGACGGAGCCAGACTGTTCCCAGTGATGCCCAGTGAGGACATAAGGCAATGGGCATAAAGTGACAAACAGGACTTCCCATTTAAATATAAGAGAAAGCTTTTGCACTACATGGGTGAGTGAACACCGCAACAGGTTGCTCAGAGAGGCTGTCGAGTCTCCATCCATGGAGATACTCAAATCACAACTGGACACGGCCCTTAACCTCCTGTAGTTGACCCTGCTCTGAGCAGAGGGGTTGGACCAGACTATCTCCACAGGTCCTTGCCAACCTCAGCGATTTTGTGATTTGCTGATTAAGACTAAATTAAGAATTTATTTCACACTCTGAATTCCTTAAAATTATCCATAATACATCTCACATCAGACAGTAAACATATCATGAATTTCAAGATCAATCCATTTTCACAGCTTATATTAAATCCTGCTGTAGCTCACCTTGAAGGTATTAACTTGACTATCTCAACCTTACAGAAAGAAAGGATGTTAAGTTCAATTTTAACTATGTTCCCCATGACAAAGCTTGTATTTTCAGGAGTCTTTGTTAAGAGTCAGCACACCACACTGCTGACTGTTGGTATGCCATCTCCTGATATATTAAAATAAGATCTGGTCCCAATGCTCGCTGTTGGGACATGAAGTGCATGACTCGTTAAAATCCTTCTTAGAAGCACTGAAAAGACACATTTCTTCTTAGAAAACAGTCATAGTGTATTCAACTACACGTTGATGGTCATGTGGTATGGTTGCACACTTGGAGAGCCTGGTTATGGCAACAGTCTCATTCCCAGAAGACCAGACAGGATGGAACAGTGGAAAAAACAAAGTGGCCAAAGCAGCATCCCCAGAACACAGACATGCCACAGGAAAGAAGCAGCAAGCATGCTAGATGTGCAACAAGGGTTTTTTGCATTCACCTGATGTTAACACCTTGTTACACACATTTAAGGATGCAGATTTAAGGATGAAACTTTGAGAAGACCATTAGGTTTGTGATTTCAAATTAGGGACAAACATGGAAAGACAGGAGAAAGGGTATTCTCTCTTTTACAGCTAATACTGATGTTCAAAAGCAAAAGAAAAAAGCAGCAATCCTTTGTTCCACCTTAGACACCTTTCAGCTATATTCAGTCTTCTTAGTAATATTTGCTATGACTACATCCCAGAATGCATTTATTTCTCATACTGTCTCTTCTCTGATACCCTCCTGGTCACTGCTCCTCCAGATACATATGTATTTTTAAGTACATTATTTGCTGTGAAAAGTATTTATCAAGGCCCTCAGATGAAAGTATAAAGCAGCCTGGCCAGCCACATTAAAACAATTTAAAAATTGAGTTCTTAGTATCTATTTTAGTCCAAATTGACACACTAAATATTTCACTGTATCGATACAAAATGGAAGAACAGCCTGGTACTGACAATTCCTCTGAACACTTTTTTTCCCTGAAGAATATTGCCTAGTTACTAACTCTATGTCTCCATACAGTTAAAAGCAGGAACGCATCGGTTTTCATTCTTTGCAGAGTTTTTTAGAAATACACTATTATATACATATTTAGATTATTAAATACACACTTAGAAATAGAAAAAAAAATGTAAAAAGATAATACAGAACAAAGTCAAAACAAGTTCAGCAATACAAGTTGCCAACAGGGGAAAATTTAGTTCAATTATATCAATGTTTTAGGAAGTGAAACATTCAGGGGACCATGAGGGAAGAATTCAGAGAAAGCATGAACTATGAAACCCAGATGAACCAAAGCAATATGACAACCTTGGGCCTGTTAAACACAAAGCAAGCACATCTCAGCAAAAATCAAATAAATATACGTGTTACCTAAACTAATTGAAACAAGGGCATATTCCATGCACAGCTGCTATTGACGCAGGCTGTCATAAGGACCTGTAAGTCACTTTTGCAAAGTGCTACAGAAGTGGTAGGTAGCCTGTCACTTGGGTAGCACTGCACCTTGGGATGAAGAGACAGATAAAGTTTCAGGGTACTGACAATCGGCTGAACTATTTGTACTGTCAAGCAGCTATTCAAATTTAGCAAGATGTCTTGTACTCTGTCCATCCTGCGACATTCAAAATGGTACCCATCCTTCTCATTAAGAATCCCACAGGATTAAGTCCTGACATACCTTAAACACTCAGCTTAACCCAATTTTGTTGTAACATTACATAATCTGCGCTACCAGCAATTCCCTTTGGAGTTGGCACCAATTTCTATTTTTAATATTAAAAAATTTAATAATGAGGAAACATCAGTTGTGTTGGGAATACAAGAAAATCAATCTCTGTATATGCTTTAATTAGAACAAGGTATCCAGTTAGATACTTGCCTAGTTTCTTAACAGCACTCTGAACCTTCACTGTGGTCCCTTGGCACCACTGAAATCCAAGTAAACACCAGTCTTCCCTTACACCTTCTGTTGCTGATCTTTTGAATTTCTCTAGCAAGTTATAGAGAATTATAGTGGTGCAGTTTTCTTACAAAAGGCACCACAGAAATGAGCAAGTAAGAATTCTATATTTTTAAAATAAAATTCTATCTATTTTGAAGTTGCACTACCAGTTGGCAGCAGCCCTTCTATGAACATCAAAACAAGAGTGAAGCAAGCCATATGAATTCAAGTAATCTCTTCTAATACTACATACTGAAATACTGCTCTATGGAGGCTCTACTTAGCACAAGCCCTTCTTCTAAACAGCTTTAGAAGCAAATAGAAGCAGTGAGCATTTACTGTCTTTCTAGAATAGTAAAAACTAATTAGTATTAGTGATAATGCGAGCATAGTTCTCAGAAATGAAAAACGAGATGTGCCTGAAACTAGAGGCAGCTAAGGGAAGTAGTAAGGTATTCTGGCCATGTACTATCACAGCTCAATACACTTGTGTTTGGCTACCATTTTACTTTAAACCTGCCTTTCCTAGTTTTACAGTACTGAATGATGCCATCCCAGTCCTGTATTTCAAAACATTCAACTGGACAGGCTTTTAATTTTGAATCCCTCTTAACACAGTTTTAACCAGAAGCATGCATCAGATAAAAAGCACTTAAGTGCTCTAAAAGGAACAGAAGGTGACAACAGCCATGTTGTTGCATTGCATGACAATGGCCTATTACAAAATTCAATGACCTGTAAGAAGTTTTACTTAAACCTATTCTGGCTCAAGTGTTTTCCAAAGCCAGTAATTACAGCCTCTGGCATATATAGTTGGAAATAAAGATTCTTATTCAAGTGATTGAATGGAAATCCAATGTAGGCTGACCATAACAAGTACAAGTTTTTTGAGATTATGCTTCTGTGTATCTCCACACACACAAAAATCAGCGGTGTTCACAGTTGCGGTTGTTGGAACTGGGCACGTAGCATGTGTCTGTCTCCTTGCATCCTCACATAAGAACTTGAAGAGCAGAGTAAGTTGTGATACTCCCTTGGATCCCCTAAGGAATCAAAGCTCTTGGCTCCTCAAGAACTCAAGACTGTGTTTGAGGACCTAAACACCAGTGTCCTGGTTTTGGGTGGGACAGAGTTAATTTCCCTTCTAATAGCTGGTATAGTGTTATTTTTTAGATTTAGTACCAGAAGAATGTTGATAACACGCTGATGTTTTCAGTTGTTGCTAAGCAGTGCCTATACCAAGTCAGGGATTTTTCAGCTTCTCATGCCCAGCCAGCAAGGAGGCTGGAGGGGCACAAGAAGTTGGGAGGGGACATAGCCAGGACAGCTGACCCCAACTGGCCAAAGGAATATTCCATACCATGGGATGTCATGTCCAGTATATAAAATGGGGGGAGTTGGCCAGGAGGGATCGCTGCTCAGGAACTAACTGGGCATTGGTTGGTGAGTGGTGAGCAACTGCGTTGTGCATCACTTGTTTTGTATATTCCAATTCTTTTATTATTATTATTGTCATTTTATTATCATTATTATTTTCTTCCTTTCTGTCCTATTAAACTGTCTTTATCTCAACTCACGAGTTTTACTTTTTTTCCTGATTCTCTCCCCCATCCCACTGGGGGTGGGGGGAGTGAGCAAGTGGCTGTGTGGTGCTTAGTTGATGGCTGGCTGTGGTTAAACCATGACAACCAGCCCCATCATTCTTTAGCTAGGCATTCGTTTCTCCTAAAGTCTCCATCTGCTGCACCCAAAGACAGAATAGTAAGCAGAATTAGCTTATTCATCAAAGAAGAGAAGCAATACCTTCTCAAATGTGGCATCTGATTTAACAGCCAAGTCAATGGCATAATGCCTGGTAAGAAATCAGTTGGTGGCCTCCAGGATTCATGTACTGACACAATCATGAAACAGGCACAAGTCAAGCCTCTACTACGATGACTAGTAAGTCTCAGTACTCCGGTTAAGTCAAGCTAGGAGCAGATAGATACACACTGTATGGCCCATTTCAAGATTTTTATTTTTAAAAAACAAAACCCCAAACCTGACATAGCCTTAAAAAGGCAATTTAAAACACTTAATCCACTCAAAACAGTGCCTCAGAGCCCACTCCAGACTTCGAGTCAATACCAACGATTCCATATTGCTTTGTGGCAGATTAAGATTCACGGGTTCTCTATCAGCGTTTCAGCCTATGTGGATCCTCCTAACATGCTGTGTAGGGTTGAACCTAAACCCAGGACCTCTGCCCTTTCACTCACCATCTCACGGCAGCTGGAATTCTCCCTTGGACATAGTCCCTGTCCCCACACTCTCCCCACAAAACTAGGGACTTCTGTACTGTGCATTGCACATCTACTAGGAGGGGCATTCACTATCTTTGTTCTTTTTAATACCTACGAGGTTTATGCTACTGATTCTTCTGGAGTTTTCCAGTGAATGCTCCATTATGTCTTTGGAAAGAACCATCAACACTGGAAAGCTCTGAAGACTGCTATCATTCAAGAAAACACCCTTGGCCCCCACCAAAGGCATTTTTCAGTCTCTTACCTCCAATCTACTAACACAGGCCTACTGAACCTTCCTTGAGTTTAGATGAATTAAATAAGCATGTTTAATATACTAGAGGTCCTGAGGTTCAATACTGGCATTGTACTGAGAAATAAGGACTTTACAATTTTAAGGGAAAGCTGTCAATTAATTGAATTAGGATATAAAGTGGGTTAAGAATGGGGGTTTCCTCAATGTGCAGTAAATGGGGACAGAAGACAGACAACCGCTTACCAAACAACTGATTTTAGAAAAACTATTTTAGTTTTTTTTTCTATAATCATCTCCAATATGTGTGTTGGATCAGCCAGAGATTTAGCTTTCCATGAGATACAAGCCATCAAAAAGGTTAAGACTTCTGAGTCGAAGACTGTAACAGCTGCAATTAGACCATTCAATTTCCAACTGAGTTACTACTTCCTTAAGTTTTTAAACAAGGAAAAAAAAAAAGCCATTCCTATACTAGGTATTAACCAGTTGAAATATGTTTACTTCAGGGCTTCCTTCAACAAAGCTCTCTGAAAGAAAAACTTAATACTTCAAAGGATAGAAAAATTAACTGGAACCCGGAAGAGCTGAGTTCAATCCCCTACAGCAAGACAAGTTTTGTTAACAATTAAGCTTCATTGTTTTTGTCACTTCAAATTGTGGAAGAAATCATGCAGGAACATCTCAACAATTCTCAATCACAGTATGTGTGACACTGTTTTCATCTCCCCTCCAGCCTCCCATGACAGCAGACATCCTGGGTCAAAACTACATCATGCTTTGCAATGCACAGGCTATAAATACAACACAGCCTTTGCCACAACAAGCTTCAGCCTCTTCCATTAAAGCAACTGTTTTGTGTTTCATCTAGTCCATCTCTTCCCACCTGAACAAATCCAGGTATTTATTAGTTACTGACAGTTATCTAAATTCAAACAACCTGGAATGGGGTCAGAAATATCACGTAATTCCATTGCTGCACATTTTGAAAAAGATCAATAGTAACATTGTTTGACAGCCCATCAGCTAGCTAGTGTGCACAAACATGACAAACATAAGTCCAAAACCACCAGTGTGTGCTGTCCCTCATCACATGAGGGTATCAAAGGACACAAGGGATGACTACTCTTAACATCTTCATGGTCAAGAAACTAGGGCAAATCTGAAGAAATCAAGTAAGCAGGTTTCACTACTTCCACATGGATTTATTGCATCTTTTAATAATATATTTGATCATGGCATTAAGATTATTCATAAAGATGAAACTGTTACTTTATAGTGTATTTTTATTCTGTTAGATTATTTCTCTGGAAATAATAAATCAATTCCCCACCACATCATAGTGATGAAATATGCAATTTGTGTACAACAACCTGACCATTTGCAGAAACAGCAGGTGGTACTAAATTAAGTTGGTGTTACACAAACAAGACACCTCCACAAGCCAACAATTCACAGAGCTATCAATCCAGTCTTCCTTCAATCCCTGTTAAAACATACAGAAATATTAGTTGGGGGGGGCTACTTAAACATGCAATTTCTTTAAAGCCTGAGTTTTACCTGGCCTAAAAATACAGTCTCTTACAAGAGGATCTGGTAATTAAAAAACCTTCGCACATGAGCTTCAGGAAGTAAAGAGGTTTTAGATATTTGCAATCTCTGCTCTTAATATGTTTAAGCTTCTCTAAAAATATGAACTTCATAGTAGCTAGAGAGAAAATAGAAAAACAATCTCTTTCAACAGGAGTACATGTGCTTTAATATGTATGAAAATACATACATTTCTGCACAAAACCAGAGTACTGTTCGCTTGTGGTCACACACCCTCCACACTACAAACAATTTTTTCCATGCAACAGTTACTTCACAGGTCGGAGGCACCTACTGTCACTCAAACCCCTATGCAAAGTGGCACAGTAGCTAGCTTGAGAAAAATGACGCAAAGGGATAAAATATTAAGTACTCCAATCAAAGGATACAGTATTTAATTACACTGTTAAATTTAGCCTGAAATTGGGTCTTCAGGATCTTTGTAACTCAGAAGAGGTTGTGTCAGTGCTTACTAAGGGCAAGGGGTGGGCGGGTGGCTAGTATCTTCGGCATCATACAATCCCTTGCCAGCAGAGAACTCCAAGGTGCAGCAGAGTAGAAAAGTCAACAGAATTTCCACCACATCTTGAATACTGTCCAGAAAGTCCAGAGAAGTGCAACTAAAATGACGAAGGGGCAGAACAGCAGCCATGTGAGGGGAACCTAAAAAAGCTGAGACTCCAGGAAAGAACTTAATTGATATTTACAAATTCCACGATGATGGATAAACTGAACCCTAAACTGATCCCCTAATTAGTTTCAGTCAAAAGATCTTTTCTAAACAGGAGGTAGTAGACAGCAGACTGTGGAGGCAGATGGTAGCAGCAAATTCAGAAAGGTTTGGACAACAGGTGCCTGAATGGATATTAAAAGACTCTCTAAAGTCTCCAATGCAGTGGATGCTGAAGAAACACAAGGAGGATTGACTGCAGATGACAGCCATGCTCACGTGCTCTCCTGAAAGAGTCACGAGTAGGAGATGGTGTCAAAGAGAATGGACCACTAATGTGATGATTTTTTTTACATTAAGTACATCCATAAAAGCTGAACCTTTTCCTTCTACTGTTGAAGCTGAAAGATGATCCTTAGTGCTTCCAGAAAGTTCAGATGAGAATACAGATATACCAGCTTTGTAAGCTTTCTCAAGACTTATGTTTTATAGACTACATTTATCAAGTCAATAGTTGCCAGGTCAAAATGATGATATCCAGGCTTAAAAGAGACTGACATCAAGTCAGAAAACAAAGAGAAGTCGGGCAATATTTTGACAATTTTCCTGCATAGAAAAAATCAGAAAATTAAACAATCCTAGAAAAAAAGCACATCTATGAATGCATCAAAAAAGCCTACACTGTATATTCTGATCCTTATAAGGGTTCATATAAACATGTTTAAAAAAACAAACAAACAAACCACGCCCATCACTCATGCATTTTTTTCATAGGTGTTTTTTTTTAAATGTCAAATATTTTCTTACACACAGTTCAAGTTCTTATGTATAGTTTAATGTTCAAATATCATTAAAGGAGTTTAAGTCTGGTTTCTCAAATCTGCCTCCGTAAGAAGCTACCGAACTGATACATGATTATTTCTGAAGAATGTATTTGTACAGAGGTTTGAGTTAATTCTTCAAAGGCAAGTTGTCACCACAGCCTGCTGAACCAACTTAATATAACCAAGTTGTCCTTGCTGCTGCCAAAGCTGCGGAGGCTTGCTACCCCTTTCCTCCCTGCCAAGCATTTCCTCATCCACTCTTCCTGCCTTTGCAGCCCTCGCTTCCCTTCTGTGGCCTCCTGCTGCTTCTTAAACAGTTTTTGAGCTACTTATTAAGACAGAAGAAACCAGTCCATGCTTCTTTCTTCTGTTTTTGGTGGGGCTTTGGTTTTGGTTTCTTTGGGGTTTGGCAAGGAAATGTGTCCCTGGGAGGAGATGTCAGCCTCGTCCT
>JAOBAS010000027.1:50193461-50208407 GCA_025311575.1 Elanoides forficatus
CTTTAAAGCCATTTATCAACTATTAGCTAGTATCCAGGTAAATTTGACAACAAAATGGGCACATTTGAAAAAGAGACAAAGAATCTTTAATAGTAACATACTGAATAGCACAGAGAAATATCCAGTAAGTGGCAGAGTGGACAGAAGAAGGAACAAACATGAGGACAGAATAGGGAGGAGCTGTTGAGAAAAACAACACCCTTAAGGCAGTGATGACGTTTTACAGTGTTCAGCAGCAGGTTCAAAAATGAGAGTCCAGCTTCCTGGCTGAAGTAATGCTCACCTTTCCACTGCCTCACCTGCCTCTCCACGGATGATCTTGCTGACCTACGAAGCTCCTACGTACATCTCCTTAATAGAAAGGATGAGCGGTCCTTTAGGTCACCTACAGATCTATGTCATCTCTACTCCTTATGCTGCATACTAAACAAAAAAAGAATGGCAACTGCAGATTTGTTACATCTTAATCACGACAAATAAAATTTTTACAGCAATGGCTTTGCTGAACTTAAAAGGTTTGTTTCTATTACACTTAAAAGGTCGTTTATAATAGACTAAATGTAAGGCCTCAGACATACATTAATTGCTTACCATTAATTTAAGATTATTCTTGTATCTCCTGATACTGGAACAACACAAAAAAATTATTTTGTAGTGATTTCTCCATTTGAAGTGCTTGTAAACTGGACAATTACAACTGCTCTAGTGTCCAGTGTTCTTCTGATATACAATTATCTTAAAAAAATATATATAAAATCAATCTGATGCTATGTTTTGCAACATGCACTTTGACAGTATTATAAAACGTACGTGAACAAAGAATAACAAAGTACGGGAAGTGTATTTGTGAAATAGTGAACACATTTGCAAAAGTATCAGGATTTTGTATCTCTAGAAACTTTTATTATTAAAAGTTGAGGCATCTCCTGATTTTAGGTTCAGATTAGTGCATAAACTGAAGGCCTTGAGGCACAATCTTAAGGCGGGGGGGGAGCCTCATTTACTTAAATTACAATTTTCCTTCTTTTAGGAGCAGAGTATTTACTAACAGATTAAACAGTAGTTCTGGTACTAGAGTAGGTTTTATCATTTGACCCATTCTTACCAATGAAATTCTTAATTCTAATAACTGGGATAGGGGCAGAAGTTGATGAAATTCCTGGGGAACAGGATAAACAAGTAAGGCTTGTTTGTATCTGATACAAGGCAGACAGTGATGAGCACCTCTAATTTGCACCAAAATCAACAAAGCATTTGATAGTTAACTATCATGGCACCATCTACAGATCTTCAGCCAGGGATCAGAATTTAAAGAGGTGGTAGAAGCACCACATTACCTGTTAAAAGTAACTTTTTGGCCAGAGACCATTTGAACAAGATAGAACAAAGTAACTACAATGAAGCGTAAAGGAAAAAGGTTAATTTAAAATATGCCTGGCACAGTCAATGGCAGCTTAAGCACACCTAACCTCTAATTATTTCCCAATATTTTGTAAATGTCAAAGTATGCTTTCTAAAGATGCTCAGCATTTGCCTGAAACATGATTCTATTGCATTTTAATCAGCTGCAGAACATTTCACTGAGCAAGTGAATTGAGTTTCATAGATGACAGGCATTCAAAGAGGAAAAATGCATTTAAAACGCAGCTATATTCTTCTGTCACAGACAACTCTACTCGCAAGAATAATGGACACCGAAAGAGGTGATCAGAGAAGCAACGGGCCAAAACCAGAGCTTGTCAGGCTTCAAGAACACTTTTGTTCCACCTGGAAAACACCGTGGTAGGACATTACACCTCAGGTAGCCTTGTGGGACACTGTCCACACTGCTCTGCTGCTGGGTTTTGGTAGGTGTAGTGCCAATGTTCCTTCTACACAAATGTAAAATGAGACATTAAGAGTTAATAAGACTTGCTTCGAAGAAGTAAGCTGCAGATTATTTTCACACTCCAGAAGGAAACGAGTTTTCCCACTTCAAAGAGTGAATAGAATATTTTCCTAATATATTAAGAGGAGCAAAGAGCAGCATACTCGATGAGACTGGTTTACACTACCCCTTCAAGGTAAAGAAAAGACCAATCCCCTAAACAAACACCCCCAAGCCATCACCTTTGACTTATTGCAGACTATGTATTTATGAAGTTTTAGGAGCAAATTCTGATTCATTAATTCAACACTAACTCCTCATTTAAGATGTCAGTTAATAAATGAACTGAAAAGTCCCTGTCCTACTCTTGTGAAAATGTATTTTTCACAGCAAGAACTCTGCCGCACACGCTGTTTTACTGCTGTAGTTCATAGCAAGTGAGATACACGTGAAAAGGGTGTCGGTGCAAGAAACAAAAAAACCTTCAGGTTTTTCTGCAAAAGTGGCAGTGCAGCCTTCCCCCATTTACTCACTTATTTTAACTACCCCCTACCACGTACTTGCTGAAGGTCAGAAATCTGCATTTAAGATCTCTTCATTGGAGTTCAGGTTTCTATCCCCAACTCAAACTGTGAAAGACTTACCTCACTCTCAACCTGAGATTGATATTATTTTTTTAAACTAAAACAACTAAAGATTCTTAATTTTTTTAATTAATCAAAATAAACTTGCAGCTCAAAGATTTCACAGATTAAGACAACCGATACCAAAACTAAACAAAAACTGGTTTCAGTTTCTCTTTATTTCACATTTATGATGTACTAGGTTACTTTTTAAAAACATCTCTTCCCCATTTTCCCTTGCACACAGTAATTCAGTCATTTTAACAGTATTTAAAAGGAAAGGACTTAAAAAACCCTTTTTTGTTGTTTTTTTAAACTAGTTCACTGGTGCATCTGCTTTCGATTGTTTTTTTTTTCCATCACTTGCAAAATACTTGATATAAAAAAACCCTTATATTAGAGTCGTTTTTATAAATCAGATAAATGTACAGAATAAAAAAGACCAAATCCTTTATTGCTTATTTTCCAGATGTAAGATACAATTTTAGAACTGGATTTATTCTTTCAGAGTTTAATTTGAAAGAAGAGAATATACTGCTGCACAGCATGTACTCCATGTTAAAAGTACAGATTTACTTTGATCTTTTATTTTGCTTTATAAGGCATTTAACAAAAGGTATATACCAACATAATGTATTTGCAAAGAAATTATTTTGGATAGGGTTTTGTCAATTCTTACAGGATATCTTGCAGGAGAGGCTTAAATTCCTTGTTTGTTTGTTTTAATGCAATGAAGTTAAGATTAAAGAGAGATATAAGAAATTACTTTGGGAATATTCCTAAGAACATGTTGTTTTGACAGAAAGCTCTGAACTTATAAATCAAGTTATTATAACATTTATATAATCTACTCTTACATGCTAAACAAAACAGTTCACAGTAATAAAACAAACATCATCTCTGTGGCCTGAAAGGAGTGAGAGGAAAAGGGAAAGAACACGAAGAAGTAGTAATCAAAGCCAGAAATAACAGTCCATCTAAAAATTCAGTGCCAAATTACACTGTAGCACCACTGTCAAAGAAAACATACACCATAATTAACAAATCAACAACCTAAAGTATTCAGGATCCATCCTTCTTCAGTATGGCCTTAATTTTGCAAAGCAATGACCATACCTATGCATTTCCAGGAGAAGAGCAGTTTTGCATATACAAATATATTTATGTTCAGGTGATAAGCACTGGAATGTGTATGTGCACACAGATAAGGAAAGAGAAATCTCTGGACGCCTGAAAAGACCTGGCCCTACCAACCTGTAAAAACTGCACAGTCAGTCACAAAGGACACATTCTATAAGAAACTTTATTACATTACAGTAGGCTGACTGTCCTTGCAAGAACAGAAGCTTACATCCTCTCTACTGCCAGCTCCAAGAAATGTTTTGCCCATTGGAGGAAAGGAACAAGAAAGCATTTTTATTTCTAGCAAAACTGGAGCAATTTTAATAATCTGAGTGTAAATTGGATATAAAAAGCAAGGAAAGTCTAATAAAAAGAAGGGAAAGTATTCCCTCCAAGAATTTTATGGTAATAAGTTACAAAAAGTTATAGAGTAACTCCTGCTTCATATGATTATTCCAAGGCTGAAGCATCATGTATACCACAGAAGGAAACAAAACTAAAATTCATTGTAATTGTCACATCCTTGGCCCAGGTACCATGCACACTAGTGAAAGGGAATGGCTCCCACTCCCCCAAATGCAGTATTATTCAAAAGAAATGAAGTTTACTCAGCTTCTTGTTTATGTTCCTATCACTGAGCAGGAAAATACTGACTGGCTTAAGGCATCAGTGACTGATTCTTTTAAAAAAGCATTAAAATAGATCATTATAGCATATCAACAGCTATAGGTCCACAAATACACACTACGGGCAAGGACACTTAACAGACAAGTAAAACCATTTTAAGTTTGGTTTTGTACCTCCAGTCTGCCCTCTTACTTTTATGTCTCCAAATACAGTATGTTCATACTAAACTTCTCTGAATTGCCTAGTATCATACTCATAGAATCATTTAGGCTGGAAAAGACCTTTACAATCATTGAGTCTAAAGAAGTCTTACCAAAGAAAGATAGAAGAGACATGAGTGCAAGTTTCAAATCTGGTTTAATTTCTCATTCTCCTGAAGATGCACAAGCCATCATGGCTATGCAAATGTGTACAGAAACTTGAGATACTGAATGTAAACATCCTTAAGTTAGTATTTTGTGAACCTCTGAATGGTAAGCAACTTCTGTATTCATAAATATCTACCCAAGTATGATCCCATCTTATAACCAGTTTCAAATATGTAGCTTCCAATATGAGGGGTTTTCCCCCTTTTTGATGAATTTTACTTGTTCCTGAGTCTCTTAAGCCCATCCTGTTTTATTTTATTTTGGCTGAACTGTGATTCTAACATTAAAAAACCAAAGTGGAGATAAAGCTAAATTGAACAGAAATAAGTATCTGCCATTGCTTTTCTATGCTGGGTAAACATTAGCTTTAAAAAAATAAATCACTTATTTGACTTACCACAAACTTTCTATGCAACAAGTCCTCAAATTCAGTTGTATTAGCTTAATAAGCAGCCATCAGATTTTAAAAAACTTCACACTGGGCTGGTGATCAACACATACTCATTATTTTCGCTTTGTCTTTAATTGCTAAACCATGAATGAATGTTTCAAAAAAGCAATTCTCTACTTCAGTATTTTCTCTAAATAGAAGTGAGCTGGGTATCACACATCAGGTTAAGGATATGCATGACTTGAGGTATAGGCTGTGAACATCACTGGTTTATGCCAGTATATGACATTCATCACTTAAATGATGCCGGTGTCTAACAACATAGCATTTACAGAAGCACTTAACTATACTTTTTTCTCTCTCCTCGCTCTTCCTTAAGGAACCTGCTATGCTTTTCTTTAAATTGTTAAACTAATGCCCTGCAAGAAGTACTGCACAGATGCCTACAGCCATTTTCATCATTGTTCTGCACTATAATATCAACTTCCTCAAATCTACTGCTACTTTCCAGTCAATGCTCAGCAACTAAAACTATTTTCTACTTCGCATCTAACCAGGAAACATAAAAATAAAATGTTAAGTTAGTAAAGAATTTCTCTTAAATAGTAGTCCTTCTTAGTCTATATTGTCAGTGAGCAACATGGTTGCTAACTAGAGTAGAGAAACAACAGATAGGTAGTTAGATGAAATCTTGGGAGTAAAAAAATTAAGAAAAAAAAATCAGATACACTAAACCCAAAAAAGTAGTATTAAAGAGTAAAACATTCTAATTGGATCCACTGTATTTACAGAAACACTTAAGATACATTACTCCCCCCTGCCCCACCTTCCCTCCCTTATAGGAAATTTTGCTAGAAAGGGCCCAATATAACACTGCTCAGAGGAAGGAACAGCAGCATCACTGATTGATACACAGTCTGGCCCTCTGCTTCCCACAAGACCCAAGCTGCCATGGAATTTAGTCACATCTCTGGCCAAACCACGTAAGTTGCCCCACTTTTCCTATAGTATGAAATGGGAATAACAAACATGATCTTTCTGTGTAAAGTGTTTTAACTAGTGGATAAGGTCGTGGACACAAACAGGGTGTGCTTGTTTCTGAACTCAGATTATTCTTATAACCAGCTGATCCCCACTGATACCACTAACAATCACTGCTCCCTTGCAGAATAGGCTGGACACAGAAACAACATTGACTACTCTCCCTTCCAATTTCAGGAAATGAGCAATTTTGGAGCAGAGAGATTCCAGAGTTTAATTTCAGCACAAAAAACAAGAACTTTGAAAATTCCCAGCTCAGAAAACAACCTGAAGGAGGGTTTATCACAGAAATTATTAGGTAGCCACAGCCATAGCAAGTGCTGCTGTTCTGACTGTAATACCTTGGGTTTCATCACTGAGGTATAGCGTACTTCAACTGTACAAACAAATTGCATCGAGCGATTTCTTCTGAAAAGAAGCGAGATGTGACAGATGAGAGCAATATTCCAAATGAATTCTTACTGCACCTCCAGACTGACAAAAGATACTTAAAATTATGTTTAGATGTGCAAACTTGGTACTTTAAACATAGTGCCCAACACTACCGGCCAATGCAGGTCACAGATCATTTCAGTAAAACTAGATAAATGCACCCAAAACCAGCAAGAAGTTTGTTCAGTATCAGATCAAACTAGAACCTATACAACTCCCAAAATTACTTTGGAAGAAAGAAAAAGTACTGGACATTTTCCTATCCAAGCATTGATTATGGCTTGTATCCATTTACTTAGTTTATTTTACAGTATATACTCCATAAAAGAGCACGTGCATGTGTGTGTATATACATAAAAATAGAAAAGTAAAAGCAACGTGGCTGAAGGAACTTAGTAGCAACAGTACGAAGGTGCAAATCCCTCCATTCAAGGGCAGAACAGGAACAGTGCAATGACACCCTCCTACCTCTGTATAAGAAAAACCCTGGTGTTAAGTCCTCCCATTATAACTAGAGCAAAAAATCCTTAACATTAGAAAGCATGGATTTACAACACATAGAGAAAAGTCTACCTTCTGCTAAAACCTACAGTTAGTTGATAAAACATTAACACACTTAGCTGACAGGCAACCCTGCTATCTGCCCATCGCACCTCTATGCCAGAAGGCACAGTGCTCGTAACAGCTGAACAGGTTAGGGTGCAAATCATCAATTTCTTTGCCACTTGCATGATTAAAGTGGCATACCAATTAGCACTGCACTGCCAAGACTGTTGCGTGAAGAACAGATACACAACTCCCTGCCATCTGAGCGGTACCTTTATCCTCTGGTAAAGGGGTGGGATGGAGATCTACAGCACGTGTATGCTTCCATTTTGACAGGTACAGCTATATACAACCATGAATCAGAGACCTGTTAAGCCAGCCTTTTAATTCTGCCAGTATGATTCAAGACCATTGCAATCAAATACCTCAACGGACAAAAAGCTGCTGTTCAAGTCGACTGGCAGTGCAGGTTATATGGGAATCAGCCATTATGATCACATTGAAAAGGCTGCTCTACTCTTAAAGTATCTTCGTTGCAACTCCAGTTTATCTTGAGCAACCATCATGTCACAGACTAGACAAAAGCCCCTTTGAGTTGAACACACTAGGATTTCAGTAACACAATTCCTACTAGTATCTCCCCGTAACAGCAAGGACAACAGATCATTGCTGAGCTGCAAGCACAATAGCAGCAAGCAAGCCTATGAGAAGAGCTTAAATCTTATTTCCCCTTATCTTCAGAAGCCAGTTGAGAAGCTTCAAGAATACATCCAGTTCTTTCCCATCCTCCTCCCTAGAAATAAATATTGAACAGGACTGCAGGCCATTACTCACTCTGCAACTACTTGTGATGAAAAAGTTCTTTGCTACAATAACCTTCATATGCTTATTAAAGGAGAAAACTGAACCAGTATGGGAATCCATGACCAAATACTGGCAATAAAGTAGTCTAGCTTCATCAAGAAATAGTACTGCGTACATACAGAAAAGTCTGGGTTTACTGACAATTTTAAGTAGAATTGTCTTAGGCCAAATTCTTACAGGAATTCAAAAAAGCATGCAATGGGAGGAAGGCACTACCATTCTTCACTCCTTAGTCAGACAACCCCAGAGTGTCACATACTACAGGAACACAATAGTGAAGATGATCTGTATCTTCTACAAGGTTGAGAAGCAAAAACTTTGAATCATTGTTTTGGAAATGTTTAAAATTATTGTATCTGTACCTCTTCCAATTCTGAAGGGAAACTGCCACATCCCTGAGGGCCCCTTCAGCTAACTCCAGACGAACCATCAAACACTGGATGTAGAGGTGAAGTTAAGACTATTCGACTTCCTCTGGCAAAATGAGACTTTAAGTTCTACAGCATGTCAAACTGAAGTCAAAGTTTAGCTTTCAGTCTTTAGCATTTCAGTTTATGCTCTTCATCTGTTGATATGACACCCTCCACAGCTCTTCACTTAAGTGTTTTCACTTGCTGTGAGCAGCTGTACAAAGTAATGGCAGAACTGAAGGTCACACTGATTTTTTTCCTGGACTTAAGATGAGGAGACTTAGACCACAGAAAGATCTGTTTTTCCTTAGAAATTTCCTCAATAAAGCAAGGGACAATACTTAATTTGCAGAGTGAGTCCAATTTAAATAAAAAATACAAACCAAACCCCTGGTGCTTAGTTTTATGGATCTGAAACGATTGGCAAGGCAAACACTATTTTAGTAAGTAGTGATGGTGCTTGGGAAAAGTAATAAGCAATCCTACTTCTGGCAGAGAAAAAAGCATTGGTTATAAAATGAAAAAAAAAAAAAAAGAACAAAAAAAAGGAGCTTGTTTACAGGTTATTTTCAATGAGATGACTCAGCAGGATTGAATTCCACCCAGAAATACTTTTCATAACATCTTTGCGAAGCTACATTCAACATCAGAAGAGGAAAATCCAACCCTCTTCCCGTATGCCAGTAAATGAAGTGTCATGTAAGTGCTGGGCAACCACTAGTTAACTCCGCAATCTCAGCAATCCCCATCCTTTACAACCTGTCAGAAGAAAACTGGCATCATTAATTCTCAACATGGATTCAACAGTAGATATTGCAGTGATCTCATTTATTTTGCAAGATGATGAAATCTTCATGAATGCTACAATATTTTTATAACTGCTATAATCAAATACATTTATGATGTGCAGTACTTAAGTTTGTTTTCATGTAACATTTACAAAGACATTTCCTTATGACTTTTGTTTGCTGTGCTAGTTTATAGAACTCAGTAGCTTGTACATGCTTGCCTACTGTAACATGATAGTGTATATTAATTTAAGATGTCTCCAGTTTTTAATAGATTACCCATGAACAAATCTGTATCAGGTCATGAATTTAAGGATACTAGTGAGGTTTTTTTCAGACTAATAATTAATGAAAGCTACATACTCTTTGCTGACACACCAAAATTTTTACAAGACATGAATTTGCAACCATTCTGTTTAAGCAACGCTTCAGCAAGTGGAAGAATTTAGAGACACTGATGTATTTCTTACAAATGTAACACCAGTCAGAAAAGCTTATTTCATTACAATAATCCTTCCAATAAAAGCTGTGCATGAAGATCAGTTACCCAATGAATTGCATTTGCTAAAAATGCAAAAACAGATAAGATATCATCTTCAGTATCTAAGAAAGCAAATTTCTAAATATTGAAACTGTTTCCAGACTAACCGGGTAATCAAAATGATGCTGAGAGTGTGTATGTACGTATTTATGTGTGCCATACAGAAAATAAACACATATATATACACACACAATGTAACTTGTGATAAAAAAATTCAAATATAATCTGAATAAGAAAGCTATGAAGGCCACAAACTCATTTAACTTTTCAGCAAAAATGCATCATTTCAATCAATGCACCGTTCTCTTAAATGCTGACTTCCAGACTTTACTCTTTAGCCATTTTCTAATGCATCTTCAAAAGGATATTTAAAACATTTCATTTTCCTTGCAGAAGTTTTAGTTTTTCCCAGGCAGCTCAGAATTTAATTCCAGGCTGGTTCACTGGTTCATTACTAGGTGCTACAATTGATAAGATCACACATCTCCATTACACAAGGAACACCAAATGCTCCCCCCCAGCGCTTGAAACAATCACTTTCCTGTTTTTTAAAAATATCTCAAGCTCCATCTTCTATTCTAGTAGTCTTTGAATAGGAAACAAATCACCCTAACGGAAAGGCATCAGTACTCTCACAGCTGCATACTTCCTATACATTTTGACAAATACCAACACTACTGCATGCTGTACTGTAACACTGAAGGGAAGAAAGCCCCCTGCTTTTCCATAGTATTTTCCACTTTTAAATATACACACGCATTTCAGGAATTGTTTTCAAAATGCCTTTGAAAATTAGTGGTTTGATGAGACTAATGCTATTTTTCTTTTTTTCTACAAAGATTTCCAACAGAAAAAACGGGCACACGTGAATTGAAATCACAGATGCTTTAACAGTTTGCGAATCTCACACCTTAAGAAGCCACTAAGTTAAAGTTTAACAAAAGTTTAAGCAAATTTATGGTTTGGAAGGCAATGGCTGATATGTCACGTCAGCTGATGTAGCCTATGTAGTAAATCAAGAGCAGACTGTCAAATGACACTCTAGACTCTTTTCCCAGTAGTTATGCCCTCAGAAGCCAAGGGAAAAGCACTTCACAGCATTCCTGAACTACACCTATAGATGTGCAAGAAGTGCAAGAGTGGGTGCTATCCCTCCAGTCACCTCAACAGAAACTCGCTACGAAAATGCAGCAGAACACTCATACTAACTGAGGGGTTTTTTTTCTCTCCTAATACACAATAGCTATTATATTTCTATGTTATATATACAGTGTCTGTGTCAAAAAAGTAAGAAATCTTGGTTTAGGGACTATTTACCCGCCTACCACCTTCATGGTATCAACGACTGTCCCTACTCTGTTTCTACTACCATGTCTCTTTTAGTAATTACCTATCACCTAAAAATCTAAGCATCTGTTGGACTGAAAATTATCACCAAAGTATTCTTCTATTAGCAAAACAGTAGACTTATGAGAAGGAGATGAAGGAGAAACAGCGTTGAACTTTTCTCTTACGTAGCCAACTATCCTGCTTATACTCAACAGATCACCAGCAGGTTCCATCTGAACACACCTCCTGAAACAGCAGGGTTCATTAGGGAAAAAAAAAAAAAATTTGGAATTGCTTATCACTTTAAAAAAGATTGCAAGATTAAGAGATTGCAGTAAATAGGGTGAAACTCTTTCCCAGTTGATGAAATACATTTCACAACATAGCTAGCTTAAATTTTTTAATTTGTTGTTTTGTTTTTTTTAAGGAAGACAAGGTTTTTGACTGAATTAGGCTTGCTTGTCTTAAGACAGTATAGACCTTTTCATGTTAGTCTGAATGGCTGAATTCAAGAACCATGATCACCCTTCACTGACTACTCACATGACATACACTTAACAACATCACATCAATTTATTGTTCATAAATTATTAAACAGAGCTCTTCTCATTGAAGATATTCAAGAAGCTTCTTCCTTCTTGGGGTGGGTAATTTACAGCTATAAGCAGAGCTATCCAACTATCCTTAACTGGTATGTTTACACTTCTTTCACTGAGTTATTTTGTAAGCTTAAAATAGCACACCACACAAAAGTCAGGAAAAAAGGTCACTAGCAAAGGTATCTAAACCAAAGTACAATACATTTATTACACCATTAATAATCTTACCAAAGATTAGAAATGTTAGTGAGAAGTTTTTAATGATCCATGAGTACTTTCCAGTCTACTGTTACAGTCAAAAAGAAAAGATCCCTGTATGATACTGGCACAAATTTTCAGTACTTAGCTAGAAAACAAGTATTGCCTTCTCAGGGACCAAGACACCCACTTCAGCATCCCCTGAAATGTAACCGAGCTTGAGGCTGTTTGTTCCACAAGAACAGAGATTTTAAGTTTCAAATTACCTGGGGGGGAAGTGGGAGCCAAAAATGTCTTGCTCCTATCACTACTAAAGTAATACAGACTTGCTTGCCGAGAAGAAAAATGCCAGTAAACAAAATACATGCTTTCTCTTCGTTTGCCAATCAAAATACCCTCAAATCTGGAGTATGCAGATCCAGACTAAATTATCGAATTCAGTAACACTACTAAGATTGGACTTTAACTTAAAGAGGAGGCAAAACCTGGCAACGCAGATTACACAAATACTTTATAAAGAAAGCAAGCATCTTATTCTCTGATGCAGTCCTACAGGCAGAGCACACAGAACTGGCTGCAATTAGGTCATCATGCAGTAACGCTAAGAAGATCGAAGATTTTAGATTTAAAAACACTAAAAAAAAAAAAGGTAGAAGCACACTCTATATGAACACAGACTCAAATATGTCAAAGCATTTTCAAAGAACAAACCTTTGCCGAGATCACACGTAATACACTAAAAGCTTAATCTGTCACAATCAAAAAGAGAGACCATTTAGAAAGAAATTATGCATAGTAAAACATATACATCAAGATCACATTTTAAGATATTATAAAATACTTCTAAAAGTTTTATCAATTTTTGCTGCAGGTAACCTGCAGCTCTAACAGAAAAGCCAAAGAGCCAGAATAGAGCTATCCAAACTAAAAGTTTCTCTCATTAATATATTACCTTTCTTTGACTGTAGATATCTCACAGCCCTTATCAAAGTAGGCCAGATCCGTTTCATTTCCCTAAGGTTAAGCTGGTGAACAGTATACAGAGTATTCATCAACTAAGGAATGGCCACCATTCAACGACAAATATAGCACAAGCTATTTCTCATCTGTCCTATTTTTTTTTTTTTTGGAGGCTGAGATGTAGCTTTTTCTAGAAATCACAATTGGCAGCCTCGAAGATGCTGGTGCCTTTGTCCGCTTATGCAATTCCTGGTGTCCCCCTTCTCCCCCCAACAGGAATAAAAAGAGATTACATGGCTGTTCTCCATTTCAGGGCAGAGGAGGCTGGATAACCAATCTTCCCTGAAGTTATGTTCTGAGAACACTTCACAGGCGACCAGGGGAAGAGGGAGGGATCGTTTTTCATTCATTTTAGTTGCTGGAGTGGGCTGGGGGGAATCGATATCTTTTATCATGGCCCAATGCAGCCATCTTTTGCAAGAACCAGCTAGCCCTGCTGTAGTCATCCTCTGGTGCTGGAGCAGAAGGGAGAAAAGTGATATCCCTCCATGCTAACCAGCCTTAACAACAGATGGTAACAACTTGCTTTTCTTTGAAAAGATTTTTCTTCCCTACTTTTGAAAGTTACTCTCTGGGAAGCACCTTCATTCTGACCCTCACAGTAGTCCAAGGAGATAAATCCCAATTTCATCTAACACTTCCGTTATCTAATTTATGACACACAGCAGTAGGCATCGCTATTACTCCCCTCATGGTAAACAAGTTTTACTAAAAGTAAAGCACAGCTTTGTTTTAGCTTTGTTTCCAGCTACTGTTACTCGCTGTTTTATTAACTATTATTCCCCAGCGAGCTGACCAATTCTGTACTTCATGAGATGTTACCAGGATGTGGTGTTCAAGTTCTGCAATTTCTTCTTTTAAAGTTATTTCTACTATATGTGCTCGTGTAATATGTCAGTGTGTGGCAAATGTTGGTTTAGCCTGAGCAGTTCAGCACGGTGCAGAAAGCATGCAAGACAAAGACATGTTAAATGTTCCTTCATGTGTCCTCCAAATAATGAGACAATAAAAAATTTAAATAAATAAATTTACTGTTATTTTTACCAAGACAACTAATCATCAGCTATGCCTACCAAATCATTAGTTCAGATACCTCTCCCCTCAACTTCTGAAGTAACTGCCTCTGTCTGTGATCCAAGATTACAGTGATGCAATACTTCGCTGCCAGTTTCTCTTCCAAAAAAGAAAGTATATTGAAATGAAAGTGAACACGAGGAAAGTTATGCTTACAATCAGCAACACTCAACCTTTACAGTTGTTTTCCATCTAAGGAAGACTTGATTCTTTGGCTACTAACAGTACAGGGATTAAGCTCGAAATTCTGTATCTTCGTATACACACTCCCACCCACAACACCAACATACAAATACCTTCCAGATTATAATACACTAAATATTAATGTCTTGGGATGCAAGTTAAGATAATCATGTGACTGAGTTTCACACGTCCATCTAATTATTGTTAAGCCTCAATCTCAAGTCAAACCCTCTTGCTGTAATAAACGCATGCTTTGTGGCTAGTTATTGTCTCTTTTGGGAGACTGAATAATAGGGGTGGCAACTTTAAGACATCAAGCAGAAAGATGTTAATCTTCCACTGTAAACGCTACCTACGATCAGCCACTTTACTTCTTCCAAAAGGTAAGTGAAAGCAGAATTACGCTCCCAGTGGTTTCAAACATACAAAGATAAAAAACAAAGCCGTCAGATCCTCACATCAGTGGAAGTAAAAAACCAAACAGCTCAAGTGCTCTTTCATTTCAAATAATTCTGAAAAACAAAGGAGAAAAAAAAAAAAAAGCATTACAGCTGTCAGGTAAAAGAAAATCTTGCGGACTGCTTCACACTACAAATGCATGACCAGAATAAAACCATTTTATTTTTCAGCTTTGCTTTTTCCTTTGAGAGGAAAAAACCTATAGACCCACAGGTGGTAAAACATTAAATTAACAGGGGAGGAAAAAATAAATATATTAAAAAGGTATGTGTACCTTTAGCCCAGCATATCGGGAATGGGCTACAGCCGCTTTTCTCCATATAGATAGCACCTGCTCGCTTCGGGGCCTGCTGGCCTGCCACTTCCAGCAACCACATACACACGACGGTATAGAGATTCAAGCCAGGCTTCGGCATACAACGTCCCAATTCAGTGCTCCAGCAGCATGCGGTCCTACGGCGGGC
>JAOBAS010000027.1:50209070-50219482 GCA_025311575.1 Elanoides forficatus
CTCGGCACAATGAAGCCCCGCACAAAGCTCGGCTGCGGGCATCGCCTCTGTGGGTTTGGTATCTAGACTTGGAAAACGGCCGTACCCCCAAAAAAACAACCCGACAGCCTGAAAGCGCACGAGAACCTCCGTAAACTTCAGCAGGAATTGGGGGCGAGACCCTACAGCACCATCTGCTCGACTTCACGACTACAAGATGACTGATGGAAGAACCTTGGTAGCGTTCCTTTGCCTTGAATAAAGGGCAAATATCACAGCCCGTGCCAGTAATTACTCAGCACCGCATCTCGCCCTCCTCTAAACCCGGGGCTTCTTTACACACTTGCAATCAGAAGGCAAAGGTCACCGCAAACGTACACACCACATGCTGCCTGGCATTTGTTTCTTCTTAACTTTGCAGCACCTAACATCAAAACTGCTTACAGCTATTTTTTTCTGTTAAAAATGTAAGTGTAGACATTGCAAAAGCATACGTTTATAAACACACATTCAGGCAGCATATGTATATGGAAATAAAGAAAATAACTTTTGCTAGGAGTAAAATGGATTTCATAGAAATTCTAAACAACTGATTCAGCTAAAATATGTATTTAAAAAAAAAAAAAGGAACAGGAACAAGACTCACGATGATCATTAAAGCTCTTTATATATTCCATGGTAATCTTTTTCTCACTCCCAGCCCTCAGCAGCAGGGAAGGCGTAAGGCTTATCCAAGACTATAACCAAAAGGGAATTAATCTAAAGCTAGCAGCCTTCAACTTAACCTCTCTGCCTACTTGTTACAGCACACACTCATCTACAGCTTATGTTTAATTACCATTCTTTACCTATAATACTGCCATCTCCATTTCTCAATACACTGGCTATGCAGAACTACAGTGCTGTATGTCAAAACTTTGGATAAATACAGTTGCTGCTTTTTTTCAAGTATTGCTTTCTTCTCTATTTGAAGCATAAAAATATTCACACAAAAAAAAAAAAAAAAGAAAAGAAAAAAGAGAGAGAGATTAGGCCACAACCAGGCCCATCAGATGTTCTGCATCACTGCTCAGGCACAAAGCTCTTTCTGGGGCTGAAGAAAGCCAAAGGGAACTGAAGACATGCCTGGATGCCTTCCTCCCCCCCACCATAAAGTTTTCAAAGCCCTTAAGTGCTACACAGACAGCCAAATACTTCCAGCAACAAGGTCGATTCTATTTACCTTCAATAATAAAACAAAACATGTTCTAGTAATATTTAGAACACAAATTACTGTATTTGTGTGCCTACCACAGACACAGGATAGGTGCCTTTGATTCAAGCTGCAGTTCACAGTGCAGAAAAGACACTTTTACACACCCAGCTCTGCCACAGGCTTCCTTGAGGACCTTGAGCCAGTCAGCCTTGTTTCGTTACAAAACAGAAAGCTCCAGATACTTCTTTAGTTTTTTCTCCAAATTAGTCTGGTTTGTGCTTTGAGGTGTAAAATATAAAAAGCCTGTGTTTCTTCCATAAAAATAAAGTGTTTTGCAGAAAACTACCTAAAAAAAAAAAAAAAAAAAAGGTAGGGCCTAAATTTAAGTTTTATTCATGAAAACAAAAGTCTTTAAATATCAACTGGTAAGTGCATTACCAAGGAGAATTTTAATAAACTGAATGAGTGGACCTGCATTTTTCTTTATACTTTTAACTGATGAGACTAAGATAGATTATCAATCCAAGTGTCAAGAGATACTGTCTGCTCATTACAGCTATCTTTATTATAATTATAATATTATGAGTATTATAATCACTCTCCTCAAGGACACATTTTCTTGTTGTAATATTAGGCTACAAAATGAAGGCAAACCCAAAGTACTACATCACATGAGAATTTTTTTTTATTCAATTTTAGAAGTTATCCAGTATTTTACATTCTGAGTATATATTTTTCAAAATAAGCCAAGTGCTTCCTGGATGCTAACATTTTTTTCAAACCACTTAATTTCTATTTCTTATTGTAAGAAGTAACCAGCAGACAAATGTTCATTCTCTTCGTTCAAATAACATGATCAGTTTTTCTGCACAAAAGAGCCAAAAGCATAAAATTTGTGTTCTGGAGAAAGTCAGAAACCCCAAACTTTCAGTTGCGGGAGGGAAGGGGAAGCAGGGATAGAGCAGAAGACAAGGCACAAAGTTAAAAGAAGAAAAGAAACCAAAAACCAACGGCAGCAAAAAAACCCCAAAACCCCCACCACAATAAACCAAAAAACAAAATACCAAAAACTGGAAAAATTAAATATGTCTCTAGTATACTCAATACCAGTATTTGCAACATTTTATAAATCTGCTCATCAAGTAGGTATCTGAGTACCATTTATGTAAAATAATCTGTTTTAAGTAATGCCAATCAGATTATAACATTTACTGAGGTAAGGAACATCTGTCAGAAATTAGGACTGTGCAACAGGAACGTTCGCTCTTGTGCAAGATGCTTATGCTGACATACACTGATAGTATCTGCATAGTACTCACTGTGTAAGCAATTATGCTAACAGCTATAAAAAAATTATTTTTAAAAATTATTTTTAAAAACGCATCCATTTATACTAAGAACATGTAGAAGTACTGGCCACTTCCCTAAAATATACATTCTAAACAGAAAAAACATTCTAAACAGAAAAAACTCAGACGACCCCAACAGTAACAGACAGGCCAAGGTCCTCAGCTAAGAAATGGCATTTTGCCTCCAAGGAAATTCAAGTCAAGACTTTGCTACTGTGACTATGACTTTGGTTGCTCAATTTCAGCTTCGTTTTAAAGACTACTAAGTATCAGCATCAGCTTTTTGAAAGCAAGAGGGGGAAAAAAGCCAGAAGCTTTTGAATTGTATCAAGGCATTTAGTTTTGTTTTGATTTTGCCTGCAGGGCTGATCTGTCTCCTAGTGAAGTCGACTGCAAAAATCACAAAGCCTTGTGGAATAAAGTGTTAAACAACAGTTTTGTACGACTGGGAGGCACATAAAAGATTGTATAATTTTTTCTACTCAAGCTTACCCCCCCCAAAAATAAAGATCTAAAATGCCTATCAGATGAACGGGCAAAGCTTGGCTTTCTCTAGGGTTATGTTCAGAGACTGAGCTCCTGTGGGGTGTCTGGGATATCTAATCAGCAGAGAGCTAACTACAGTTTCTCCCTCAGCGAATGGCATCATTAGGATCCCTCTGCTATTCAACCAATTATTTTCACATCAGTTAATATCTCTATTCATCAAATTGTGATCAAACTGGCTGGCAAGTTCGAGTACTGTTGGAAAGGCAAACAGGACAGAGCCAAACAGAGAACACTTTGCATGATTTTGATTGCCCCGAGAAACCAAGCTAAACTCAGTATTCAAAAACTTTGTGAAGAAAGCAGACAGATCTGTATCAAAGCAGCATTTGACAGCAGAATAAAGATGATTTTCAGTTCCTCTTCTGCAACATCTCAGCTACCAGATGAACATACCAGCAACAGAGATCTCCTTCCAACAGCGAGAAGAGAGCAGCCCATTTGCTCATTAAGGGAAAAATGAAGAGCTACAGACTAGAGCATAGAAATCACATCATCATTATTATTATTATCATTATTATTATTTTGGACTTGACCATTCATAGTCTTAGCCACTTCATGGGCTATTGTTTATTCCTCTAGTAGTTACTACAAGCTGAAGAACAAATGCATTTATTCTAAGGAGATCTGCATATTGATGTAAGAGATGAAAGAACAACATTTCTTCATCGCATTCATTTTGCTAATAAAAAAATGAGAGCTCCCAAACCAAGTCTGCCCTTGGGAAAACTGGAGAATTTTTTCTGTAAAGCCACAAATGCTTTTTACTAAGACAATTGCAGAACAGCCCGTAAATCTAAGAGTGCCTGATGACCATTCTAAAAATTAAAACATGTTTATTGCTCACGTGACAATCTTCTGCATCCTAATTCATTTGCTTTTCCATGTTTGTATCCAAAATTCTGCAAACATGCTCTCCAAACATTAAAAGTGCACCATAATCTTCATTAATCTTCATTGTCTCAAGCTCATTCCTTATGGGTTTTTTTTAATTACTATAATTCTGTGTGCATGTGCATAATAGTATAAGAGTGGAAAATATTATCTGCCCTAAGTTTCCCTTCAGCCAGAGTCAAACAAACATCTTCTCCTTTGTTCACAGGAACTATTGAAAAAATGGTGCATCGCCACTGTATCGGATCTGGAATTACAGCTCCTGAAGCCTACCTTACACTAAGTTCAAGTTTGCTAAGGCTGTCTTGGAAATTTACCTTGGATTACCTGGTCTCTGAATCTATCATCCTTGCCCACTAGCAACCCCTTGCCCCTCCACCCACATCTTCTCTAGCATACAGTCTTCTCCTGAACACCCTTTGCCAAAGGGCACAATAGAGAACAAGGATGACAGGTTTCACGAACTCAAAGGATCTCTGAAGACTGAGAAACTCAGTCAGCATTATACTGCCACCAGCAGAGATGTTCTTTCTTATTTAACTATGAGCATTCTGACAGATAAAACTGAAAGACAAATGACATTTTACTTCGAGTGTCAAAATTCAAGCCCAGTCCTCCAACAGAAATAATTCAGCACAACTGAGAAGCCACATTGTCTCCTTGAATTCATTTGACTCTTTGCAACTGGACAAACTCAATTCCATGCTCTAGATTAGATTAGGCCCTTTTTCTCCTGAAAGAAAAGGGTAAGGAGGACTTACAAAACAAACCTTACAGAATCAATAAAAAAAAACCCAAAAAACCCCAGAACAAAAACAACAAAAAACCACCCCAAAGCAAACTACTAGTAACATCCATCGCCTGGAAAGCTAAGTGCTCTTTTGTGAGGTTCCCATCAATCAAATGAAAAATTTAGATTTGTGATTTTAGTCTTCATTCTGAACTTCTAGTGCTACCTGCTTTAAGATTTCTTGCTCAGAGAATGCTTGGGATTTGAACGAGTATGACAGACTGAAGCTCACACTTCCTAACTTCAACCTGGGGCAGTCAATAGCCAGGAAGAAAAGAAAATACACTGCACGATTCACACTACAGTGCTTCTGCTGACCAGAAGAAGATGCCAGTGTCCCAACATAAACTCATTCTAGAATATAAACTGCTTTGGATCTCTGCTTAGGACATTCTTCTGGCATAATATTCAACTTATTGTTGTCTTCCTCCATTTGGTGAGCTTTACAGTAGAATACATCTAGGGTATTCCTGAAAACTGCAATTTTAAAGCAACACTATCACCTTCTGGGCCACAGACAGCTAATTAGCCTTACTAGCCTCTGAACTAGATTTTAAAATAGCAGCTGACAGAATTCACTGCTTTTATTTTCGAGTCTCAACCTATTGATAGTAGTAAGGTGGCGAAGGGAAACAGAGCAGGATGTTGGGAGAGGGCAGGAAGAATGTTGTGTTAATGAAGTTTCCCATACTTCCCCTTCCCAAAGGATCCTCTGATGTTGAGCAGCAGAGCAGACAGCATCCAGCCTCCTATCCCATGCTGTTAAGACAACAGATGTTAGAAGGACCACTAAGTTAACTTTATTTTTATTATTTCATAAATAAAGACTAGCCATTTTTTAAACCCATATGGGCTGTATTAATTTTCAGGCATGAAAGTTGTAGCAGATTTTCTTGTGGGTGGACTAACCTGCTCATGTTCTCCCACTTCCTTCCATTTACTTTTTGAAGGCTTACTGCAGAGAAGTATAAAGTCAGCGCCATGAAAGCTGAGAATGGTTTAAAATTATTCCCTCCTTAGGGCACTGATTCCAATCTTCTGCCTCTTCATGTCCTAAGCTATTTACAAAAAAACCCAAGCAACAAAACTGTTGCTATCCTCAAGACATCTTTGAGAAGTTCCTTCACAATTCCTGTGCTTTAAGCAAAGATCTGCTTCATGGAGACCTGGAAAACTAAGAGGAGGAAAAGTGAACCCTACACATCCTGCTCCTTGTTTTACAGCAAAATAAAGTCTGATAATTTTGCTCTGTGACAGCCTCACTGTGCTTATCAGTTTGCACTGCTTCTCTTCAATCTTTTCAGATAGGGAGAAAGAGGAGGGGTTACAGGAGAAGGAACGAGACAAAGTTATCCAGAATGGTCACCAGAACCTTTCCTGACCTTATAAAGCTTCCTCTCTCTATGGAGAAAATCTTCTATTTATGAGATGAACACAGTAGAAGGTATCTGAAGAGGGAAAACTCCACCCCTTTTATGCAGTTTGAAGGAAATGCATTCTGCAAGGATTACTTTTGTTCTGTGGAAGGGATTCCTGAGTGCATCAGTTGACCTTACAGATGCTTCTTAAAACCCCTCTTCATTAAATCAAGGGTAACCTAGAAATAATTAGTCACATATTCTAAGAGGGATATAGGAAAATGAAATTGCTTATGGGTCAGCAAGTCTCTTCAGTGTCTGTTCATATCTGGGCTGCTTTCTCTCTCATCTATCTAATAAATGGTTACACAAAAGAAAGTAAGAAAGCTGTGCAGCCACAGAGGGTCCAATTAATTTACCAGAAATGGTATAGTCTGAACATGTCTCCCTTGTCCTGCTTCTCCTCCATATGCTTAATACAAAGTTAGAACAGCTTACCAAAAAACTTTTTAGCACAAAGATGTTTACAACTAGGAGTTGTACCTGATTTATGTCTCACTGCACCTCAGAAGAAAGTATGTAATTTTCAGATTCCCAGTGTTACATAAAACACAAATATAACATTAGCAATTCCTCAGACTTCCAAACCATTAAATGCAATTACAAACTGAATAAAAAATAATCCATGAGCTCACAACAGTGCAACATTATTCCATTTATATGTAAAAACACACTGATGGAACAGTTAACATTGTATTTCTTAGTGAAGGATGAGCATAGCATAAATCCCCTATGTATAAACAAACACTTACAGGCAAAGACAAAGAGCTATCTAACTTTAAAGTTCCAGTGTTACAGAACAAATCTTACAGAACAAATCAACAAGCCAGTGTTAACACCCTTCAAGTCTAAGAAAACAGAAAATGAAAAATTAATTTTTACATAACAACTTTTTAAAGTTTTATAATACAAGTGTTAAGCCTGCTCTATTAACCAAGCGAATTCTGTGCCTAACCTATCGAGCAAAGACTAGTGTATTTAAATACCATGAAAATGTTGTTACACAATTCCCCCTTTGCCTCTCCGATTAGCATAATTTGGATTCAAAACTGTTGCATGAGAAATTCCAACAGAGTTTGATGTTTTGTTTAGGAGAACATCTAGGAGAACCCAGGTGTAGCTGAGCCTCTAAACCACAGAAAATTTAATTCCTATTTACTTTAATCAATCCCTCTCCCAATTTTATACCAAGAATGGACATTCACTTTACAATAGCTTTCACCTGTATCACTGCTTGATGAGAACAGCAGTAAACTGTCAAGGAGCAGTTTCTCAGGCAGTCATTTTATGCTCTGTTTTGGGAAAACAAAGGTCATCTTCAGCTAACATAAAACCTGTTATTCGATGCAAAATCCACCACCTTAAATAGCCTCATTTGTTGCTCCAATTACACAAGACAGTTTGTAGTCAGCACAGTTCTGTTGAACAAGTCATGTTTACCTGCAAAAATGCCTGCAGAGTGGTATGAAAGTGCTCAGAAAACACAAGAATATGTTGCTTAGTTTTAAAAAGGCTTCCAGGAGCTCACCACCAAAAGTTCAAGGTAGTTTAGCTGTGACACTAGATGAAACAGCACTCAGTATTTCAAAGACAGCAAATATCCCTGGCCTGCTAATTCCCTTTATCCTTTTATAATACATAAATTTATATATAAGCAGACCAATACAACCAACGCTGTAGCTCCAAATTCAACTGAACTTTAAGCGTACAAAACTTTAACCATTGACTTGAGGACAACTTCAGCACAGAAGCAAGTGTTTTGGTGAAGCTGAAAACACATTCAAGAACGCTTTTATAAAAATTAAACTAGGCAAAGATCTGCAAGACCAACTGTTACTGCTGGAAAAGAGCTAACTTTTTGGGCACGGCCCTTCTTCAGATTTAGAGGAAGGGATATTAAAGAAGTATCCTATGTCTTCAAATTGTAGACAAAACATCAAAAAAAACACCTTTCTGATGGCAGTCTGAATGACCTACACTACCAAACACCACAGCAACAAGATTGTTAGCATGCAACATCATCTGACAGCGCCAAGAGCTCATCTCTTGTGTAGTACTGAGCCGTCAAGCACCACTTCCAAAAAAACTGTGGCATTGGTCTCCACAATCTCAACTGATGCATTTCAACCAAGACACTGAACTAAAGTTTTTAAGAGAACAAGAAACTGGGACAAAAATCAGTGAATGCATAAACAGGGGAAAACTATAAGCCTTGTCCTGTCACCAAGACATGGAGAACAAAGTGTAGTAAACTTAAAGCGGTAGTAGAGAAGTTCAAGTACCCTGAAATGAAAGAGTAAGAATTTTATAATTGAAGATGGCAGTTTCACAGCTCCTTCTGAATGGTTAAATATCTTCAAGGAATGACTTAAGTCTAACCAATTCTGCCTTCGGGTAGGACAGGCTTCCTTTTAACTCTCAAATTTTGAAGGATGCAGGTCATGAAACAAAGCCAGATCACTGTCCTTCAAATTTCTACTTAAAACCCTTCTTAAACAAGTTCTATATAAAAATCTCAATAATTCAGTTATGGATGTTTCCAGAACCTCAATGATCATGACTACCTCTAACATCTCACTGTATCATTTGGCTGCCCCACCTTTCTCTTATCATAAGGCCTCAAGTTTCAGTAACACCTTTTACTCCTCCTCTTGGAGGATGCATAGTCAACCAGGGAACAGTCAGTAGCAATTTCAATGCTAATCAATAATGTGTTACTTGGACTAAAAGCCTTAGTTGCATTCTGTTTTCATTAGCAGTTCAGCTGCTCTTCAAGTACACGGAAGTTTGCTCTACTACGACATAGAACCATTTTGCTGGAGCTGTTTGTAAAGTGTCTGCACGACAAGCAGAAAAACAATCACAACCATGTGTGCTTACAACCTGGCCCAGCCAGCCTTTATAGATTTAGTTAAAAAGCCAGTATATCCAAATCACAACATAAAGGCTATTAATCCTGGAAATACAGTTCCAGTATTTCTCTACATTAAGCCTTTCACAGAAAGAGTTATCACATATTGCTGTGAAAAAAAAAGAACTAAAAAAAAAATCAAACCATGTGAAACCATTCCAGCAAGTAATCTGAATGGTGACTGACTAGAAACCTTAAACATTTTTTGAAGAGATAATTAGTGAATAAAGATATAATCTGGAAAACATCTTTGTGCCACAGTTAAACGATTACTTAGAACTTCTTAAGAAGTTTCACATCCATCTCAAGAGTCGTTCCAGCCCACTAATGTAAGCATGTGCATTTAACACTCCACTTCTGTTATTCTGACCCCTTGTCAGAATAAAGTCCTGACGAAAAATGTGCTTGCTACAAGAACACACTTTTTTAGTTTGGTTTTTTGTTTTATTTTTAAGTTTGACCCTTCCATATGAAAACCTGAAGAACATCAGCTTTATGCCTGACAAAATAACTTCTGCAGGTTTTCATATTCAAATTATTGATCCCAGGGGAAAAAGGCCTGCAGGAAACATCACGGGTATCATAAACTGTTTGGATATATTCTTAAATACGTTCTTCAACTTCTGAAAATAAGAAAGGGAAGGAGAGTGGAGGGAAGAAGTCGTAAGTACAGTATCTACCATTTTTCTTACTATTTCCTTTTTCCAGTCTGCTGCTGAGCAAAAATACCTTGCACAAATAAGAAGTTTTTAGCTAAGTATACAAGCAGAGCAGTGGACCTATACATTAAGAGCTGTCAAGGATGTCAAAATAAACTAAATGAAAGCTCATATAATTATTTATGGCCATTTTAGGCGTAACTTATAACAAAGTAGCTGATAAATGCTCAACCACGCAATGTTTTTCCTCTTGGTTCACTGTAGCCCATGATGTTCTACTTCAAACAAGCTTATGTGTATTTGGGAGAAGATCCCAAGCCACTCCCAACCCAGGTCTCGCAGAACAAAAAACACACTCAAATAACTAACATTTTGTATAAACCAACTACACAAGATCCAGCTCAATTTTCAGAATCTTTCGGTAGCACTGTCATCCCCACCCTTCCTTTACTTCATAGTTGCTGCTATGAAAACCTTAGGTACTAACATACTCTGACACTACAGCAGCCATCTCCAATGCACTCACCCAAGAAAGCTTCAGGTCTCATCAAAACCTACTGCTAATTGTGCCCAATTCCACTAGAATTAACTTATTGACAAAATGGAGGAATGGGGAAAACTTTTCTTTCCAATAACCATGTTTTATCAGCAGGAAGAAACAAAAAAATACC
>JAOBAS010000027.1:50225361-50238221 GCA_025311575.1 Elanoides forficatus
CAATCAAATCAAAACAATGATATTAGGAAGTAAAACCAAACCTTAGAACACGTTCCCCCTACCCCTCCCTCCTTCCCAGCTCAACTCCACTCACAGTTCTCTCCACCTCCTCCCCCCCGCGGGGCAGGGGGACAGGGGATGGGGCTTGGGGGTCAGTTCCTCACACCTTGTCTCTGCTGCTCCTTGCTCCTCAGGGCGAGGATGCCTCAACTTGTCCCCTGCTCCACTGTGGGGTCCCTCCCACGGGAGACAGTTCTCCACAGATTTCTCCAACGTGAGTCCTTCCCACAGGCTGCAGTTCTTCACAAGCTGCTCCAGCGTGGGCCCTTTCTGCGGGCCGCAGACCTTCAGTCCCAGCCTGCTCCAGCGCAGGCTTTCCCATGGAGCGGCGGCCATCTTGGGGGCATCTCCCTGCTCCAGCCTGGGCTCCTCTCCCCGGGCTGCAGGTGGGCATCTGCTCCCCTCCATGGGCTGGGGGGGACAGCCTGCCATCTCACCACAGGCTGCGGGGGCATCCGCCTCCCCCCCCTCCTTCCTCACTGACCTCAGTATCCACAGAGGGGTTCCTCTCACATTCCACTCCCCTCACTCACTGCAGGTTCCCCTCCTTAAATCTGTTCTCCCACAGGTGTTACCACTGTCACTGATGGGCTTGGTCTGGGCCAGAGACGGGTCCGACTTGGAGCTGGGGAAGCTTCGAGCAGCTTCTCACAGGAGCCAGCCCTGCAGCCCCTCCCCTGCTACCAAAAAAACCCCCATGCCACACAAACCCATAACACTGGTACAGTTATTTGGTATAGCTTTTTGCTTCCTTACTATTTCTTGATTCTGGTAATGAATACTTATTTGCACTACAGGATCAAGAACAAAGGACCAAGTCTAAAGAAAAGTCACCTACAATCACACAGCTGCTACACCTGTTTTAAATTCTGAGGGTGACAAAATGCAGGAAGCATTGTTTTTAATCCCAACAGTGCCAACAGATAAAGTTTAACTGTATTTACCAAAGGAAACTAGTCTTTAATTCCTCTGGCCATACTGTGAATACGCTCATGTTCAAAGATAACTTCACATATAGACACGCATACTGTGTTCTCTGTCTGGCTTTCAAATCACAGTATTTTAGTGAGTTGCCCACCAAGCCCCTACTGGTTCACATTCCAAAAATTCTCTATGCTTATACCCATGGTCTCAATTACAAGGTAGTAAAAAACCAAGTTACCCATAGACCTCAAAGCAGTGATACAGATTAATGTAGCATAACTCTCCTGAGTAATGATTTAACTAACAACCTAATCAACTAATGCCTTCAACAGCACACAAACAATCCTTCTTTACATGAAGATTTTGCTATGAAATCAAAGCAAAAAGGCAATGTTCTGGATGACTGTGGTATACCACTGACTATACCAAATTTACATGTAATATAACCTCAAACAAGACACTACAATAAAGACCGTTCCAAGTAGTCTCCTCCCTACTGCAAAGTCTTCAAACATTGCAAGACCCCCCACATTATGATGCAAATTTAAGAGTACTAAAACCAGGTGGAAAAAGTGAGAGCATTTTTAGTGACATCTGTTCTCCATTGCTAAAAGTGGCACCCAGAAAAAAAGATAAAAGCTCTCCAAAACTTGAAACAAGAAAATACCATTATTTATTGCAAATACAAGTTCTGATGATTAAAACTTCCCATTTGAATGTAGAACTTCATCTTTATTCAAATGTATTATATCTTTTATCCTGGCTATTTCTCCAATTTGTCAAATTTCTTTTAAATTTTAATCCCCTCATCCAATGTGCTTGTAACTCTTTGTATTGGTGCTAGTGGCAATTAAATAGGCACATAAAGTCTGTCATCATGGTCATTAATGGAAATACCGTAATACCACAGGGCTAGTCAGACCTCTGTGGGACTCCATTTGACACATCCTTCTCTTTTGATAATACTTTAAGCATTTTTTAAAACAGGTTTCCTTAGTTTGCTTATCAGTGAATAATGTCAAATCCCTGCTATAGGCAAGTCGTGGTATAAAGCTTTTCTACGCTCTATAAAGGCCTCTTGCCATACCATGGAAAAAGGTTACCTTTTCAAAACTCTGGGCAAATTTTTGCCTTTTATCAGTACTTCAATGACACAGCTAAAAAGTACAATTAGGACACTCCCACACACATGCCCAAATTGAAAATAGTCTTATTGTGACTCAGATTCACAGTACCAAACTCTTCAAGTCCCAAATGGAAACTCGGAAGAAGTTTCACCACACATCATTGTTTTAGAAGCTGCAGAAAAAAACCCCACAACCACCCTTATCTTCCCATCAGCCTGACCCAACCACCAGGCATTTATTTTTCCAATATTCTCCACAAGTACCTGCCTTCCTAACAAACACTCTCAGCACTCAAAATCATTTTAAAAGTTGTCTTCCTTAAAAGAGAACTTCTTCCACATTTAGAGTTCTCTTCATGCTTCAAGCAAACATGATTTTTTTCCAGAACAGCCACTCCAAAGTTCGTGTGGAAAGATGACAGCGTATCACCTATCAAGCTTTTGACTGAAATTGCCATTTGATTCAAACAAGAAAGAGCAACTACCTCCAGAGCAGATTCGTATTGACTAAGTACCATTATACTATAGATACACACTTGTAAAAAGGTATTTTGTGGACAGATACGAAGTACATCTCAGTAAGAAGAAATAAAAGAATACATACATAAGCAAAATCACCAATGCAGAGTAAGGGCAAAAGGCAGCAGGCCTGATAATGAACATCCAAATCCCTTGCTCAACCAGGAGTATACTACACATACTACAGTTATGATTCTAGAATTCACATTACAAATGGTGAATGGACAGACAAAACGCTATAGAACAGAACACATCTTCATTCTGAGCTCTACATCACAACTTGAGCCCACAGCACAAGTTAATTTATAAAGTTTAATACGTGGTTAAAGATCAAACGTATCAAACAATAAAAAACCAAAACCTGCTTCTTTTAAAAATCAGGTCGATGCGGTTGGGTTTTGTTGTCATTTTTCTGTGGTTTTTTTGTTTGGGGTTTGGGTTTTTTTGTTTTGTTTTTCATTTTTAAATGCCACTGATAGAGGACACAGTGTCCAACAGAGCAGAGGGTTATTTCCAGCTCCAGCACAAGTCACCTGTGTCCCCAGCCAAGTGAAAATGTATGTCACCTTCCCCACTACCACCTGAGGAGATTCCTTACCCCATAAAATACCCATCCACATTTCCTTGCACATTGTCCCTCTGATTCACCATTAATACTATTTGTGTCTGCTCTTAATCTGTTCTTCTGACAGCTGCATCACACACTGTGCTGAGTCGTTTTAAGCATTAACTGTATCTCATGCATACTTAACAACTGCATATAAATATACCTCAGTTACCTCCTCCCCTTGTCAAAATACACTATTTAAATGTAAAAAAAAATCTGTACCTCAACAGGTTTTGTTTTGACCTCAGATCCCCACATGATTAAGTACCATGGCAGTGCCAATAAGAACTGATATTCCGATTATATAAAAGCATGACTATATTGCAAGCAAGCCCTGAAAAAGCTGCCTGCTGTAAATCAAGACATAAATGAAAGAAGAGAACTTACCTGCTGGCAAGGGAAGTCTTGAAATATCTGTAACGATAAAGAAATACTTTTAGAAACAGAAGGAAAAATAGCTCTAAAATTGCATTGGCCTAATCATTTTTTCTGCAAGTCTGTACTTATTTAACAAAGCACATTATCTGAAACAATTTGCTAGCTACCAGGCATGCCACATGCAAATCAAATGCATTTTCCTTGTCTCACCCTGTTCATTAACAAGGTTACGTTTTGCCCACCTAACTGAAGGACAAAGATTATACTGCTAGGCAATGAGTGTAATTGCTACAGCAGAATACAGGTCACTAAGTACAAATTAAAGTGTTACATACGGATTTCACCATTATCACCTACATATTTCAGAGCTGAAAGTATCAGGGCAAGTCTTTGCATATGAAGAGGACATTATTGTATGCTTTCTTTATTCTTAAACCTTTAGAGAAAAGGTTGCCAAGCTTACAAATGGATAAGTATGAAACAGAGGAAATAAAGGAGACTGATTTTTGTCACCGAGGCTCATGAGACACGGTTGCTGAACATTTTTATACTGAATACCAAGGCTGTCTTGAGCTGCAATCAACTTACAAGAACCACTGTCTCAGTCTAAATAGATCATATTAAAAATTATACCTTAAAGAAACATGGGTATAAATGCACATACATTAAATTTTCCTAAATAGGTAATTATATAAACTATAATTCATTATATTCCTTCTGCCTGCTTTTCATACATCTACTTGTCATCTCAGTACACGTGATCGTAACTGGGACTTGAGGTGCTGATTAGAGTTCAGAACAGAAACTAGAACCCACAAAGAACTAGAAAGCAAGGATTACTCAAAGCCTGTAAGGACAAGGACTAGGGACACACATCAAAGGGTTAACAAAAGCTGAAATAAATACAAGTATGGGGTGATGAGAAAGGGTAACTAGTAAAACAAATGGGTAAGAAACTGAACTGAACCTAAGAAAAAGGTCTGCACAGTTGTTTGGTTAAAAGGAGACAGCAATGTTGAGTAATAAAATTGTTGTACTGGGTACAAAAATCCACGTGCAAGTTGAACTTTAACCATAGAAGTAGCAACTGGAACAGATTCAGAGATTACCAGGGCAGATGGTCACTGCTTTGCTACGTATTAGAAGAAATAACAAGGCTTCATAAATTTATTAGCCCCTCTCTCACCAACAGATTCTTAACATCGTGCATGCTTTCATTTACAATCCATGTTTGTGACTGCAAAACGTGAGAAAATTTGAATACCAGAGAGAATTACACCTGAAATTCAAAGGCAGCCTACTAAAAAATTAAAAAAAATGAACTGTAGTACTCTGAGGTGACAAGGAAATGGCAACACACAAAGCTGAAACACACTTAAAACACAAAATGAAAATAGCAATAGGACACCACAAAAAATAGAGAAAATATTGCACGCTTTAATCTGGTAGAATATATAAAGTTTAAAAAGATAATAAGGTACATTTAAAAGATGCTCATCATGCTGTCTGCTTATGAACAAAACCATCTTATGTAATAAGAAATGCCTTGAGATAGGAGAAACTGAGACAGGAAGATGATGCATAAACTGTAGGAAGGAAAAACCTCAAGTCACCTCCTGCAACAGCTCCTGCACAGAATCCAGATCAGCACATATAGAACGAAGCCTTCTTCCAGCAGGAAAATATCTTGCAGTGACAATTAATTTGGAAAGTTAAATAAAGAGAAAGGTTGCATCTTTCTGTCTGTTTATATATGTTTAATAGTTTCCATGCACTTTTTTATAAAGTCGCAAAAAGATTCCTACTTGTCACTAGAATAAACAATATGAACAACTGTAGCCACTCACCTGACAAAAGCAACTAAAATTGCAGAATAGAAAATACCATATTTGAATTTAATTTTCCTACAGTGATAGAAACTAACCTCTAAATTCCTTTTATAATTAAAATTAAAGAACATTGAAAATTTTAAGTTACTACAAAAAATTATGAGCTGCGTTAAAATTTTCTTCTAATTCTTGATGTATTGGAAATGTTTTATCACAGCACTTATTATTCTTGAAGCAGACTATTTGGTTAAGTGTGCATACACAATAGATTTCAAGAAAATAATGGTAAACATAACCACCAGAAAAATACGTTATCATGTACACACAGATAGGCAAAAATTTACATTCCAGGAACTTTGCCATGCAATTTCGAACACCTCCAGGGAAAGCTCTGCAGCTAAGATACATACATATTTTTAACTTACAAAAGACTTGATCATATTCTAGTGTTTGTCCCTAACACCTGGGCCACTGTTTCCGCTGTGATCTCTCCCCACACATGCACCAACATTCACACAGATCCCATTACTGCACTGGGACCTACCCAAATGGGGTACCTACGCGATCAGCACCATTACTGTATTTAAGTCAAACACTGTAATGATTTCTTACTTCCATGTTCCACTGCAAATTAGTTCCATAAGTGCATTAACTGAAGAGATACTACACCTCTGGGACAAGTATACTGAACAACTTCCTGCAAGTACACATTCTTCTAATACAATTTAGTGTAAGAGAGACCATTTTCTACAATTAACTGACACACAATAGATTTAAAAACAAGTAGGACAAAAGAAATTGAAGCCTGAAGGTCATATGCAATTTTGAGTAGACTGATAAATGCACTTTGCAAGTTATTTGTATCATATTTTTCAAAGATTTCCCTTAAACACAAGGTCCTCTATAGGCTAATGCGTCTTAATTCTGGCAAACACCAGCCACTACAGAAATATCAACTCATTACAGCATAAACGAAGCAAACACTGTCATGATTCCAAAGATAAAAGTAACAATTCCGTGTGTGTGTGTGATGTTCATTACCCTTCAGAGCCACATCAGGAACTCTGGTATTTCTTACCCTTGGGTTTACGCTGTCTCCCCAGCTCGCTCTCATCTTTTCTGGCTTGAAACTTCCTAGCTTTATTCTCCAAATACGCTTTTTCATTGAACATCTAACACTGAAAAAAGATTAGTGGATTCTGGCAACATTTTAAAAACTTCATCGACTACGCATTTAGGTAGGTACCCATTTCAGATCACGTTTCCAAACTTGCCTTCTTTGCTGTGCAAAACCTCTCCCTTTTTGAAGGGCATTATAGTATTCAGATCTCTATGCAGGAAAAAGTCATTCAATGCTGAGATTTGAAGAGAAAAAACAAAAGTTAGGCTCCTAATCTGGTTTGTGACTATAAGGAGAGACTTGAGAGCATTTGGGGGATCTGTCCTGTTGGTGAGGATTCCCTCATGCAATGGAGGTCTGGACTGACTTTTCTCCCACGACTCACTTCCTGAATGCATGTGAATGCTGTCACGCAAACCACATTTACAGCTGTACAACATGAACCAGCCTTACATTTCCTATCTGCTCCAAAGTAGTTCTTCAAAGTGAAATTAAAAATTAATAAGATTTCATGCGCTTCTACTCCTACTGATACTTGCAAGGGATCAGCCATGTTCTGCATTTATATTCTTACATGTCTTACCATACTACTAGACAGGGAGCAAACTGTCAGTTTGACTAGGCAGAAAGAAAAATAATTTTCGGACCATATTCTTTACAAACTCTTATATACCTTGTAAAGGTTACCAGTTCTCAAGGAAAACTGTTTTTATCCCAAATAGATATTGGGAGAATGGAGCCGATGGCCTCAAGAGGTCCTTTCCAACCAAGGTGTCTGAAATACCATACACAGATGACAATAACAGAACAGGAAAGAAGCTGTAATGACATTAGAGGTGCTACAAAATAAGAAGGTTCCTCAGCCAAAGAAAACTTACCAAGTAAACGAATTATCTACATGAATTCATTGAGGAACAAAAAAAAGATTATATTTTAAAGAAAGAATACAACTATTACTTCTCTACCCATTGAGATGGTTTTGGGCAGTATAGTCCTCAAATAGGCTTTGTGGACCCTGTCACAAATAGTTTTTCCTATGATTTATGGATGCCTTGAGTACCAGATAGCTCTAGCACTGTATTTGTTTTTATGAAACTATGCATTTTGCATTGCAGTCTCCTCAAATGTTTTCTTGGAAATGGAGCCACAACTTTAAATCTTCTTTCCAAGAGTAACATCTAATCATTGAAAATAGGAATATTTTGTGAGCTTCATGTTCCTACCTCAAGGTAAAATGAGAATATCGCCCCATGGACAACTACAGCGGCTTAGGCTCTCACCCCATCTGCAGCACTGATCCCTTTCCAGAGCTGTGGTAAGCAGCAGACCACATGAAATTTAATCCTGTTCTCCTGTAGCAGTAACTGACTGACTCTAACCTAACAGTATTCCCTTGAAATGAATTTAGACACCCAGTTCATGAACAGATCTCTCATTCCAGTGAAGAGTAAAGGCTTGCAGCACACAAAGAACCACAGACCACAGTCTCCAGGAAGCTGAGTAGCACATATTATTTGACAATAATCCTTCCAACTGAATGAGGAATATCATCACAGACACAACATAAGATGCTATTTTCCCATTTATCTACTGATATGAAAACCATGTAGGAATACATGCACATATTCAGCTTTTAGCCTGTATGACTGATGCTGAAGAACGTTGTCTTACAGACTGGATTCAACAGCCTGGAAGCCTCCCTTCCTATTATTCTCTGGCAGGCTAAAAAGGCAGCTGAATATTCCTTTAATTTTTATTGACGGTAAGATCTCATAATCTATGTAAAAATTTTTTCTTTTTTTAAAGAGCAAATAACTAAGCAGAAAACACAAGTCACCTTTCAAAAAAACCTGCTTTGTAAAATTACATTTGTTGAGAAACTCAAGGATTTATCCATGATCACCCATGTATCGAGCAAAGACCTTGGAGATATGATGAATTCATTCTGACAACACACCCACTAAGGAAAAGCTGTTAAAAAGTTTTATAACATGATTAAAAGACTGCATAAACCACCAATTAGATTGTTTCATATATGTATTTTTTTCCTTCATCATTAGAAGTGCATCCTTTAATTCTAACCTAAATCTACCCTACTTCTAATTTAGCAATCTGCAGAGCTGAATGTTAACAGCCTTTTATTATATAATTTCCCATCAAGGCTACTTTAGGGCAATTTTCAAGAGCGACTCAATAAAATCTTACATTAGCTATGTAAAATGGGAGGCACAAGTAGATCACTATAAAGGCCCATTTTCCTAAACCTTTGATCATCCTTAAAACTCTTTAAATGCTCAAACTGTTCTTGCTTTTAGTAGCTTCCCCAATTTGCAAACACCAGTACCTGACACAGTATTCATAAGTCAATCATAATAGCACTAAAAATACTATTTGCTTATTTAGATGGAGTTTTTTCACCTATAGACATATTTGCTGCATTTGACTTCGGCACAGCAGCAGCTGAATATCCAGCATTAACTGCAAATTTTTATCTGTTACCACAGGGAGAGATGGAGTGGGACAGTTATAGGACAGACACCTCCATCCACAAAACTTGCCAGCATTTTTTTGTGCTTTGGCCAGATCAGAAATACAGTCTACAATAACCACACATCTTTTGTTTACAACTCTACTTCACAAGAGATCCACATTACACCGTAGTCCTTCATTATCTTTGTTTAAATCTTTGCTTCAACTGCGAATATCAGCAGTAATGACTTAATGCTTTCGTTTATATCTGTTGAAAAGGTTAACTAGCAAGCAGCCAAGAATGAATCACTATGAGACCCTCCTTGGAAAACATGCACAGCCTATTTCATGTTTTTGAGAAGTATTGTTTAACCAGTTACTAGTTTTAATGCAAGCAGCTGCATCTGAAACACAAAAGCAACACAAAATTAAGGTCAGGAAAAGTTAGAGGACCAACTGAAGTTCCAATACAAAGGGTTTTTTCAGATAAAGTCTGCTTGACAAAATAGGTACTAGGCACATTTACAGTATGATCACCACCATATGTGACATACCTCAAATAGCTTTAAACGCACATCAGCATAATGTTATTACAGCAGTACAAGTGTCAGTGTCAGCTGACTTGTAAACTGAACATGTTCCTGAGGTACAGGACATCTGCTTCCATAACTGACAACAAATTGACAAATCAGTAGCTAATTAACTGTTGTATTCTTCTCACTGTCCCCAATCTTCTGCTTATACCTGCCTTCTGCTTCCCACCCACTGTGATTTAAAAACAAAAGCAATATTTAGTCTCCTTAGTTTATAGGCTCTACAAAAAAAAAAACCAAACAAAAAAACAAAAAACAACCTCTCAACACTTTCCAATCACAATTTCCCCTCTCCCACCAAGAGAAACTCCTTGTAAGTCACTGTGCTTATGGTTCTTAAATACTAGGTTTTGAATTTGAAAAAATCCAAAGTCTGATTAAGATGCTGAATAATCCACATGCATTTTCCTTCATCTCAGCAGAGCTCTGCCCTGAACTAGAAAGGGATGCACCTGGAAGCTTCAAATTCATTTATACCACATCACTGCGCATGTCCACAAAGTTATCTACCCAGCCACCAGTAGCCAAATTTTAGACCAGGCATAGTCAACATTAAGTTATTAAACAAAAGAGTTCTGGTGGAAGCTACATTCAAGGAGGTTAAGAAGAGCAAGAGAAACTACTCAATCATTACTCAGGGCAGGTGGGATCAATCTCATTACACATCAAGTTACAGAACATGCAGTATCTGAGCAACTCAGATACGAATTTATTCTGAGTATCTACACAAGTACTATACACGCCTTTTGCCTACAGAGAGGAGATGTATGGATAGAGACTAGACTACAGCAGGGTCCCCAAGAGTTGGTTTTATTCAGCATCACAAAATGGGTGAAATCTTCAAGTCTGCAGGTGATAATGAACTCTTATGGGTAGGCAAAAGCCATGCCAATGGGAAAAAAAATCCAGAAGGATCTCACAAGATGCAGTAAGTTGCTAAAATACAGCAGATACACTTCAACATGTAGATGTGGTGTAATACAGCTAGGGGAAAAATATTCTGAGCAATACCTCCTTAACCACTTAACACTTGCACTTTCTCCAGTTCCAACTGCAGAAGGAAGGCTGAGTCACTGTTTTCTCTGAAATCATCAGCTCCAAGTGTAGTAGCTGACCAAAAAAAGGCAATAAAACATTGTGTGTCATTAGGAAGTGTACTGAAAATGTGGTACTTAACCATACTACAGTAGAAAACAATAAATCATCCACATCTTGTGTTCAGTTCTGGTCTCTGCACCAGAAGGAATACAAAGGGGAGTTAGAGAATGTCTAGAGCAGGGCAGCTGAAGCCATCAACGGATGGAGCAGCTGCCATGTGAGGCCAGACTACAAAACCTGGGAGGACATGAGGCTCACAGTGAATATGACCAGCTTACAAGGGCGGGATGGGTGGGAAGGAAAAGCAAATCAGTGCAGCACAACTGTTCATCAAATCTTGCCAGTATGAGTAGTAGGAGACATTTTAGGAAACTGCTGGAGGTTAGCTTCAAATCAGTAACAGTGCCTCTCTCCACAGCTAGCAGTGAGCTTCCTGAGGTTCCGGCTAGGGAAGGGTGCAGAGGCAGGTACCATCAGCAAGCTCAAAGACACTTTGCTTCACAGGAGGTTGTCAAGGAAAGATGACAAGGACTAGTAAGTGAGGTACCGGCTGGCATCCCTGACACAATGAGGATGCCAAGGAAATACAGGGCCAGGCGTGCAAACTCTTATGTGGACAACACCTGCTGCTGCCACAGAGCCACACTGCTGGGCTGGAGGGTCACTGGTCTTGTCCAGCAGCATCTCTTGTATCAGAAATAGTGTGGCCAGCAGGACTAGGGAAGTGATCATCCCCCTGTACTCAGCACCTCGAGTCCTGTGTTCAGTTTTGGGCCCCTCACTACAGGATAGACATGGAGGTGCTGGAGCATGTCCAGAGAAGGGCAACGAAGCTGATGAGGGGTCTAGAGAACAAGTCCTGTGAGGGGCAGCTGAGGGAACTGTGGTGGTTTAGCCCAGAGAGAAGGAAGCTGAGGGGAGACCTTATTGCTCTCTACAACTACCTGAAAGGCGGTTGTAGTGAGGTGGATGTCAGTCTCTTCTCCCAAGTAACAAGCAATAGGATGAGAGGAAATGGCCTCAGGTTGCACCAGGGGAGGTTTAGATTGGATATTAAGAAAAATGTCTTCACCAAAAGGGTTGTCAGGCATTGGAACAGGCTGCCCAGGGAAGTGGTTGAGTGACGATCCTTAGAGGCATTTAAAAGATGTGTAGATGTGGTGCTTAGGGACAAGGTTTAGTAGTGGACTTGGCAGTGTTCGATTTACAGTTGGACTCAATGATCTTAAGGGACTTTTCCAACCTAAATGATTCTGTGATTCTTGTGTTCTTAAACTCCCCATCACAGCTCTGTGAAGACACAGGGCAGCCACAAGCTTTAGACATAACCTGTAAGAATACCTACTCAATCAGAAGGGCTGTTTTAAGAATGTCAGCTACATTGTAGGAATGTTCTTATCCTTTAATGGCTCACTGCAAAAAGAAAAGTGTTTAACTCTGAACAAGCCCAGGAAACTTTAAAACAGCTTAAGGTTTTTAAGGAGGGACATCTGGTTCAGATCTATCAGGAATATCTGCAGCACTATGACCCAAGATCATGTGATCCTGATGGAAATACTGTGACATTTTATGAACCTAACAATTCAGGCCCTCAGGCAAGCCTAGGGAAAGCTGTAGACATGCCCTCTAGATGTGTCTAGTGATCCCCCATTTGCACTACAGAGTGCTTGTTCTTAGAAGTGGCAAGTTTAGTGGAATTTTCTTCTCAAAAAACACTGTCTTGACACTGCTTGCTGTCATTGAATTTCCTTTGTCATTTTCCATGATGGACTCATGACACGCAGTATGCCACCACAAGTCAGCCACGTTTTCAAAAGATGACAGGATTTTATAGTTCCTGTACTCGAATACAAAGCACTGCATGCCAGTAAAGCTGTTTTGCACTCTAGGTATGACAGGAACTCAGCAAGAGCGTGTAGATGTTTCAGAAAGTAAAAGAAATGTTTTTCCAGGTACAGAAATGAACACAAAGGACACAACCAAGAACAGGAAAGAATTAGGGGAAAAAGTATTTAAGGCAAAATACTGAAAAATTACTCAAATGGAGCTACACATCCCAGACTACAATGTAAGAGAAAGCTGCTTTCTTGGGTGTTTTTTTTAGGGGGCATGGGGGGCTTAGTTTGTTTTTAAAAGG
>JAOBAS010000027.1:50238274-50248619 GCA_025311575.1 Elanoides forficatus
CCTCTCGCCCCCCCAAAACCCAAACCCACCCAAAGTAATTTTGGAATACTAAAACAGTATTTTGTAAGGGGTTTTTGTTTAGTTTGGTTGGTTGGTTTGGTTTGTTTTTTGTTTGGGTTGGTTTTTTGGTTTTTTGTTTTGGTTTTTTTTTTTTTTTTTTTAAGACAAATTCTTAGAAAGTTGGAAGAGTCATTTCCCTTCATGTTCCACCACTGTAAAATTATGCTGTTTCCATGGTTATAGCCCACACATGGATTCCATTGTTAGAGCAGTTTTTCAGAAGCTAGAAGTGAAAGTTTTAAGTGTTTTCATTTGAAGTTATAGAACATTCAAGATGAGTGAAAGAAGGTTGAAGATAATCAATGCAGCCAGAAGGGACGGAGAGGGAAAAAGTTTAAAGGACAGCTTTTCAGTAAAGAGCACACACACAAAGTAGTTTGTCGAAAGTTTAACAGATTATCACCTTTGTACATACATAGTACTTACCTAAGAAAAAAGGGCCATTACTAGTTAACAACTGCATGCGTAAAAAGACTAACTTACTTAGTGCCTAAAAAATAAAATGTTTTATTGATCTCAATGGGATTACTCCAAGGCATTCAAAGTGAGCTTGACAGCAGCTGCAGAAGTTTTGTTCTGTACAGGAATCTGCCCAAATAAACAAGATTAAATCTATTTTTAACAAGAATATTGGTTCTTCCTTAGTCTAATAGTGATGCTATGGATGGAGAAAAATTTTGCTGCAGTTTGAGCTTGCTCCCAAAGTGAAGCATAACATCCCTTTACAACAAATGGGCATTTCCACAAGCATATGGCTTATAAGGTGCATTTGCAGCCAGAGCTACAGACACTATGTATCAGTTCTCCAGCAAGACATGAGTTTTGGATCTTAACGATGTAAGAAATAACAGAGAACTGAGGACGGCATGCTCAGTGTCCTAGACAAACTTCCAGTAAATTTACCACCACAGGCAGAGTGATAACCCCTTTAATGTAATCTTGTTTCAGCAAGTCTTACACATCTTAAGGTGTATAAGACAGAGATTACAACGCTTCTAACTACTGTTCTGTTTGGAGGAACAACATGCTGCAAAGTGTAATTCTGGTGAGTTTTTTCTTTCTGTAAGAAAAAGTCAAAAAAGCTTTCCAAAATCTAGGTCACAAAGGAATATTGTTTCAAGAACCATCTAGACTCACAAATAATTTATTCAAAGAACAGAGCAGACACAGGGCAACAAGAATTAGCAAGGAGACAAAACCAAACATTGTTATTTCTATTGTGGCACAAGCATACGTAAACATTTTAAAGCCAAAAAAAGACACACAGCCTACCTTAGGGTCTTAAATAGGAATTTAGGGGCAACAGAAATAAAGACAACAAATCAGGAAAATGCAAAAGAGTCCTTACAGAGCTATATATTATGCATTCATCTGAACTGACATAATTAATTGTTCTTGCTATGTTTCATGATAGCAGTACTTGTGTTAAGTTGGTTCCCTCCCCTCGCCATCCCCTCCCTACACCCGTGGCAGATGCACCAGCAGAAATAGAGAAAAACCTTTTCCTTAGCTTCTCCTCTGTTTCTCTGTCCCCTTTCATACACTTTTCCAGATGATAAAGAGACAGAGGATGAATTAAGACAGCAAAAAAAGATGACAAGCGAGGTAGGGAGGAACCACAGGCAGAAAAAACACCAAAAGCAAAAAAAAAAAAAAAAAACCAACAAAACACAACACAAACAAACCACCCCACACATACACCAGGACAAAGAAACCAAAAGAGATGACTGGTGAAAACTACATTATGAAGGAAAAAAGGGGGTAGTGGGGGAACAAAACTGCAGACAGAAGAATTTCAGTACACAACATGAGACGGGCTTTCTTCTCCTAATTGGTTCTGTCATGTAGCCCTCGGAGAACAACTCTCAAAAGACAGTGTCGTTCGTGTAAAAGGAAAACCCCCAACATGTCTGTTCTGTGCAAGAACATGATCAAACAAGAGACCCAGTTGGCTTGACAGAACACAACATGCATGCAACTTCCATATTCTGTTTGCTGTGACTTCCAAACACAGCCATTACTCATATCAGCAGTGAACACGTCACATAGTTCGTTTCTAATGCAGTAGCACACAAAGTCTAGCATATATGATTAATGGATTCTCATACCCACAAACCCACTGAAAAACTTCAGCTTGGCATCATTAAGATTCTATCAGTCCTGAATTACAATTTAAGATAGTATTTTTTGCCTTAATCTGCTGCTCTATTTAATCAATTTAATACACAGTAAAAACTTAATTTGACAAAATCGAAAGCGTTATTTCTCTCTGCCTCTGGCATAAAACAGATTAAGACCACCAGAAATACTTGCAGAAAGATTTAAGATTCATTACACATTAGGTGGCAGACAAACATTAGATATGCTATAAACTCTATATTCTGTAGACTCAATACTGCGCCTAAGAGCTATGGCTTTTAGTTAACACTGCCATTACCTCCCCAGCAGCTAACCCAAGCTGCGCTTCCTACGCAAGCCACGACTGCTATTTTTTAAGTCAAATCTCATAAAATATTATTTCATACAATATTGACAAACTCCACAGACACTAGGGAGAAAGAGCAAGGACAGCAAATACAACTTTCAATTTATATGCACTTTACATGTCATATGCGGGTTCCTCGCCGAAACCAGGTTGGCTAAATACATAGGTCAGAACAGAACAAGTTCTAGGTCCAGGTCCCTGCTGTCTCAGATGAGATAAACAAGCAGCTTACAACCTTACCCCAAATTTACCAAGGTTCAGTTTAAACTGATTAGATTATCCAGAGAATACCAGAAGACAATGACACAAAGCTGCTGCATAAAAATGTTTGGGAGTCCGCGCAACAGTTTGAAGCTAGAAGTTAACACCTTACAGGAGACACATCTACTAGCCAGCCCTCTCTGGCAGCCCCAGAGCTGGAACTACCCAAACGGTCCTGGGGCGAGACTGGAGCTGGTTCTCCAAGAAGCAGCTCTTGTCATCCCAGGGCCAAGGCTGTGGCATGACAGCCCTATTTGTATTGTGAAATGAACACTTCTGCCTTCAGGGCTGTCAAACCAATTTTCCTCACAAATAACTAACAAGCTAATTTTAAGGGCAGCAGCGGGGAAAGGAATCCTGACAGAGTGCTGTTCACAAGACATGCTCATTACTTCCTTAGCTAAAAATCACCAAGTCCCTTAATAAGTCTGACTTACCTTATATTGATAAGTATTTAAGTACTGCAGAGTATTACAGGTCTATTTAAAATGAATTTTAAGTCTATCATGACTTCTTAGGAAAAAACCACTTTTCCAATACAAAATTCATCTACTATTAAAAAATAGTCTGAAATTTACTATTTCCGCTGGTGATGTTAAGAAACAGTGCTGTTTCACTTGAAATGTACACAGTGACATATTTCAGTAACAGCTTTTTTCCATTTATGCAAAGGGATCATAGCATATGCACTTGGACAATTACATCTTACTTGAACTTGCTTTGTTAATATATAAAATGCAGTACTAATGGTGAATACATATGCTGCTGATGTATAATGACTCCTTATCAGCAAGCCAAGTTAGCTGTAACATGCACTGGCAGAAATAAAGAAAATCATGTAGTCCTTTAAGAATAAACAGAAAAGAGCCACAAAGATCGTAACTATATAAGCGTATTTGGTAGAGCCCTGTGTAGGTCAGACTTAGTGAACAAAAATAAGAATTCAAGACCACGAAGAAGCATACAGAAGAAAAATGTGCTTCTGCCTCAGCAATGAGTGCTAGAGACTGTAAAACTTAAATATTTTGTACCACAACATACTCTGTAGGAAATTACAACAATAATAAAGCCTAAACCAAGAAAAAACATTGTTAAGCTTTTTAAATTCTTCACTGATACTGTAGTTTATTTGTTACCCCAGTATTCCATCTGCCTGAAAATCCAACACCAGCTCACATCTTTTGTTATTTCAAACAAACAAACTATTTCAGGACTATTCTCTAAAAAGCTTTTCCTTTTCTGATCATTCATTAGGCATGGAAGAAGGAAAGACCAGCAAAAAAAGCTATCCAGCTTTCTCTGCTCCTGATCCAACTTGGATGAATTCAGATGCCACCAAATCCCATAAGAGTGAGAACAAAGAGTTAAACTTGGTCACAGCAATTATCTAGAACTGAACTGACAGTTGTTTCATGCACTTTCAACCTCAGTAACATGAAAATGGTGAACATTTTTTAATTACACTATGATCTAGTTTTCAATTTAACATGTATGAAGTGTCAGGTACTCCTAGCAAACTAAGTTATTTAGAATACATTGTAACAACATCTTCTATCCCCATAAAATGCAGAACACATATGCAATGCTTATTAAAAAATTAATCAAAATATTGAAACAACACTGAGCTCATCAAGATCTCTTTTCCCCCATCTTCCCTCTCCAAATTGCTTATGAAGGTATCCTAAAACTCACCCTCAAAAGAAATCATTTGAGTTCAAGCTTGAAGCATAAATGAGAAAGGTTTTTTAATTTGGACCTTAAGCCATTTTCTTATTCAAATTGCCAATAATTATTACAAAGAAACTCATTTTCAGTGCAAGCTGTTCAAGATCTAATCAGGTTCAGAGTGGACATGAACTTAAATTTGCTCAAAAACATTAAAATAATTCTGGCACAAAACCATCCAGCTACTGCACAAGGATGCCAGTATTTTAGGAACTTCTGAACACATACATCTTTGCTGATATGCAGAAAGAGATCAAATTAAAGAACTGTAGTGTGCACTTATTCCAGTGTCAGCTCTGATACAGTTAATATGAATTTCATCATTCTGCAAACTAAGCATTTGTGACAGTACAAAGGAATTTCAGGCTGCATATGCTAACAGCATGTCACGGAATTGGAGTTGAAATAATTTCTACTTTGTATTTGTCTGCCGCAGCCCCACATAAAGGCACAAGTTCTTAATAACAGAATACTGAAATCTCAGAGCAAACTAGAGGAAGCTCAAAGAACGAAATAATTATTTTCAGCCTAAATCAACAGGGATGTTAACCCTGCTGCCACATGAATGCAATTTAAGTCAGTCCATTTATCTCCTTTCTCTCAATTCCTGAATCACAGAGCAGTGACAAAAGTCATGAGACCAGAAGGAAACATATGGAGTGTGTCTCTATTTCTACAGCTAAAAGAAAACCCACAGAAATCCTCTAGAGGATTTGGGGTAAACTGGGCAGCTCTAACCTCCAGAAAGCAGAGCAGTAACTTTTTATGTCACCATAGCAGATCTGGTTGGGTTAGGCCTGTCAGTGGCCTAAAGCCCTCCCCAGTAACCCAGCAAGGCTGGAATCAGTGAATTGGAGAATGGTTTGGGTGGGAAGGGACCTTTAAAGATCTTCTAAGTCCAACCCCCCTGCAGGCAGGGACATGTTTCACCAGATCAGGTTGCTCAAAGCTCTGACCAGCTTGACCTTGAACACTTCCAGCAATGGGGCATCCACAACTTCTCTGGACAACTTGTTCCAGTCTCACCACCATCATAATAAAAAATTTTTTTTTTATAGCCAATCTAAATATACCCTCTTTAAGTTAAAAACCATTGTCCCTTGTCCCGTCACTACGGGCCCCAGTAAAAAGTGTCTCTCTGCCTTGCTCATCAGCCCCCTTTCTATATCGAAAGGCTACAATAAGGTCTCTCCTTCTCTCCCTTCTCTTCTCCAGGCTGAACCACCCCAACTCTCAGCCTTTCTTCACAGCAGAGGTGTTTCAGCCCTCTGACCATTTTTGCAGCCCTCCTCTGGACCAGTTCTAACAGGTCTATGGGTCTTTCTTGTACTGGGGACCCCAGAGCTGGATGCAGTTCTCCAGGTGGGATCTCACCATAGCGGAGTAGAGGGGGAGAATCACCTCTCTCAACCTGCTGGCCATGCTTCTTTGGATGCAGCCTGGGATACGATTGTCTGTCTGGTCTGCAAGCACATGTTGTGCAAATGCAGAATTTTTTAGAGCAGACTCACATTTTTTTCCCATAGTGCAATTATATGTCTCCCTGATCAATCTATGGGTTTAAAAAAAAAAAAAAAAAAAAGAAAAAAAGAAAACCAAACCTACAACAAATTCTCCATAGCTGGAAACCTCTGTCTGGTACTGGTCTTCAAGTACACCGTCCAAAGGCTTTCCCCTCCTGAGAGTTCTTCCAAAACTGGAACTCTAGAAAAAGATTAATTTTTCCTGCTATCCCATTTAGCCATATGAATCCCATCCCCTTACTGGATGTTTTTATAAGTTTTCAGACTTATTCTTACCTGAGCAGCTGTAAAGAGCACTTCACTTTTTACAGTGCAAAGGAAAACTGAAAGCAATGCCAGAAAGCTTCCGAATTTAAAAAGCAACACTAAGATGCAAATGAATGGCACAGCACGGTGCTTAATAGGATATCCAAGATCACAAGACTGCCTTACAGACTTCCAACACAATTCTACCTTCTTAAAATATGAAAATCCTTAAATACACTGTTTTGAAATTCCAAATTAAGAAATTTAAAAATCGATAAACTTTTCTGAATAGATTGATAAAGCATTATTTACCACACACCCATATACTCAACACCATCAGTGTTCAGAACACCTTTGAGTAACGAGAAAGCACAACAACCATCAGTGTGGCCCCTTTACCCCAATGCACCCGTACACTAGCAAATTGTTCGTGAAACTCATCCAACCTGCCATTACCTGCCTCCTGACAACCATTCTGGCTAACCCCCAAGCCCCAACCCCACCTCCCTGCTACCAGATGGGAAGAAGCATCCTACTGCTATGGATGGTTCCAAGTTCCAAGTGTACCAGTTTGGGGGACACCATGTGTGCACGCTGATGTCAGCAGCCTGAAGTCAGAAGCTCTGTTCAGCTGTGTTTTGAAGTTTCTGCCTCTGTGCCAAGTTTGGCAGGAACCAGCTTACGGCCAAAAAAGTGTGGGAGAGAGGATAACAGAGAGATGGTATGCAGCACAAGTCTAATTATTTAGGTAAGCAAGGTAACAACAGGCAATACTGTCATTAAGAACATGACCATAGAGAGAGGGGAAGAGTGATGTCAGGGGGTGGTGACTTGTAATAGTTTCATCCCATCCAAGGGAGTTTCTGTGCAGGGATGAAGGGCATCATCTGGTCCAAACTACATCTTACAGAGAATATACACAAAAAGGCTTGTCCCAATGATGTACGGATTCCACAATTTTATGTCACTGGAACTCCGGATTTAGTATAGAGCTCTAACTCTCATCCTATTCCTTCAAGGAGTAGAAGAGTAACTGGTAGAAGTCTCACACCATACACATATGCTTATACACACCCCAAAGGTGTGTGTGAAAGGTCTTCCAGGTAGCTTCAGCTTGGCTTCTCTTCAAACATTAAATTGCTGGTTGATGGAGTCAACCTACTACATCTGATGCCCTAAGGCCAACATGGCTCTCCCTCCTGACAACAGCTTTTCAATGACATCTCAAAGACAAAAGAACAAACAAGGAACTCTCACTCTACCTGCTGAAGAGTTAAGACAGTCTCACTGTGTTAACTTTTATCAGCTCATCTTCATCAGAGACAAGACTTCCAGGTAGTAAGCGGCTTGTTTCAACTGCTGAACTCAACAGCTGCTCTCTATGAAACAGTTCGTGGTGGGCTTTTAAATTTTACATTATGACCAAGACTACAGATCTGGTGGACCTCCACCCCAAGACCCTTTAAAGATAGGTGCATCAGTCAAATGAAAGGCAATCAATTGTAACATTGATTAGGAGCCAAACAAATATGGATCCAAATGCTTTTAAGTAGCATAAAATATTAAAAATAACTCACAGGGTCTCATACAACAGCCACAAAAGTTTCTTTTTAGGGACAAAATCCTCTCATTCAAGAAAACCATAACAGATTATGAAATTTATTTAATTCACATGTATAAACTGTGAGAATAAGCTAGCAGAAACCTATGTTGGGAACATTCATGGACTGGATTACAGGCCTGATGACTGGCTGAATACTGATGTTTATGACTGAAAGCTCCAGAAAATTGAGGTCTGACTTTCAAGTTTTTAGGAAACTGAATGCCATGGATATGGACAGTATGAATGATAAGAGTGTGGAATTTCCAAATATTTTACATGCAAATAACATTACTTTCACATTAGAAAACTTGTTAGGAGTAGCTTATTTCTTATTTTGTTCTATCCTTATTTTCCCTTCATATTCACAAGAATTTCAAAGAGTAACTTGCACAGCAAAACTAGCCAGTCTCAGGTTCACAAAATCGGTTAAACATGTGAACCGCGTGTGTAAAACATACAGTAATTTGTAATTCAAATGCCTTGCTTTCAGAACCACTTGTGTGTTAAAGCATGGAGTTGGAGATCAATTAACCACAATTCAGAAGTGCCTTGAAGCCTAAAACCCAGTAATGCACAAATCAATATTTAATTTGCAGTGTAGGAGTTAAAAATGTAAGAGAAGTTATCTACAAAGTGTATATATTATAAACCACAAAATGAAATAAATACCAATGTACACTACCAAGAGCCTCAGCAATTATATACCATGAATATTTCAACATAATTTTTTTTAATATCTCCTGCTTTTAACAGAAATTTGGGAACAAGCACGCCATTTAAGCTACAAATGGCACATACGTGCCATTATTTGCATAATCCAAGGATCCAAACCCAAATTTTTTTCCCACATATTTCTCTTTCTACCGCAGGGAATAAGGTAGGCTTGGAGAGGTTTCCTTGTCCTTAGGCTGCTCACATCCCTGACTGCTTCCCTCCTTCAAATTTCTGCATTCTTCAGAAATTTGAGATGTGGCGAACAAATCAAGACATGTCCTTGCTTCAAAATACATTTTAGGCAATTTTAACACTACAAGAGAACAGTAAAAATAGGAAAATGCAAAGTTACCAGAATTTCCTGAACAGACTGCCTATGACCTCAATTAGTCATCAGACCAGCTATAGGGAAAATATGGATGCTTACAGAGATTAAAACCAATATTGACCAAAATGTGCCAATTTGCAGAAATTCAGCATTGCTGCCACTTAAAAGGACTGAGAAAAATAATAGTTCTACCATGCCCAAAAGCAACAAGTCTTTTGTTCGGTTTCTATAATTAACTATAACTTCTAAGAGAACAGAAATTCTAGACCTGAGGTCAAGCTTTGGGCCTTTCCTACAAACTGCTTTTCAAATGTTCACAGGTTCCTGCTAATTTCTCTTGAAAAATAATTTTGAAGAAAGAGGGGAAAAAAGAAGTTCATGCTAAAGTAATAAATTTAAAGTAAACTCCACCCAACTCACCCAAATAACATAGAAATTATTTTTTCCTGACAAAAGTATTTTACAGTTCAGATGAACATTTAGGGATAAAATATTTCCTTTAAAAAATACAAACCAAGTGTGGAACTGAAGGAAGGGATTACTTAGTCTTGTACTTAAAAATAGATAAGCCTTCTGACTGATCACAACCCTCCCTCCCACCTTAATATTTCCACACTTACTAATAATTTCAGGAATGCACAACTTGCATTAGAAAAGCACTAAATGCTAAAAGAATAATTAACTCTGTATTTGTGCATTTCAGCCGATTTTTAAATCTGTGATGCTCCCCTGAATATAGCCATCACAAATTTTCTTTGTATGATGATACCTTCAAGTGAAGGTTTTAGTTAAAAAAGCTAAACCAGCATCTTCTGACCCATATTAGTCATACTGTTTGTATATAGTTATTGCAGTAATGGTAGCAGCATTCTGTGCAGGTTCTGCTGTCATCACTATGGATACAGAGACCAGAATTATATTAAGCAATGTAACTTACTGTTTTCCTTACATCATTTTTTCTCCTTTCCAGGGGGAAAGCTGCATTTATGTTATGTCTCCAAAGCTAAGTGTTTGTTACCAAAAGCAACATCAAAAATATTAATTCTTTGTATTAGTATCAGGATTCCATAATTTTTATGTCACTGGAACTCTAGATTTAGTATAGAGGTCTAATTCGTATCCTGTTCCTTCAAGGAGTAGAAGAGTAACTCATTAAAGTCTCACATGATATACACATGCTTATACACACCCCAAAGCAAGTCTTCCACGTAGCTTTGGCTTGGCTTTTCTTCAAACCTTATGAACAGGAAACCTCTGAACTGAAGCCCAGATTTTACCACCACCACCAGATGTCCTATTCTTCATTGACTACCTACATCTACAAATTACAAACCTAGAAGACTCAGTAGATGTTGTCACAAGGCTATTTGTTCTGTGCTCCCAAAGAACTGGTAACTGTC
>JAOBAS010000027.1:50285889-50304446 GCA_025311575.1 Elanoides forficatus
GGAAACATTCCAGGTCAGGTTGGACGGGGCTCTGAGCAACCTGATCTAGTTGAAGGTGTCCCTGCTCATGGCAGGGGTTTGGACTGGATGACCTTTCAAGGTCCCTTCCAACTCAAAGTGTTCCATGATTCTATCTTTCACTACATCAGGTTGCTCAAAGCCCCGTCCAACCTGACCTTCAACACTTCCAATGGTGGGGCAAAGCACATCACAGCTTTGCACCTCCTTGTGTAGGGGCCAGGGATCATTCACCGTGGCAGGTACATTTAACATCCTTAGTATTCTCAGGCTTGCAATTTCCCTGATGAAAGAGAGTCCTTTGGGCTGGAGTTTTAAGATGCTGTGTCTGCAACATTAATAGTCAATTAAAGTATTCTCATTCCTTGCTTTTTACTCCAGCCCCATACTGTATCAGTAAAGGTGCCTGAGGGGCTGGATCGGGAACAGGACTGTGGAGCTTGTCTGGCTTAAAAAAACATGTTGGGAATCTCAACCATTATACAGTTTTCTTAAATATAATGAAAAGTTGTAAGATAAATGCACATAAACATGCATATCAGTTGTGGAAGCCAGAAGGGAGAAAAAACCTTCAGATTTACTTCCATTTATTTACTTTTCCTCTTACTCAGAGTTAAATAGAAGCACCAGTTTCTACTAAAATAAAGGAATATTCTCATTGCTGATCCACCTCTTTATGTCTAAATGAAAAAACATTCAGACCTTTGAGTCCAGAATGTGCCGAGGGCAAATACTGCATATCGGCAACCGAGACCATCACAGTCATTTCCAGAAAGACTGTTTTATCCACAGCTTCTATCAGTGTGTTTCAATAATACCTGCACTTCTGTGATGTTTCATCTGAAGAACTCAAAGCACATTATAGGTACAGGTTTAGCTAAATTGATAGTGGTCTCTGAAAGGTAAGAAGGATTCCCATCTGCAGGCGCGCCAGGTGGTACCTCAACAGATAAAACATCCTGCTCAAGGTCAGAAAAACGAGTCGGTGGCAAAGCTGGAAGAGAACTTTGAGAGGTGAGTTTAATACGTACTGATGGCAGCCAGCTGCCTTGCTGCAGCTGTGCTCGGGGAACATTGATCTTATTCTTGGTGATAGGAGTGAACTTCTCTAGACAAAGAATCGCACATAAAACCGAACCATTTATCAGCCGTTAAGAGAAGCAAACTGTAAAATATTAGGCTGTCACAACTGTAATGCAGGCAGCAATTAGTAGGCACTAAAGTGGTGATGTTTTTCCTCTCCATCCTTGACGCATCTTTCCATAAAGCTTTGTTCCTATGTAAAACTATTTGCTAGACTCTTAGCTTGGTAAGTGCATATTCTGATCCTGGAGTACTTCAGCCTGAAAACCCTTTCACCAGTCATGCTTTTTTAAAATTTAGTATTCAAGGATCTTTCCATTTTGACATGCTAGTCATGTTTCTGGAAGCAGAAGCACCTAGTTTATAACTAAGTCCCTAGAGGCCTGAGAAGAGAAATGCATAGCTTCAATATCAGCAGTGAAATTGCTGAGCCATCAGAGGCAACGTGCAAACATGGCCATAGGTAAATTAAAACCCAAGGAGTTAAAAAACTTTGGACAATGCCCTTAATATATGTTTTAACTTTTGGACAGCCCTTAACTGGTCAGGCAGTTGGACTAGATGATCGTTGTAGGTCCTTTCCAACTGAAATATTCTATTCTATTCTATTCTATTCTATTCTATTCTATTCTATTCTATTCTATTCTATTCTATTCTATTCTATTCTACTCTACTCTATTCTCAAAAAAGGAAAATCCAAAAGCCCAAGGTGTGGAGAGTAAAGTATAAATCCATACTCTTTTCCACCATCCATCTATTTCCATTGGAGTTGTACAGTAACAGTAAAGCGAGAGTAAAAGCTTCAGCAAGGTGCCTTAGCCATCTTTGATTCCCCCAGCACTATATTAGCTATTTGCTGATGGCACTCAAAAGAGATAGCAAAACAAAAACATAGCTTCCATCCCAGGTGGGTAAATATAAAAAAGACTGCAGGAATGGATAAACAGTATTTCCTCTGTCCACGGCCAGCTATAGTAGAGATACCCCAGTCTTCTCTAACTATAGGTGACAGATGAGTCTTCTCAAAGACAAAACCCATCCTGCCTTGAGATCATACCGGAGAATGTATCAAAATTACTAGATCATTAAGTCTGGTGAAATACTTAAGAGGGTGAAAATGTATTTCCCCATGTCTGATCCTTGATTTTATGTGATCTTGAAGTGGCTTTTTTTCTTCATCCTTTCTTACAGAAGAGCACAAGTAGCTTTGTCTCCCCTGCAGGGACCTGAACATATTGAAAGGTCACTGCTAGATCAAAATGAATATGCTTTTTAAAAAACGTATTTCCCTCAGTTCCCAGTCATGCTATATTAAAGCTGTAATAAAAAACATGCACAGTTTACTTGCATGATTTTTGTTTATCATTCATCTTTGCATACTGAAAAAGTCATTCTTCTCCCATATAGTCACTTGTTCTTGCTAGTTTTATACTCATTGAAGCAGTAATAGTGCCAAAGCTTGCAAGGAAATATTTAAACACTAATTAACTTCTTAATTCTGTGTGTGGGCAGGCCCCATGTTTCCCCGGGAGCACAACTGATTTTCAAGATATTTATTTGGGATTTCAGGGTGTTTGCATATTGTGTATGGCTCCCTCTGTACATGTTGGTATGTGTGTGGGATGCCTCTGGCCATATTTGCCTGCAGCTGAGCCTGCACGACATTCCCCTTAGAACAGGCAAGTTTTCTGATATGAAAGTTTAAAAAAACCCAACCCTCTCGCCTATTTTATTTCCATCACTAGATAAAAGGCAGCAAATTGCATGGCTATCCCATAAAGCCATATTACGGTGGCACAATAAACGCATGTCGCTCCTTCTGGCTGTAGGGTGCTAGGGAAGATCAGTTTTCAGCATCTGTCTAACAGAAGTTCAGCCTGGAGCAGTCACCCTTTACAGAGGTTTTCCTTTTTGATATTTCCAAAAAACAGATCTGCACGGTGTTATTGCTAACGCTAATCTGATTTTCTTTGGGAGGTGGTTAAACATGTGGCTAGAATTTGTATTAGCGGTTACTAAAATTGCTTGTGTTTCCATACTCCCTTCCCATTCAGCTTCCTTTTTACAAGTCACCTCTGCTGTGACACCAGGACAGGCACATAAGAAATGGCTGGAAGAACAATATTGAGACTCTACACTGAAACTGCATATAAAATGTATGCAGGCTGTGTGTTTCTCCATATTGCATGAGAAGCCTTCACAGAAAGTTTGTTCTTAAAGCAAAATTCAGCCCTCAAAGCACTAAAAAATACTGCCATTATGAAGAGATTTTAAAATGGTTTGTTTTGAGCAGCTACGGAAATGGCCGTGACTCAATAATCCAGTTTATAATGTCACCCTTTCTACCCTAAAGCTGCCTGGATGGAACAGGAGTGAGACAAGCCTTGTGCACACCCGTTCGGAGCAGTTTCTTCTCATCGTTAAAGACCAGGGCACAGCCGGGGAAGAAACAGGCCACAGCTTTGTAGCTAGAAATCACGGAGAAGCCAGGGCCGTTCATGCACAGTTCAGGTGGCATTGCTGTCACCAAACTTCGGGTGTGCTAATTTTATTCCTTAGTGTTTGGGGGAAAGACGCAGGCACTTTAGGGACAAGAAGGGTATGGGAGGCACCTACGCTGCAGAGAGCTGAAGTTGGGAGAGATGAGTCCCACCCTTTGGGACTAAACCTTGTTTCCAGGCCCAAAGAATGCCGAGGTAGCATTGAAGGACTTGTTCTTTCATGCCTGCCCAACGGGAGACTGGAGGCACTTAAGAATAGATTAAATCAGCCCAGCTGGTGTTATCTTCTTCATATATTCCCCTCAGAGCAAGAGCAAGGTGCTGCATGGACCCTCCTGTCCTGCTGCTGCAACCTCCAACACGCAGACTCCTACAAAGACTTCTGCTCACCCAGATGTTTCAAAGTACAGACATGCCCTTTTGCGGGGGAGAAAAGACCCATCCATGACTTTTAAATCAGTTTTCCCTTTGATTTGCTTCGTTCTGTGTGATTTGTCGTAACACTTCAAAAAGAACTGCGTACGTAACAGATTTCCAACAGTGACACGGGTAAAGCCGAGCATTAACCTTAAATGTTTTTTCTGCTTGTTATGTTGCACTTAATAGTGTATAGTTATACTCCCTGTGTGTTGAGAGAGCAGGAAATTACATAGTAAATGTTAGTAGAAGCTGACGTTTAGGCTTTTATTATCACTTGATAAACCCATGTAAATCCCATTAACACTGAGAGGAGTTGCATGTGTATATCAGGGGAAAAAAGAGACCATTTGCTCTTGAGTGCATGTAACTAATTAAAAATTTAAGAGCATATAGTACATAATTATATTGGACTGTAGGTTAATGCTCCTGAATGAAACATGCCAGATGAGCTGAAATGCTTATACAGAACAAGAGAAACTCTGGCTGCCTCTGTGCAGAGAGCCAAGTGCTCTCCGTGAATAGCCCTTGTATTCACTGCTCAGGCTCGCTCTACAGTCGGGGGCTGACGGAAATGGGCATATCGCCGGCTGTGACCTTGGTCAGGATCTGCAGGGCAGAAAACAATGCAGGGAAAGACAAGAGGACAAGCTTTGGCACCTACAAGCCGGTTTCGCATCCTCTGCTGAACTTATTTCTGGCAGTATTTTACTTGCCGATGCAAGCAGCAGGCAACGTCTTACTCGCCACCTTTCTCACCGTACGGCAGCCTGTCGCAACCATCAGAGAAGCTCAGGTTTGAGGCAGGCTGCTTTCCGGGGAAGAGTCCAGTGCCAGCATACTCTAAATGCCCGTCGATACCCAGGCTCCAGAGCGGTTTCAGTGTGCGTGCCTCGGGAAGGGTGTCACCTTCCTTTGAGCAAGAAGCTACCAGCCCCTGGTATGGTCCAGACAGGATGCTCATGGGGTTGCTAATCTGGAGTAGAAAACACAAATCCATCCCTTCTGCTTCCTATATAATTGTGTTTTATTTCACAGGACTGTCTTAGAGCCATATTAGAGTTAATATAACTGTAAGTAGCCAGTCATCTTTGTTAAAGACACAGATAATTGAAACAATAGTGGCAATTACACAAAACAGTTATCTGTCCCTGCCCAAACAAAGGCATGTGCAGGACACGTGGGTGGACAATGGCTTCCATACAGCTGAAAAAGAAGCCCCAGACCCTGGCACAAAGATGATAAACACAGTCCCAAGGAAAAGGACCATGAAAGAGATTTTTCATTATTTGATTCTTCTCAAGGTTACGGAAAAAAAACTTCCAAATTCTTTGTAAAAGAAGAGCATGGGACCAAAGAAATGTCCAGCTCTGCTACAGGTTTCACATCTGCCTAGAAAAAACTGACAGGGAATTAAACCCTCATATTTAAGTTAATATATGCTCCTGATAATCATTACATGTCATGGCAAGATGAAATTGCTAGAACACAGCCCAACTTCTTAGCGCGACTGTCACCTTATTCCCATTTCCTTATAATCCTTCTATGGTTTCAGAAAGCCCCAGCAACACAAAAAAACAACCTTTAAAGTTTCTGTCATGTGATTTACACTCTTACAGCCACTGCTGTTTTGAATTTCACATCCATTCTTGAAGTGAAAGTTGAGCTGATCTTTTTTTTATGATAAAAGAGCAGCCACTGAATTAATAGCAGGTCAGTATGACATATATTAGAGCGTGGTTTGGCATTTATGTTGAGAATCTCCTGTCATCTTCACCACCACCCACAAATGCCATAGCAACCACATTGCAAAGGGGCTAAAATGCATGCACAGTTTAACGTGCTGTTAAATGAATGCACTTCTTGTTTTACTATTGTGATGATGAATTCATTTCAGCTGCAGTCACTGATTAGTAGAAAGCTTAGTTCCCACTGAAGAGAAAATAAACAAACAGCTCCGATTTTGCCTTTTTGGAATTTAGCAGTTATGTAGGATTCAGCTGTGTGGGCAATTAACTAAAAAGACCTCAAATTATATGTTGCACTTGCACTTGCACATAAGCTTTTAGAAGTGCCATAAGAAAGTAGTCTTTACAGTGAACACAAGGTTCAACCACAAGAAGCAACAATTTGCTGAGAACTTAATACAAAACAATACTTGTTTATTCACCAGTGTTTGAATATTTAAGTAGTTCATGCAATTATTCTTAAGTATAATGGCCTGAGTTTCAGTGGTGTTTTGTAAAGCTTGTGCAAGTCAATAATTTGCTGCAATTAAAAATATGCATTGTGATGGCTTGCAAAATACGGGAACATTGTTTTTAACACATTCTTATAATGTGTTAAAGATGCTTTAAAAGTGTGCTAAAGCATCCAGCTTGTTCTTCATCATGTACTTTCTTCACAGTTTGTTCCCCCATGAAGAGCTACCTCCAACGGTGTGGGCTTTTCTCAAACACTGCCATGATCCCACTCTGTTACACCCACTTGCAACTTCCCCATATCCCTGTGTATCGCTTCCAGGCATTAATTATTCCATACTCCTTGTAGGGATCATTAGTCAAATATTTCACTCAAAACACCAGCTTACATATTGTTCATAGACAGCTCTAAATCCAAGAACAAATTGTTCCTGTTACGTATTCACCGGTTATTTTTTCCCTCTTTGTGCTTCCAGCTGTCTCCCAGTAGAGCTGAAGAAGAAAACCCACACACGTGAAACGGGAGGGACTGCACTCAGGGCAGTATCTGCAGCCAGATGGACTCAGTCTGATGTTAGCCACCCCTTTCTGAACTTCGCTTAATTGTCACGTTTGGCTACTGGCCTTTGAGGTAATGGGATAAGAGGTTCTCCAAAAGGGGCAGGTAGGATGATGGAATAAATGCTGCTGAGATATGGGCCCAGTAAATAACTGTTATTTTTAATGTCTTTCTCAAGTACAGCATTCCAAAGTGTTGCTGCTCTCCAGCCTTTCCATTTTTCTCTTGTTCAAACTGGTCAATGCATAATCCTTCCTTCATTTCGGGGGAGAAGGCACAGCAGTTGTCTTGCTTGAGCCTGCTAACTTTGTCTCTTGGTTTAGCTTCTCTCTTGAGAGATTAGATGAGAGCTTTGAAAGTGCTTGTTCTGAGACAGGCTATGCCACCAGATTCAAATCTCTCAAACAATGCAACATTTCTTTGGCACCAGGATCAGAACAGAGACAAAAACCACAGAATGAAAACAGAGCTGGAGGATCCGGGACCTGAATTCTTTGGTCACATTCACACTCAAAATCTGGTACACAACAGGCTCCCAGCCTCTGGCTTGACTAGATAGGAGGACCTGTCGGACCATGCCATAGCTCTTGGTTGTACCAGGCACCTGGATTTCTCTTTAAGAGGAAGGTCAGTGTGTCCCACATATGGTGGCAGGACATGGCCAAGGCATGCACCTGGTATGGGAACTCGGACCAAAGTCTGGTGTCATGGGATATTTCTGTTGGCTAGACTGAAGACAACTTCTGATATTGGATTTCTCCCTGGAGGTTCTTGGATCAGCATCCAGCCACCCCTTAGCCTTCTTTGACTAGCTAAATAGACTAAGATCCTTAAATCTCTCCCTGCAAGTCATCTTTCTCAGACTTGTGTACATTCTTCTGTCTCTTTCTTGAATTGTCTCCAGCTTTTCAACCTCCGGCTTGCTTTGTGGACGCAAGAGCAGGGCACAATGCCTCGGCAGCAGTTTCGGGAGAGGGGGAATACTCTGACAACATAATCCTCCTCTTCTCCCTGGATTTCCTCTGCTTATACATATACAGATTGGGTCAGTCCATGAACAGTTGATTACTCAGTATGACTTGCAACCCTTTTTTGGTCATGGCTTTCCAGTGTGGAACTGCTGCAGCCCCCACCAGGCAAATATCTTCTTTTTCTGATCTCGTGACTTAGTTGTCCTTGCTTACCCTCCGATTACCAATTACCCATTTGTATCAATGACCTGTATTCCTTCTTTTTACCATTTTCCCAGCCTTTTTCATCTGAAAAATTTGTTGATAATGATTTAAAGGGCTTTTTTCTAAGTTGTTGATAAAATACAATAGCATAGAGCCAAGAACCAGTCCCTATGGGATTTCTCCAAACACACACCCACTCAAAGAAAATTTCTCTGGTTATAATTATATTTGAGACCTGAGGTTAGCCAATTCTCAATCCATTTAATGTTTTACAGTGGTTTTGTATTGTTTTAGTTACTTCATCAACATGCTGTACTGTTACAAGACACATTGCTTACAGAAGCCTAACATCAATTCCCTCATCAGCCAAGCTTGTAATCTAATGCAAACTTCCCCTGAGCTGCATTAAAAAAATGGGGTAACGGGAGATACCTGGCCCACTACACAGCAGCGTAGTGCAGGAAGACCCATAACAGCATTGAACTGCCTCGTTTGGGTATCAGTAGCAAGGAGGGCACACAAGAATGGTGCTATATAAATTATCTTTGCCCTCTGCTCTCTCCTGCAGCCTTGCTCTTGGCAAGGGGAAAAGCTGCTGCAGACGGTGCTGGTGTTTCAGGCTCTCTCTTCGGAAGCTGGTTACACGATCCACTGAGCGATGTCCTGGAGGAGAGTCTGTTTTCCCAGGACTAATGCCACCCTTTGTAACCAGAGACTCTCTTGTTTATAATTCCATAAAGGATTTGTAAGCTGAAGGTGTTGAAAAAAATTTCTGGCATGTTGGAGGTAACCTCAGCCTTCCGTTCGGCTATCAACAAAGTGCAGCACCTCTCTGGTTTCTCAAGCACTTGGAGGGCAACATGAGCAGAATGAAACTGAGGCAGAATGTTTATCCCCTTCTCCCAGAGTGTTTGGTGTGATTTTTGTGAGGGAACAAGGTTGATCAGACTGTCTTTCTTTTTTTCCAGCTATAGCATTATCTTGCATGATACGCTTCTAATGTATTTGCCCTGCTAGAGATGAATGGAATAGGGTTTAGGTCATGGTACATATCTTTAGTTAGCTTTAAGTGGTATGGCCAGTATAAATTTAGCCATTTCCTTGGTTGCAAAGAGGGCAATTCAAAGAGTTGTCCTTTTCAAAGATGCCTTTTGAACTTAGAGAAGGGACCCACAGAATGTCAGAATGGAAATTCACGTATTTGCAGTAGCCTTGGATCTCTTGACTTCTCCAAAAGGTGGACAACCCACAAATTATATATACACACAAAATTAAACTATTGTAATCTGGATTTAGATTTGGGAATGAACAGGATGTTAATGAGATAATGTCTAGGCATGATATGGTCTCACTTCTTGGCACAAGAATGCATAATAATGTCTTCTACGTTGTCTTTTTAAAAGGACAAATGCTAGTGATATCTTTTCAGTATATCATACCTATTTATTTCTATACATTTATTAGGATTAGATTATTTATAATTTCAACATTTATTAGTGTACATAAATTCCAATTTAATGCTTATAAATAACTTGAATATAAGGCTTAAAGGGCAATGAGAAAACAGGAAACACTGGAGCAGAGGGAGGTTAACACATCAAGGGCAATGCTGTTCCGCTGGAAACTTTATCTGCTGCCTAAAATGGACTCGTTTGCTGTGAAGTCCAATAATGCTTTCAGGTTCAGTTTGATTGCCAGAGCAGGGATTATTCAGCAGCAACAGCCAGAACAAAAACCATTACAGGAACAAAATAGGAAGGCAAGATGTCTGCAACCAGGCTTTAATTCATGCTAATATGCACGAGAATGCAATTAGGGGAGGCTCTGAATTGCAGGAATGCATGCCTGACGACATGCAAATCTCATTTCAACAGGGGCAGCCACCCAAGGTGGTTAATAGATTATCTGCGTTCTTATCACACAGCAAACTATTTGGGGTGGAGTTCGTTAATATAAATAAAAGAAAAGGAACATCAGCTCTGAAAGGATGAGTGGGTGGGTCAGTCATGAGATGGAGCAATTCCTCTCCTGGTAATACTCTGGCTGCAACCACCTGTAGCTCCCTTCGCTGTTCGGAGAGTTCGGCCCTGCCGAGAGCAGGAAGCATGAGGCAGAAATTCTGTCTGAGCTGCATTTTTTTCCTCCCTTGATCTGCAGAAGGGATTGAAAAAAATTGTTGCTGCTGCTAATCGTTAATCACTCTGGAAACAAACCTGGCCTTGCAGAACTAACTGTGCAGTCAGAGCACTTGGGAAATTAGGGAGGGGAAGAAAGTATTCAGATGGCTTCTAGATGCTCAGATGTCTCTAATTTGGGGTTTCCCATATTTTGCTTGTGTGATTATTTTGTAGTCTCATAAATTACGCTGTTGAGAAGCTTTTCTTTTTGCACAATCTGCATTTTTCTTTGGACAATTACATCCAAATACTTCAATTTATTATTCCTCGCTCACTTCTGATTGTAATGGTGTCCAATTACTGTCCCGTCTATCTGCTGATTCAGTCTACTCCTGCTGAGAATGAATGAACCTGCATTGTGCTACCTATCACAGGTGAAAAATCCTGGTTGTAAAGCCTCCGCACTCACCACCAGCACCAAAGCTTCTTGACCTTCACTGGGACAGGCAAGGATCACTGTAGAAACCAGGAGGTCCCAGTATAAACTGGAGAATGCAAATTAAAGGATGCCAGTTAGACATTGAAGTTTCTCTCTGAACCGTTGGCTTTTTACACCCTTTGTATACTTTTTATCCTGTGATTCCTCTGTAAAAGTGTCACTGAATTGCAGCATGAGGTTCCATTTGCTGATCGCTATCTAGGCTCCTGAACATGGATGGAAAAACGCCCGGGTGGTCAGCGATGGTGGGAAATGTCCACGATGCAGCTTGAGTACGTCATGGTCCTATTTCAATCCCACATTTGCTGTTAGAGGGAAGGTGGCTGCAAACTCAGGGCAGGTGGCTGGAGGTCCTTCCAGACCCACCTTCAGGGCATGCGCCTTGCCTCCACGCTCAGTTTCAGGCTCTTTCACTCTCTGAGGTTTTCAGAAGGTGTAAAAGCAAATACCAGCAGCTGAATTTTCCTGACACACTCTCAGCTAAAACTCCTGAATCATCTTTTTTAAGGTTTCTTTAGCTGTCATTTTTATACAGACACGCATCTTTTGAGTTTCTCCTTTGGGTCTTTGCACTGGTGTGATGTTGCAGGACTGCTGGTTGTGAGGAAGGTGTGGCTGGCATGAGCACGTGCAAAGGAAATGGAGAGAACACTTGTTTGGAGGGGAAATAAAGGTGAACAATCACATGGACCTTCCAAACATGTTGAAACACAATAAAACGTAGATGGTTTCAACTTTGGCAGTGAGGGAGTAATGTTGTTTAAATGCAGGCACTAAAAGACCATCCAAATAATCTCCAGAGAGGAGAAAGATGGTTCCTATGCTCTGCTTTGCAGCTTGGACATGCCTTGAGTCTAGCAGCAAACCCTCCCTTGTGCATAGGACTGCCTTGCCTTTTGGTATCTGGCAGGTGAATTGCTCCCTGCGGTGGGCTGTGTGTGGGATTTTCCCAGCTGAAACTTTGAAGTTGGCTGTTTTGCCCATTCTGTGATGTGGTGATGTATGTTTATAATTTGTGAAGCACCTCAGGGTGAAAGGCCTTCTGTAAATGTTATTCATCAAGTAGTAACCGGGCCTGTCCTTTAAATGTTAGTTGGCATCATTCCCAAACCCCACCACCACATTCAACTGTTTATTATTTTTACTACAGCGGCGCCCAAGGATGAAATGAGAGTGGGGGTCCCTTGTGCTAAACGCTATGTGAATATAAATGTCATCTTCTCAATGACAAGAGAGGAAAAGGCTGTGGGAAGGGAAATGTTTTATGCACTGTGTCTGAGATTCTTTCTTTCCCAGCTCAGCAAGCATGGTTGGAGGGCAGAAGGTCTCTACATTTTTCCTCAGACCTGACCTAAAAGTGGGCCCCTACAATGACAATAGCCCCATCCAAGCATCTGGAATCCCCTTTTCACTGGCGAGGGCAAAGAGTCATCCTGGGGGCAGTTCACCTGAGCTGGTTCAGACACCGAATTTAAGATGAAATGAACCACATCCTTTGTGAACCTGCTTCTCTCCATTCATTAAAAGAGCAAATCATAAAATAAATCCAGATGTAGATACTTATAGGTGAGTTGAATTTGGCCATTGCAGGTTGGGATGAGAGGAGCACCCAGGGAGAGACTGGGTGCTACTTGTGGGCAAACCCCACTATATCATTCTGTAGAAATGGAAAGGTCCCTTGAGATATGTTGCCTTGACCTTGGGTCTGAGCCACACACCAAACTCCAAGACCATCCTTTTTCCTTTGCTTTAGAGGAGATAAAGCAATCAAAGAAGATATGAAGGCTCCCAGCTAAAAGTAGTGGTGTAATGGTGGGAGTATGTATGTCCAACCAGAGTGGGACAAGTAGAAATAGTGTTGTGAATTAGATCTTGTGTGTCTGACAAGAGACTAGTCAAAGCTGCAACAGACCTCCATTTATGCCCACAGGAATGTAGCATGTCTTATAGCAGGCCAAGGACAGTATTCATGTTAAAAACAAACAAAAAAAGGTCTTCTGTGTGAAATTAATACTGAGTGTTAGTGCCTCGCATAGGGATTTGGACTCTTAGGCTTTTGGGCTGCAGCGCACTCAGCGTTATTTCCAGGGCAATTAGTATCCTCGGTAAAAGTGCACCTGCTTACAAGACATGACTGACCATTATGGATTTAACTCAGATGATTAGCTAAAATCCAGCTTCCGGAGCCAGCACTTTGGGGCTGGAACTTGTGCACGAACAGAAGTGCCTGTGGCTTCCCTGCTTCCTGGCTCCTACTGGCTCAGAAAGGCTCCGGCAGAGCCTCTCCTCCTTTTGGCATTTTAACATCCAATTTTGGCAGGACTCCACCGTATCAGCGGTGTATAAAAATACAGAATAAACCAAACATAACAGAAGGAAATAATTATGAACAGAACACGAGCCCCTCCCGATGAAAACACTGGGACAGCTTGGTTAAAGATCTCACCTCCAATCCTCTTACCTGTTTCTGCTGCCCATTTGTTTGGGTTTCACACATGTGCAAGCTTCTTCGCTAAGTTGAGACCAATTTCTTTTGAGCTGGGCCCAGGCTCTTAGCAGCTGGTTGGAAAAAAATGGAGATATTCTTCCTGCTTGCATTGAGATTCGCTTCGGGGAGTTAGTCAGTCTCCACAGTCCAAAATGTCCTGGAACCATCTACTCTAGAATAACACCGCGTTGTGATGGTTGGAGAGTGTTCTGTGGCCCTGTCAGCATCTGATTGTGCTGAGTTTCATGGCTAGATATGAAAGAATTTGTTTTCTTTAGGTCTGGGCTAAATAATTGCAGTGAGTTTTTAACTCTTCCTGGGCTGGTTGAGGGTCTCTAAGATGTTTTGCTCTGCCAAGGGGGAACTGCTCCCCACCAGGGAGAGGAATCCCAGTACACAGTGCAGTGCTGGTTTGAATTGGTCCCATTTTCTTCTTGCTCTGGGTATGGAGGGTGTTTTCAGAGACTTTGAGGAAGTTTTGATTATTTCAGGGATGGTTGCCTCCTACTCCCAGAGTAATTACTGCTACACCTCTGCCCTGGCCTGTTTACATATGCCTGGACCAAAAAGCTGCCATTGGTAAGGTGCTGTTTTGTACCACCAAGTGTGTCTTTCCACCTCTAAATCCCGTGGACCTGCCAGTGCTCAGCTTTGTGAGCAAATACCACTGCACATACACTGCACCAGGTATATCAACAGAGACAGACTTGCTCTGTTACCTATTAGCTTTGCAGCACTACAATTTGTCGCATCAGTAAAAAGTGACATTAACTTATTTTCCCGTTATAGTAATTTATACTTTGGGCTTTGTGCTGATATTAAAAATACCCAACAACCAAATGTAAACACAACCTCTGACTCAGTCATGGTGTACTTTAAAAGGCACAACCTATAAACATCCTTTCCTGCTAAGGTCCAAACAAAGGCAAAGGGCCTTCCTCCGAGCAGGACACTGTAAGGTTGACTTTGAACATCTTCTGCAGATGCTATAGAGTCCCCTACAGCTCTTTACCTTTATCCTATTTCTTCTATGAATTTTATTTATTATTCCCCAGATGACTGACAATGCTTAATAGCATTCCTCAATCATGCTGCCTGGCGTAGCAAGGCAGGGGCAGTTATTTGCCTAAAAGTACCTACCAAAATGTGACTGGCAGCTTTGTTTTATCCATCACGGCAGATCATGTGCCCAAGCAAATTGTCTAATTTCCGTTATCAGGGCTTGAAATTCAGTGGCTGTATGAACACTTTTCTCCTTCATTCTTCATGTTTCTGAGGAATGTGGGCAATGACAGGAATTGCAAATGCTTGTAATTAAAAGAAATTTGATATAATTGCCAAAATGGAGTGAGAGGCGGCTGCCTTATATGACTAGAGCATTAAAACTACTGACTACAACCTGTGTATGAACAGTAGTGTGTGCCCAAGAGAAAAGGCTGAGTGGGAAGGAGACCATGACCTGTTTAACTGTTAAATACAGAGATATTAAAGCTCTAACTAACTAAGTTAGGGGGTGTAGTGAGGGGTGAGTGTGTGTGTGCCTGTAAAGGGGATTACAGACCATGGATTCACATTAAGAGGTGAGTTGCTCCTGAAGCTTTTATCTGTAATAAATGGAAAGAAATACTGGGTAATGGGAGATTTCAATCATAAAGATGTATGCTGGAAGTCTCATATAACCAGAAATAAATCTCTTTGAAGTTTCTCAAATGATGTGTGATCATTTTCTAGCCCAAAAGATATTACACCCAACACAAGATAACAGTATTTCAGATTTCATTCTGACAGATTGGTCTGTGCATTGGAAGCTGATGGTATCTTAGGAACATATGGCTCGGACTCCATTTCAATAGAGGCAGAGGATGGACCAACACGGTAATGAGTATATTGGGTAGTTCAAAAGGGATAATTTCCCAGTACTGAAGCAGAATATGAAAAAATGAAAGTTGGGCTTTCTATAAGAGGATTTTACTGCTGACCAACCACCTTGATTTCACGGTGATGTGAGAGGGCAATTTTGATTAAAAACCCATCCAGCTAAAAAGGGAGAATGTCACATACTATGAGATAAATGACTTAATAAGCTGATTGGGACAAATAAAATCTGCCTTAAAGCAGACAGATGCAAAGTTAGACATGACAGCAGCCATGCTGCCAGGGCATGCTGGAGGGCAGTGTGGAGGTGAGCTTTTGCCTTTGGTGGCTGAAACACTGCCTCCAGTTTGCATGTTCAGATTTGGAAAATGTTGAAGACTGGGCTGAGCTGGTGTCGGTGGGAGGGAGAAGCTAAAGACAGCCTGAGGTCCACTGATAATGCTTCATAGCCAGATTTAGGAGCTCCCTCTGTTTAGTTTATCCAAAAGAAAACCAAAGGATGACTTGGTATCTATGCTTATTATGTACTTTGTGGGGGAAGCACCAGGTAACTGGAGGTTCTTTAATCTTGGGCAGAAAGGCATGACAGCAGCCAGTGCTGAGACGTTAAAGCTGGACAAATTGAAATGAGAAATAAAAGTTTCATTAAACACGGGAACACGATAGCCAGCCAGTGATGGACTCTTCATCTCTTGATAGCTTTGGATTAACATGCAGCACTGTTCTGCATAGTGCGGTGAATTAAAGAGTAGGTTCCTGGGCTGAAAACAGGGCTAGAGGAGGACACTGTGCTGTGTGCTCTTGGGAAGGGAGCTGCTGGTTCTTGCTGCCTTTAAAAAAACTGAATCTGTGAGAAGCTGGTAAGGACACTGGTGATATTTTATTATACAAAGTCTATTCAATGTTCCATGCAGCTTTCTGGAATGACACAGCATTGTCTTTCACAGGCGGCAGACTCAGTAGGGTGCCAGGAGAGACTGGTTCCAGCAAGATGTACTTGGGGAACGTTATTCAAAGGCTCTCTGCTTTTGTATTGAGCTTCATGATCTATCAAAACCTGGGTTGGAGCCAGTAGATGGGAATTTTGGGTCTGGGAGACCTGTCATGCTACTAGGGAAAGAGAAAAGATGTAATGAGGATGTTGGGCAGAGAGAGCATTGCTTTGGTTCCTGTTGTTTCCTGATTGCTGTTTTCTAGATAGATGGAGACCACATGTTGACTGGCCCTGGCAGCTGTGTGGTCCTTGCATTCCTGCTCTGCCTGGAGAGCACAGAAACATCCTGGCAGGAAGCGAAAAAATGGCCAGTTCTGCCAAAGTCCCCCAGACACCTGAGGACAAAGCAGAGCACATTTAGATCTACCCCAACATATGGCATGAAGCAGGAGGAAATGTCTTGTTCTCTGTGGGGACATAAATTGAAGAAACTGCTTGCTGAATGAGTGACATAGGAGGAAGATAGGAGGAGAAGGCTAGGAGAATGGGAAAAATAAGTTCAAAATCAGAAATACTGTGAAATGGCAAAATATTGCAGAAAAGTCTGGAGGTTTTATGTGAAGCTGACTTTAGCTATGCCACTACATCCCCCTCAGGGGACCTGTATCCTTGTCTCAGCTCTGCTGAATGGCAACAGGCAAGTCACTACCATCCTGTGTCTCCATTGCCCTGGCTGTAAAACAATCTTTTACACAGCACGTTGGCATCTCCTGTGGAGAACAGCTTTTTAAGTGCTTGCTGTTATGATTATATTATTCCAAAGCGGGAGAAAGTAGTTTCTTTCCCTTTGCACCAATAATTGAACTTATCCAAGAATGACACATTGATGGGCTCTGGAAAGGGAGCAGGAGTGACGTCTAAACTGGACTGAAATTCAGTAAACAGCTTGTAGCATCTCTGGGAAGCCTTCCGAGTACTTATTACTGTCTTCTGTCTTCAAAATCATGAATCTCTTTGATTTAAGAGAGAAATTTGTGAAGTTTTTGCATGTGGTCAGATGAATTAATTTCTTAGGAGTTCTCAGGTAACCAAAGTTTTCTTATCTGTTTTTCCCCCAAATTGCAGCCCTTTTCCTTGATCTCACATATAATACTGGATAATCTGTCTCTTATTACAGTGCTTTCCCAAGGAAAGAAAGGATAAAAAAACCATTTAGAATCTATCTAGCATTTCAGAAGGAGCATTTCCAAGTGGGTTGATAGGTCTATTTCAGCAGAAAACTGGAAGAAAGAGCCTTGACCTTACTGAAACTCATCCACCTGCATAGCTCTGTTTCTACAGGTGTAGAAATCAGACCCGTGATAAGAACTTGTGTGCTCACAACTCCCTCATGGTCATCATGCAGAAGAGTCAGTGCGGTGAGGGGTAGTGAAATATTTGTTACAAGCCATTCTGCAGCTGCCCTGGATTTGAGAGAGAGAGGAGCCCCAGGAGACTGAAAACACCACAAAGTTCAGCATGGAAATAGCTTGCACAAAAAAGCTTGGCTGTGGCTGTGGCTGTGGCTGTGGCTGTGTGAATCAGTTCATTTGAACTGCCAAACATACCCAAACTCACTTACTCTGGCCTAACACCACTTGTTATATTTCTAACATGGGAAGGACAGGGGTGCTCTTTGTCTGTAGTATTACGAAAGTCAAAAGAAAAAGGGAAAGAAAAAACCCTTCAGCTCCCTGTAGCTAATCAGGTATTCACCTTGAACGAGTACTAATGAAACCAGCACCACATCAAAGGGGAATCTGGCTCCAGCCGAGAAGGTTATTAAAAAATGTAACAGTACCAGACGGCCCCCAACCAACATAAGTGACTACATTTTACATTGTTTTGTAGAAAGAAATGAAGCCCTGTGCTTGCCCCCTCAGCTGCCATCTGCTTTGGGACTATGGCAATCAAAAAGAGGCATTGGGGAAGCCATCCTTGCAGGCAAGGATGATTTTTTTGCTCAGTGACTCAGTATTTCTCTTCCACTCTTCACACGGTCAAGTTACCACTACGTACTAATGCGGGCCAAAAGCACCAGGTGCTGACTTGCTTTTTGATGTAACAGTAATAGCTAACTCCTTTCTGTCATCAGAGTAAAAATATGTTAAATATTCTGAATTAGAAAAGAACCAAAACATCCCACCTGCAAACACAGTGGAAGAAAAATAAACAGGGTTTTGTGGTAGCAATTCACCGGTAATGGGATATGTGCAGTTTGGTCTCCAGCTGTATACAAGTGTAAGAGGAGACAAGGGAGTCCCAAGCTGGGATGAAGCCACTCCTGCGCTTGTAGGTGGCTTCTGCTGCCACAGAACGGATATTTATATGAAATAGTGCTGCAGGTGAAGAGCCCAACCTGCCTCTTTGCCAAGGACAAAGACGTGGGCCTCTCCATATCTCTCCCAGCCTGAACTGCGGGATGATGCTCCAGAGATGCTCTTTTTAATAAGTGCGCTGAGATTTTTTGGTGTATGAAGGAGTCTTTATTACTACCATTGTTGTATCACAAATGGGGCTCATTTACCTGGTGTGCAAGCCAATAACACGCAGAGTTGAGATATTTTCAAATTCATTTCATTGATGCACATGAATGGGTGCCTGTCTCAAGACAGCACACCCTTGTCTCAAAAATTCTCACATTTATACAC
>JAOBAS010000027.1:50304592-50329112 GCA_025311575.1 Elanoides forficatus
CCTACTTCTTCCCTAATCTTGGCAGTTCCAAGCAGTTCTTCAAGGTTTATTGACCAGACCACAATCCATTACCTTTTATGACATAAACATAAAGCCCCATTGTCTAGTAGTTAGTTCCTAAACGCTAAATCATGTCTAGTTATTGTTTCCCTATTTTAAATGTTAACTGATGGGGGGCTGTACACAGGATTTAGCAGCTCCCTGGTTATTTCAATCATATTATATGTATTAATAGATAACACCATCACTGGGTTCACTAGACTTCAATAGCATAAAGCATACCCACGTGCTTGCACACATGGAGACTGAGGTAAAAATTTTTCTCATATTAAAGTCTTAAAATCCTTATTTTTTTCTACCATTTTGGACTTCTGTTATCTGACATGACTCCCTTTGAGTGCAAGCTGAAAGCATCCAGGGTTTTCTCTACAAATAACAGCATAGACACCCCCACCTAAGGTGATGCCTAATGTAGGGCCATTCCTTCAGCCAAAAACGCCTCTGTAGGTCATCAACATCCAGATTTCAGAGTAAGCTGATGCCAAATGAATCCACAAGCTTCTGCTCCAATGCATATCTGAACCATGTGATCTTAACAAAATGATGCATTGAAGTAACCAAATATTTCTCAATTCCTAAACAAACCCTCTTACGTTGCAGTTTTAAAGGTACAAATTGGTTGTAAAAGAATATGCACAGGGAAGTGAAAACACTGTGTATTTTATCTCAACAAACTCAACAACTCAAAAGCAAAAAGCCGAATTAATTAATAAACTGCCATTGGGGAAGATGCGTGTTGCCATATGAGTTCAAAAGGACAATTTTACCAATAACAGGTCTTAGATCTGGAAATGTCCTTGACAAACTTTCAAGCAAGGCTGGACCATGGATAAGCTGCTAATAGCGTTTGGGCCTCAACAGCCAGATGCTGGGTGGTGCAAGTGCAAGGGCAGTTTTTCTTGCAAGGGCTGGAGACATGCAAAAGGGATGTAAAAAAAATGTGGTAAGAAAAAGAAAGTGGGAACTCTACTGTAAATGTGGGAGCAAAGAGAAATGCCTCGCAATGCTCTTTGCAAAGAGAAATGCCTTCGGCTGTTGCCAAACTCCCACCACATAAGATTCTAGGGGCTGAAATGACAGTCCCGAAAGCATAAGTTTGTAAATTCACACCTTTTCTACTATATCATGTTTCTGCCATTAGTGCCTTCAAGTGCTGGTGTAGACAGAACAGTGGCTATGCAAAAGTACATCTTCTTGCTTGGTGTGTCTGCTCTTGTGCCAGGACTGGTGGCTTTACTGAGTAAAAGCGTGTTTCACCCTACAAGCAAATATTGCCAGGCTCTCAGCTGCCATCTGGGCCACAAGGCTGGCCATTTGCAGAGGTTTTGCTGCTGGTGATGATGTGAGAAGCACAAGGAACAGCTGGATCCCTTAGATTTCAGGCTGTGTTTACATCATTCACAGGGAAGAGAAATACCTTTGATTTGGAAGTGTTTGAACACTCAAAGTGTTCAAGGTCAGGTTGGACGGGGCTTTGAGCAACCTGATCTAGTGGAAGATGTCTCTGCTCATGGCAGGGGGGTTGGACTAGATGATCTTTAAAGGTCCCTTCCAACTCAAAGCATTCTATGATTTAATGCTCACAGCAAATTAGATCTGCAAGTCAGAGTCCCACCATGTCAATCGTACAGTGAGGCCTGTGCTGGAATTAAAAGAAAAGATCCTCTATAATTAATTCAAACTTAGGTCCAAGCAAAAGCATCTCTCTTGGCTTTGCGAATGCATATCACTGCTGAAAGCATAGGCAAAGCACACAGGATGAGAAGCTGTGGACAGAGCGAATCAGCCTTGGGTGGCAAGGTTTGTAGAAGGGAAACTTCACAAGTACAAGTTACGTGGCAAAAAGAAAGTGTCTCTGCTTGTGGTGGCTGGTTTGGGGGTTTTGCTTGCTACTATTTTATGAAAATGTCTGTGCCTGTGAAACAGAGGCAGAAAGGCTCCAGAGCAGCTAGAGGAGGCAGCAGGAAAGCACCAAGCACTGCCTCTGGGACAGACGAGACAAAATTTCCAACAAAAAAAGGCATTTTGGCACTGAGTGCCAGGGAGGGAATAAAAACAGAGTGAGCAAAGATAGTCCCTGCCATTTGTGTCTTGCCTTGCCAGGGAAAACGGGAATTTAACTACACGAATACACTGGATTGTGACAATTTTACCTGGCTCTGTCATTGATGTCTTTTCCATCCTGAGTTTTGAATAACCATGTGTTTTGTATGAACTGAGCATGAGGTCATTTCAATCTCCCCACAGTGTTGCGGTTTACATGGTTCACCCTGTTTTCCTGTGATGTAGATATGTTGATGCCCTGACTAGGAAAAAACAGGCCAATGTGCTTCAAAGTATTTAATGTATTTATCCACTCAGTATCCAGTAAGGTAGACAAATGGGTTTTCCATGTTACAGAGAGGCATGGAGTCCAAGGTGTGTGTGTGGGGATGTGGAAGGGAGTGTTACTAAGTGGTACAGAACTGCATGCAAAATATATATTTGTGTATTACTGTATGTGTGGGTTTTCCTAAATGGATGGAAGGGGCTTAGAAAATGTTAAAAAACCCCACAGCCAGGAAGTCTAAAATTGTGGCTTAAAAATTACTGCAGCTGACAAAATTACCCTTTTAAGTAGAGGAGTCAGATTAGAGTGATGGAGCGAGCCTCTCAGCCCAGGATTGGCATGGACCTTCGTGGAGACAGCCTTTCTGCAGCACAAGGGGCCAAACCCCAAAGGTCTAAGAGCACTGTGAACCCCATCTTGCAGGAGAGTTTGTATTTCCTTCACCTCCTGGGCTTGGCAAAGCAGCTCCCACAGGCTGTGATGAGCCTCATGCAGGAAAGCCAGATGTGCACAACCCATCTAACTGACCTTACTGGAGGTTAAGGAAGGAGCCGTGACCTTGAGCATCCTTTCTCCAGCTGTGCGACCCGCCTTTGTTTGAGAACTTTATTGTTCAAGTCCTGGAGAAGAATAGGCTGTCACTGGGAGCAGATTGCAAGGAGAAAATTGCCACACAGGCGAAAACTGTCCTCATGTCCTGTTTCCAATAGAACCACATTTTTTTGACTGCCTGGTTTCAATAAAAAGTCCAGAAAGAAAGAATTGAAGGGGGCATTGCTTTTCATAGAGTGCCAGCAAATAACTGCAAAAAGTTGCTTGTGTTTAAAGAATTGCATGACTAGGGACAATGCAGGGTGCTCGGGGCTGCACAGACATGCCAGATTCTGCACCAGTTCCAGGCTGATTTCTGCTTCTTACTCTTCTCCTTGAAAATGTCTGGCCTGGGCATTTATCTTCATCTTCTAAAGCTTCTCCTGATGCTGGCTATAGCAAGGACACAGTGAGCGGAAGCATTAGCTGCAGCTCGGCTGCTCGACAGGAGTGTTCAGTCACAACGTTATTTCTTTATGAAGATATCGATCCTGACACTTGACAGACTGCACGCAGGCATTGAGGCTGGTGCCATTTCCCTTTGGTCGCCGCAAGGTGACGGCGTGGTCAGGGTGGAATTGCACCAGCAACTCTACATCTTCCGCTTCAAATTTCACTGAATTTGGGCATGCTCTGTCTCTTCTAATAGCCTCAAAATAACCTTGAGACAAAACATTGCCAGAACATTATACAAAGTCTTGTAGAATTTATGACTGTAAAAATGCCAAGCATACAGATCTATGCTATATATAAATCATGTGTTGAGTTTTTTTTTCCTCATCATTTACCCTTTTCTCCAGTGAATGGTGTTTGCTTTGTATTTAACTGCTGTATTTGTACAAAGTTAAAGCACTTCTGGGTTTTGTACTCACCATCACTAAAATAACGAGTCCCTCAAACATTTCTGCTTTGCACCCCATGATAGCTCCTGCCAAACTCCCTTTGCACGTCTATTCGTGCCACAGAAAGTATCACACCTGTTGGCATCTAGACTGTGTTTGCTGTGTGGTCAAGGAGCTTAGATTCCACAATGTAGGAGGTTTTTTTGCATTTCAAATGCTACTCTTATTTGGAGCTTTTAGCCAAGACTTTACAAGCTATTGACAGTGTGCTGACACCAGAAGCATCGGCAGGGAGATGTTTTGCCTCTGTTGGGGTGCCAGGAGGCTCTTCTGGTAGATGCACGGTCTGTGCCGGCTCCCTTCGAGGCTCAGCAGGGATGTCCCACAGACATAGGCAGTGCTGGGACAAGCCAGGATCCTTGTACCCTACATCCCACTGTATGTTCTGCAGGATGCTCTTTCTCCATATAAACATGTGAGAAGACTTTGGAGGAAATTTCCATCAAATCTCTCTGTTTCATCCATCCTAGAGCAGCTCTTTTTTTGTGCTGTTCTGCCAGTTTGCTACAGAGGCATGGATGTGGAGTGACCATCAGAGTGGTCTTCTGTATTATAAGCACAGAACAATACAGTTTGGTGTCTGTGGGATCGGTTGGGAGGCTCCTGAGGGCAATGACAGGAGAGGCTATAAATACTACAGGCATTTGCCCCAGTTTGGGGCCAGATGGGGTAATGCAAACCCCCAGTGCCAGTGCGGTTCTTGTCCCTCTGAGTTCAAAAAGCTTTGCAAAAAGCCCTGGAAAAACTTTGCAGAAGCAGAAGAACAGACAGCAGAGGGATTGCTGCTGGGAGCCCTGCAAAACCACTGTTCCCACTTGGTGGGTTATTGCCACAAAACATACCAAAGTCAGTTGTTTTGAGAAATCCATAGCCATAGGTGCCACTTGGCCTTTTTAACTCCCTTGGCTCATGGTTTCCCACCCTCCATAGCTCATCTTGAACCACTGTGTAAAACATATCCCCTCTTTAGTGTGTTGAACCACATGGAGGGAGTGGGAGGAAGACTCCTGCTGCGTACCCTGGACCACAGATAAATGGAGATGATAATAATAGTGATAAATAGCAGTAATAATAATGATAAATAGCAGTAACAATAGTGAAAAATAGCAAAGAAACAGGGCCATGGTTAGGAGGTAATAGGCAGCAGAAGATAACTCTGTGCTTGGCCTTCCTCAGTCCAGGATGCAGAGCAACGCGGAGAGCCACAGAGGCAGCATTTTTTCATACACCATTAACAATGTGCAGCCTCGGGATGTTTTTAACCTCTGTGGTCAAAGAGGGGCAGAGTGTAGGAGCTCAGGCAAAATATTCAGGATGGCAAATTGCTGAACTTCTTAGAGGCAATGGTAAGCCTTAGGGATGGTGAGGCTCTTAGAGGAAGAGAAGACGATGCATGAGGGAGGTCGTGACTGGCTGGACCTCATCCTGCTGGGCTCCCCAAAATTCTGACTTTAGGGAATAGCGTGGGAAGGTGTCCTGCTATAATGGGAGAAATAAGACAGCTCTGCTTTGAAATGTCTGGGCAAAGATTAAACGCTACTTGCCGGAAAAAAAAAAATGCTGTGATACTGTGCCAACAGGCCACATAGCTGTTCATGTTAAGATTAATTCTTCTCTCTGTAAGCGGCATGGGGCCCTGTGCCTGCCAATTAGCAAGTTTGGGGAATGCATCTTGTGCTGCCTCTCCTCTCCTGCAGCAATGCAGGCGCTTGGTGTGCCACGGCTGATTGGGCTGGAGCATGTTCTCTTCAAGAGGCCGAGAACTCATTGCTCCAATTTTTTTAACATGATTTTATTAGTTCAAAGCAAGCAATGCTTGTTTTAATTAATGAATATGTTTCTCTTTTCTTGCTTCTTGGCTTACTGCCTGGTACTGCATTTTCATGACTCGAGAATAAAATGTTTCATTCAAAACAGAATCCTCTTTGTCCCTGTGTGTGGCCACTGCTTGGAGAGGTGAAGGAGCTGGGGAGGCAGCAGCAGTTTCAGTTTTGGGGGTGGAGGAGGAGGGAGGGAGAAACGGCCAGGATTACAGAAGACCTGCAAAGAAAAGGCAAGTTTTGTAGCACTCAGTGCACTTAAGTCTTCCAATTTTCCAAGAGCCACGGTAAATCCTATTTACGCAAATCCTCACCTTAGCAGCTTTTGAATATTCTTAGAGCCACCGGTGTGAATAGAAGTGGAAATTGGCAGGTATATAATCCTAACCAAACGCTATGTACCTGCGGAGCTTGCTGCAAAATTTTTGAGTAATGATGTGGTACATTTAACTTGTGTTTGTTGACCACTACTCCCCAGCATCAGCTGTTTTTCACACTTCTGTCTTAGTTTATCAGCCCTCCTCAATATTGGGCTAAATTCCAAATAAAGCAGGGGAATCAGCTGGCAATTCATTTGATGTGTTACATTTTTTTCTCCACACTTAATTGAGCATTCCACTTCGAATAATCCTTAGCATTAGATTAAATCTCTATTGATCTCATTTTAATGAGCTCACCACTGTGACCAACAGCCTTTTCTCCCGTAGCAGATGGAGATGTGGCCATCTGAATGCGTGGCAGAAATACTTTTGTTTCAGAGGACTGACACCTTCTCCTCTGTACGACTGTCCTTGGCACACCATTACCCCTGACTCTGCAGACCCAAAGCCAGAAGATATGTCCTGTTCTTTGCACCATGCCTTTGTGAAATTGCTATTACAGTGAATTTCTGTTTAAACCGCTGCCAGTAACGTCCTGCTTAGAGATTTCATTTTTAAGCAGGCAATATCCATGTTCATCAGTATGAAGGCAGGTAGCTGAAGGCTGTATGTGAGCTCTCTCCTGTGCCGCAGGGAAAGGAGGCGTGCTGGAGTGCTTGCAGCTCCCAACTGCCTGCTTAAGGGGATATATTACAAATTCAGGTCTGGGGCAAATCGATTTTGTGAGCTACAGAATTGATTCCACTCTTGCATTTCACCTTCAGACACCTGCATTTAAATTTCCACTTGAGATTAAAATACAAAATGAAGGAAATCTCCCTTTCCTTCCTTATGAGGAAAAAAGAAGTGATTAATGAGGGTTTAAATCCTAGTGACAAACAAATCCTAATGACCTAGCACTTCTGATGTCGAATAATTTGCTGCACTGTAGCATTTTGTAGACTTCATGGACCAAAGGATCTTTAGGGTCAGCTAATCACACTTTCTACCTAACAAAGGTCATGGACATTTTCTTGGTGATTTTTTTGCATACAGCTTGTATTTGAATAGAACAGAGCTTGTATTTGAATAGAACAGTTTAACTCTTTTTCAAAGACCTTGATGTAAAGATAGCAGCATGGGCGTGTTCTTCAGGGAGGAGGGGGCGCAGTGTAGTGCTATGGGAGAGACAACTAGTTTAATTGAAATCTCATTCCCAGATGGTTAAGAGCTTGTATCATCAAAAGATGTCATATACTAAATCATATTTTAAAGCTGTACGCCCAATTTGGTAGTGTGTGGTTTTGTGACAAGTGGCACTGCTTAAACATAGTTGAGATGCAGCCACTGAGGCAGAGATGTTGCCTTACTTTTAGCATAAAGTTTGCAATGTGAATTTGCAGACCCTGCCCATGATAATTTTCAAGTTTGGTTATTGCTTGCTTGCTTTTTTCCTCTTTCTTATCTGTGAGAGACAATATGTCTTGCATCAGCAGATTATGATTAATAGTCATTATGTGTAATGACATTAGTTAGCAATAGCTACTGCTAATGATTAATAACAGCAGCTGAAACCTTGGATGTAATGATTTATTTCATTACTTTTTTATTGAGCTGTTCATCTGGCAATATTGTGATGCTCTAACATCTTCAGAGAGGAATGTCTGTCGGGGGAAGTGAAGAGCTGAGAAATGCTTTGAGTGAAGCAAGTGTGTGGACTTGTCCCTCGTTATTGCTGCACACAATGACCCACCGGGAAATTTGGTTGCTTCAGTGGGATGGAAGACGGGATCTCGTCGTGCAATGTGCCATGCAGCTTCAGCACAGGTCTCCTATTGACCATGAGCTCCAGAAGGGTTTGGGGAGAAGGCTGTAATTACTCATGTTGGAATGGGATCCTCTCTTGTGAGGTGTCACAGGGTTCATAACACATAGAAACCTTGTCTGGAGTGTAGGAGCTTTTGTCCTGGTGCTTAATCTCTGTTTGTCCACCTGGAGAGGAATTGCTCTTTCCTTCCACAGGACATTGAGGCCTCACTTCAGAAATGGTGAACTGAAGCCACGTTTCAATTACCAATGAAGTCCTGCCTTAGAGGCCAAAATGTGAGTTGTGTTGCATAGGTTTTATATAGCTCCTTCACAAGGAAACACTGTTTTAATGTCTGTAATATGTTTTGACATTGGATGGGAGACAAGACAGAAGCACAAAGCAATAATCTCCAACATTGCTAAGAAGAACCTGAAACGAATTCCAGCTCTAAACATCCCTGTGCTTTGGTAAAACTCACATCAAATTGGAAATGAGAATTCGCAATAAGGGCACATAATTGTTGTTCATTACCCAGCTGAAAGGAACAGAAAGGGCCCCTCTTTAGCATGGCCTTAGTGCCAGTTCCACCTTCTGGGAGAACTGAACTTGCATTTAGATTAAAGTACAATTATTCCTTTTTCCTCCTGCTTCCTATTAATTATATGCAATTTACTTTAAAAAGATCTGTTACTGTGCTAATCTTAGCAATCACCATACTGCAGCAAAAACATTGCACAACATTCTACGTCTGTAAATGCTTCCAGAGATGAAATTTCAAATTAAAAAGCAGCAACAAAAATATCCTGGACCACTTTTACAATTTCCCTCTGTGGAACAAAGGTTTCTAAGAGAAACATTTTCCTTTCCTTATTTATAGTCACTTCTCCTACCGCTGCAGTTGTTCTTGTGGTCTATTCTTTCTAATTTAAGTTGCAGGCAGCATGAGGCAGTACCCAGTTATTTGATTTGTCTTGAATGAGCCAAGCAAACGGATGATGCAGCTGTGTAATAATAGTCAACTTGTTCTGGGCAGGGACTTACAGTCTGGTTTATACAGAAATGTCCAACTAGCTTGAAGGAAGTGTTGGGCAACAGAAAGCTGAGTGGCTGGAAACTTTTCAGTTAAGAGCTAGTGGTTGGAGTGCAACTCCAGGTAATTGTAATGGAAAGATGGTTTCTGAGCATTGGGAGATCCCATACTGCTTAACATGCTACAGATGAGAAAATGAGTACATAAGGAGATGTGAAAAGGTGAAAACCACAGAAAGCACTACTGCCAAAGTTTGACTGACATGAGTCACAAGTTGCTCCTGTACCACAGGCCGGCTTTCTCTGCAGGCTTCATTGAAGCTCACAGACAAGGTTGTGAGCAGGAGCCCTGACCTCCTGTGGCACACATCATAGTTTCTTCAGGGGGACTGGGCTGGCAGCAGTCAGGTAACAGCCACCAACAGTCACAAAGGACCAAGATGCCCTCTCCACTGACATCCAAGGAGCAAAGGCCTCAAGTATTCTACACTGGGCACAGTAACTTGCAAACCAGTTCAATCAACTATTTTAGAACAAAGCACTGTCTTTTTAGTGATTTTTGTCAAGTACTTTGGAGACAATTACAAGAAACATCAATTTTTATTGCCTTCGCAGCTGGTGATAGCCTGTGACCTGCAAGGTCCAAAGGATAGAGCCAACAAATTCTTCTTGGTTAAAGATATAATCGTGGTATAATTGCAGTCCAGCCAACCCTGCCTAAGCAGCTACCACATCCTGAAAACTGGGCATGGGATTCATTTGACTATATGTGGATCTACAGTGTGGGTCCTGAGAACTCACTCAGGTCACCTTTGTAATCAGTAGAGTAAGAGGCACCAGTCAGTTGAACACAGGGTGTAATTAATCTCCTGAAGAAGTCACCTGCATTTGTTTGGGTGAATGACACCCTAGACTTAAAGTCAATGATTGGACCTCTTCTAACCATGATGAGTACCCAGACCATTAGTTCAGATCTAGACTTCTTGGGTGACATTTAGTTGCCTTAACAAAGGTGACAAGAATGATGCTGGCTGCCATTGCAGAATGTGCAGGTCCCCTGTAAGTTCAGTGTCACATCTGCCAGCCCTGTATAGAGGTCTTGGGAGACACAGAATATCCCATATGGCACTAGGTACCTAGTATCTGGATAGGCAATTGAATCCCAACCCTGCATTTTGTGGACTGAGGTGAGATGAATCATATCCTAAGTGTCATTGTCTGATCTGAAATAATCTTCTTCAAAATTCCTCCGAATGTCCCTAACTGAGGATCAGAGAGGGCACTTAGGGTGACAAACCGGCTAAGGATGGGTTTAGTGAATACTGCACTTCTCCCCACAGTGCTGAGTCCTAGAAGAAGGCTTTGAAAGCCAGGCTGACAGAAAGGGCCCATTTCGCAACTCATGGGCTGCACAGAGGTGAGATGTTCTGACGCAGCCATGTGCTTTGTGTTTCCTGTTGGTTCATTCCATCCAACCCCCTGGCTGGTGTTTGTGGTGTCATGTTGTCCATACAAAATGCCTTGCTCTCCCCAGGGAATGCAGAAAGACTTCAGCATCCTTCACTGGGCTTTTGAATCAATGGTGGGACCAATTTTTCTGAAGGTTTTGTGATTCTTTGCTCTGACACATAAAAATAGATTGTTTAGTGCCTGGAACATAGCTACAACTACACAGTGAGAGTTTGTGGGGCTACACATTCTCTGATCTGAGCTTGATGATAACTGAGTACATTAGACTTTGCACTGAATTTCCATACAAAAATGCAGCTGGTTGACTCACAAAAGTAATTTGAAACCAACTTTCAAATTAATTCTCTTTTGCTTTCGGTGCAGTCTGGTGTGCAATTTTTCAGTGGTAGCACTGAGCTAAGTAGACTCAACGAGGGTTAAAAGGGCTTTAAGAAAAAAAGGGAGTCATGTTTTGTTGGGTTGTTATTATCCCAGATCAATCGCTGTAGGACTTATTGGGCAGCCCACGGAAAGTTGTACTGGCACAACTAAGTGGGCAGCACGAGGAGATGTTGGGATTGCTCAAACTGGCATAGCAGCTAGAAAAACTGTTTGCCAGCCTATGGCATAAAGGGAAAGTACTCCTTTAAAGTGAAACCCAGTGGAGTGACTTATCTACTCACTGACTTATCTACTACTGACTTATCCACCCAGCACACCGTCCCCAGTGTAGTAAAAAAAGACAAAAGATAGTAGAAGGCCAGGTCTTTTTTAGCTTTTGTTGAAAAGTACTTGATACATAGAGATGTTCATGGAAATGTGTTCAAGACTTTTCAGTAGATAGTATGGCCAACTGTCAGGAAACTCCTCAGTGTAATTCATGTGCACAGAGCCAGAAAATGAAAGCTAGAAATGAAAGTGAGGCAAAGCAAGACAAAACTAAATACCTTAATGATTAGTAAAGCTTCAGTATCAGAAAGAATATCGTAGCCTTAAATCTAGTGACTAATAAAATAACAACTTTTGATCTGAATGTCCAAAAAATACCTACAGATTTCATATGTGTACTTTGTTAGATTCTCACCCTAAGATCACTACGTGAGCCTGATTTTTAGAGATAGCATAAGACTTGACTTCTCAGAGCTAAGCCCTTTCACACCATCTGAAATAGGTGATCCCCCATCACTGGAGGCTTCTGGAAACTTAGGAGTTCATGGCTGTGACTCTCAAGTGAACTAAGGTAGCTTGGCATCTCCTTTTCCACTGAACAAAGTGCTGAGCCCCACTAGCTGCCTGTAAAACCTCAGCCTGTGTTTCTAATCACCACTATACACGGAGTCTAGACCCAGTTTAAGTGTAATACATTGAGCTTATTATCCTCATTTTCCAGCACGGCAGAACTGAACACAATTACAAAGCCTCTTAGAGGTGATTTGACTATGCAGACACTCTACAGCCTGCTGATTTTTCAGCCACATTTAGTGCCTGTTGAAGAACAGAAATCATTCTAGGCTGATATTGGAGCCATCTGGTGATGCCTTTTTCAGTCCAGTAAACACTTATGGGTTCAGTTTAGAGGATGTCAGTATATAACAGCTTATTTAAGAGCCGAAATGGATGAACATAGACTGGGTGACAATGAAAAACAGATACACCTTGGGAATGCTGTATGAGCGGAGACATGCAAGCGTGAAGCAATGATTATTCCTAACACTAATCCCTAACAGTAGACAGGAGAAACCTGAACAGTTTCTCTTCAAGTATAGGTTAGGGGGTTTAATGGAATTTCACTGTCACCTCTGGAAATGACAGCAAGCCTCCTATTTTGTGGGATGACTTGAATGTAAAAGTGGATCTGCATTGAGTGGTCTCCTGCTGTACCGCTTGGAGCAGAATAACGCCATTGATCAAGCAGGCTGTGGAGGGAGATGCAGCATTTAAAGGATGCACAATGTCTGTTTTATATATCATTAGGCCACATTGCTCCCCCACAGGTGTTCTCTATCACAATGCAAAGCCCCTGGATCAGCACCGTGTCTGATTGAAGCAGGTCACCCAACGCACCTTCTTCCCACACCCCGGCTTTTCTTTAGACCTTTCCCATCCGTGATGGGACCAGCCTAACTCCGCGGGACTGGCAGCCTCTCATAAGCTCATACTCATGGCTGGCTTTGCCATTGGCAGCTCCTGAACTTTGTTTCAGGCCAAACTAATTTATGTGAACAATATGACTCACTGTGGGCAGCAATTTAGAAAAAACCCTCTTCTGCCAGTGTTTCTAAAGAACAGAAAGGTCTTTTTGTTATTAGTTTTTCTCTTAATTGAAGTGCATCTCCGTAACTTGTATTGACACCGCATGTACCTCTGACAGTTACAGAAACCCATACACTAATCAATATGATACATGCCCACATATCCAGCTGCTCACATCCCTCCCTGTCCCTCCAGGTCAGTTTTTCAGGCAGCAGATGTGTCCCTGTCACCCCCTACTTCTAATTCGGTATGCTTGCTTTCTGCATCAATGCCTGCAGCAGTGCAAGGCCATGCTGAGAGCAGGGAAAGCACTGCAGCCCCTTTTCCTTCAGATTCCTCCCTAACAACTGCCCTTTCCCCATATATCTCCAAGCGGTGAATCAATAGGAAAAACTTCCAGAAAACATTAAAACAGCGTCGGCCAGATATTCCCCTGGTCCCTTCACCGCCAGACATTGGAGGCTCTCCCTCCTCCCTGTCTAGCAAACTACCGCATTGTGTCCGTGACTAAGCCACATGCTGGTACTTGTTGCAATCAGGAGCTTCACCTGGTGCCCTTCCATTTCTCTTTAACCGATGGTGGCTCTCGTGCTGTCAAGCACTAATTAGATTGCAAGTTCCCCAGGTCTGCAGTCCCGCCTCTCTGTCTGTGCTTTGAGGCATTCGCATACTTTCAGGTGATGTTAAGCCATAACTAATACTTTTAAAGTTAACTGCTAGAGGACAAGGTTTTGAGATGGTTCTCAGACATTTCACGTTATGAGCCATATTTTATGGCAGAAATTCTCACAGTCATTCATGACTGCATGTTTCTTCCCCTCACAGCCCTTTGCTTCTTCCCTGGCATCCACTGTTGTTCTCTGCATGGCATAGTGGTATTAGGAGTCTGAGAATGAGATTTGATTGTATTTTTGATTCTAATTAATGGGTAGCTGTTTTTGGAAAGGATGGTCAGGCTCACCAGGCTGCACATTTCCACTACATCCCTTGTGCTGATCCTGCTGCATGCTGGCACTGGGAGCTACACCAGCAAAAAAACCTTCTGTGGCATAAAAACTGGAGGGCTCCATGCTGCTTTAGCTCCCTGGACTGGCAGTGTGGGTCAGGGACATAGCGGTGCGGTGAAATGAAGTTGCAGGATGCATGCCGGGGTCAGGGACAGCATCAGGGAGCCGGACATCCTTCTTGGCAGTGGTTAAAAGTAGGTTGGCTCCACTGTATAATAAAATCACAGTTACCTAGACCCCTACAGAGCTGTGCATCCTGTAATGGCTGCCCTTCAATACCAGTGTGAGAAGTGATGTATTGAAATTTGTTCAACAAATGCAATCTCTTTCCTTCTTCAGAAGCTAACAGAGCAGGTTATTATAATTGTCACATTTATTTTGTATTTCTCACTTCTTTTTTTTCAATAAGTCATGGCTTACCAATTATCTATTAGCAGCTCATGGCAGATGGGTTAAACTGAACTGTGCTGTCAGTTTTGACTGGACACATGAATCACAAGTCAAATTTATCTTCTCTGGCTGGAGAAGTTATTCCAGAACTAGCTCTCCTTTGCAAATATTCACAAATGACCTCCACATGCATTTCCATAGCAGGCAGCTACTCCCTAGGCATTTCTTTCAAATTTGTGTTTATATGAGCATTCCTCACTGTGAACTGAGCAAAAGGCAAAAAGTAGCAAACATGAGCTGGAAGCAAGCAGAGATCGAGTGACTGCAGTTCAGGTATTCTTCATTGTGTACAGCTGTACAAGGAATGCGAGGAGGGTCAGTGAAGCTGAGTATATTCCAGATTTTCCTACAGCAAACCCTGTGTAACTGAGATGAATCACAGCTTGATGATACAGGGATGTAAGTGGCTGCTCCAGGATTTTCCATCCATCCCCTGCTACTGCTGCTTGTTTTCATATGGCCGCTTATTTTCATCTCTGCATTGCTCCCATAGATGTGCAACCATCCATCCCTACAGCTGGACAGAAGCTGGGATCTTAAGACAACACTGTGAGTTTTCCACAGGAGAACTTCCTTTGCTGCCTCTGGCTTTCAGGGTAGATTTCCATGCATGAGTGAACAAGGACAGCTCTTTGCACTGCAAAGAGGAGAGACTGTTCTGCATATTGGAATTTATCTCAATAGATATCTGGAAGAACAGAGCAGGCTTGGCACAGGAGATCATCATAGCAGCTATATTTCAAATTCTCCTTTCTCCTTTGCTGTCAATATGCCGGTGCATACAATGTATGCTTTGTACAGGTCCAGCATAAACTGAGTAACACAGGAGTAGAAAAGTCTAAAATTGGAAACCAAATTAATCTAATATTCTCCTAAGTAGGACAGTCATGATTTACAAGGCAGTTGGTTCATTTATCAAGCTCCTTATCAAAACTACCTAAGTTTTTACCTGCTGGAAAGTTCTTCTAGGACATTTTGGAGGAAGTTGTCCTGCATGGGCATCTTCTTCCAGAATAAATGGGCAAGGCACTAATTTCTCTTAGATGTCACTTTATAACTGGTACCTTTATACTAACTTTGGGATGATTGCTTGAGAAGAGTGCTTAGAAGAGACTAAAGACTTTGCATTGCTCCTGTTTCTCTGGAGGCAGAGTACAAGTAAATTAGCAAAAGGAGATCTTGTATCATTGTTTTCAATGAAGGTGCAATTTTGCTGACAACTTACATTTCAGATTCCATGACTGTTTATTGTAGCATTTTCATGGCAGCTATTCTGTGCCTGTGCTGGTATTTTAGACTGTGGTCTGTGTTATTTTAATGGCTTTTCCATTTATTCCAAAACTAGACTAGAATCCTGAGGTCTGCCAGCCTACAGATCCCATCTTCCTTCAAAGCAGGTGATCTCAGGAACCTTCTGAACAAAACCAGAGGCTTCTTGATTTGGTAATCTGAGAGCATCCCGGGGCTGCTGGGAGAGAGGCAGGAGGCATGGCAGGCAAGCACGCCATGCTTCCCTTGGTGCAGGCAGGTAGAAACTCTTCTCCATGACAGGGGACAGTGTGGTTCACATTCAAAGTACTGTGAAGCCGTAATATAGACCCCTGAGGTCATCTATATAAGGACACATTGGGTTACACAACCCTATGCATCACACCCAGCATGTACATGCCTTCAGGTGTCGCGCTTGTGCTCACCTGAATTACTCAGCCTGACGAAGGTTTGCTTCCTGCACATCTGTGTTCCTGCCAGCAGTATTCTGTAATGTGAGTCACTCTGCAGTGTGACAGCTCGTTCCTACTGGTGTCTGCTAAAACCTTTACACCTCTTCAGCCTTCCCAAAGAGGTCAGCTTTGTGCTGTGAGCCCAGTGCAATATATGGGAATGGGTTTTGTGAAAAAAGTCAAAGCAAAGCAATACATTCCTTGGGGTAGCTCAGGGCTCCAGAAAGATCTCTGCAGTCAATGCAAGTCTCAAAAGTGCTAGTGTTTCACTTCATTCAATAGTTTTTAAAACCTAGAAAGGGATGAAATGTACTCCTTATGAGAAGGAAGCATGCTTGTTTACCCTTCGGTGGTTTATTTTTGAGGAAATGACCACAAGGCCCTTCTTGAGCTGTTTAGCAGCTGCTCTTTTTCCATCATTTATTTTGCTTTCAATATTTTCCAAAATTTAAAGAAGAAGTCATAACCCCACCAGCCCAAGAAGAAGAGTGAGACTGGTTAGATGATATAGCCAGTCCTCTGCTTTCCCAGGCAATCAGTGCAGATAAATTGATTGATGAATCTACACCCTCAAAACCAAAAACCATCATTGAAATGATCAGGAAATAATTCATGTTGGCTTATTCGATGAAACCAAATTGTCACCTGCATGAACTTCCCTCTTAAAAGGGAGGGGGAGGTTTGGCTGTCTAGGAGCTATAAATGTGTTCCTGATTCACAGCACAGAATCATTTCAGCACACACTAATAACCACTTTCCCTTGGGGACTAACTGCAACTGGCGGCTGGCAGCAACTAACTTGTCTGGTGCTTCCTCCCCTCCTTTGGCAGGACTCCCACCCCCAGGTTTTTAGGGGATGCGGTGAGAAAGAGGCATTTCCTGCCCCTCAGAGATGTAACCGAAAGGAGATGAGTGCTCATCTTGCAGTTCTGACAACGTGCAGAGGACTGACTGCAGCAGGGAATTTTGCTTGTAACATTTTCGGGTAGCTAGAGGAATACTGACGTGGGGAAATGATGCTGCTCTCTGAGTATCATGCACTCACTTGTATATCTGACTGAAAACAACAATAAACACTAAGAGGAAATGCTGGAAAAAATATCCCAACTCCTGCTCTTCCGGCACCCGAAAGTTGCGGTCTGGAAAATACAGATTCAGTGGAAGTGCCTTTGTCCCAGCCTTTCATATTAACATGAGGTCTTACCTCTTCCAGCAGGACAAGAAGCTAAGTGCAGATTGGTATTGTACTGCTGCTTTGTAGAAACTAGTGAAAAATATTGAATTAGTGGGCACATGGCTAACTGCGATGTGCCATGGAAAAGTCAGTGTGGCTTTTATAAGGGGAAGTTCTGCCATATGGTCCCACTGGAGTTCTCTGAAGGTGTCAATGAGCCTTTGGATAAAGGATATCCTGTTGATATAACCAGCTTTTATTTCCTGAGACCTGCAGACAGCATCTCTCACTAAAGGCTTTTAAGGAAAGTCAAGGTGTAAATGGCAAGGTCCCTGGATGAATAAAAAAGGAATGAATAAAAACCCTAGGAAACAGAGAGTGGGAGCTCATGGTCAGGTCTTGTGGTAAAGGTTGATCAGCAGTGGTGTCCCCTGGAGATATGTGCTGTTTGCTCAGCAAACTCACACATGAACTGGAAAGGAGTAAAGAAACAATGAAGTGACAAGGTTTAGTCATGATACAAAACTGCTCTGGATATTAAAGATGAGAATAGACTGTGAAGAATTGCAGAATCTCAGTGACTGGACAGTGAAATGACGCACAAGGGGAAAAGAAGCCTTCAGCTCACATGTGGCCCTGAGCTGGCCATTACTGGCCAGGAGTGAAAACTTGGGGCTATGATAGATAGTTCCATGAAAATGTCAGCTAAGCATTTAGTAGCAGTCAATAAAGCAAATAAAATGTTGGGAATCGCCAGGAAAGGGACAGAGAACGAAACAGAGAACATTGTTACCCAACTGTATAAATCTATGGCTCTTCTAGCTTGAATCCTGTGTGCAGCTCTGCTCTCACTTAAAAAGGAAACAATAGAACAAAAAAGATTCAGATGAGAGTAACAAGGATGATAGGAGTACAGAACTACTCAATATGAGGAAGAACTAAATAGGTTCACCTCTTCAATCTAAGAGATGACCAGGATAAATCTATAACATCATGAACATCATGGAGAAGGTGAAGAGATTGATTTTTCCATTGCATTTTCCAATAAAAAAATGAGGAAGCAGTAATTTTAAGTAGGAGAGGACAAGCTCAAAGCAAAGGGAAGGAAGTGACACTTCATGCCTGTAGTTAAACTTTGGAACTTCCTGCCACAGTGTGTTGTGGGAACTAAAAGCTGATGTGGCTTCAAAAGCATCCCTTCAAGCAGTCTCTTCAAGGAAGAGAGAGAGATTGAAGGTTATTAATATACCAAGCCCACCTTTTCAGGAAGTCCCTGAACTGCAAATGATTGCAAACTGGGAGTCTGCCTTGTCCAATTCTTACTCTCTTCCTGAAGCATCTACTTTGGCTGATGTCAGAGAAGAATTCTTAGAGACAACAGAGATTGGTCCTTGGGCTGCACTAAATCAGGAAATAAACTCATGCACTGACCATAAACACCTTTGCAGTGGTTAGAGTATTGCACATTTTTCTCAGCATTGCTGAGCATTTAAGACCTCAAGGATCTGGCCTAGGGAGCAGACAGAGCAACGATATCAGACATTTGGGTGCTTTTTTCTTTTTTTATCTTATTTCCTAGAGCTTGTGCTCGCCTCACTGTCCTTCGGCCTGTTATCTCCAAATTTTCCTTTCTTCTCTTACGGGAACACCATTTGCAGTCATTAGCAGTTTAAGGATTTTGCTACTATCCACACATAAAAAAGGTAGAATGACCACAAAAGATATGAATTCTTAGTATATTATTTCATGTGCTATATTTAACTAAATTACCCCCTCTTTTGGAATTGTTTGTTATTCCTTTGGTGATAGAACAGCATCCTGTTTGCCTGCACACATTGCAGCTGCAGTTTAGTGAAATCCTCATGGGTTTCTTGAAATAGCTTTATAACTGAAATCTCCCAAACACCACACTGTACTTCTAATTTATTTAGCCAGATCCTAGTATGAACCAAGACTGTTCCTATCACATTGTTGTTGTTCTTCACAACACATGCCCATAGTATTTGTTTAGTGCAAGTGCATAAAAATACCCCTGAATTGTGCAACTTTATCTTTACCAAACTATGTGACTCAGATCGGGCAAATTCCAGAAGGTATATTTGCTTCCATAACCTTAACTCAATTATGCCACACATCCTATGTGAATAATCTATTGTCGACCACAGGAAATGTGGATCTCGTTGAACTACCACAACCTGATTACAGACAATGATCCATAAACTGGTAGTTCTGAGTAATATTAATCACTTTCCTGAACATTTGAGTTTAGATACATGGCTTGGTAATTAATTCAGCACTAACAAATCTGGAGAGTTTGTAAGTGTTAAGTTGTGCTACTGTTATGGCAAACAGCTACATGTTCTAGTAATATTCCTTGCTTTCTCTATTCTACAAGCATTTCTCTTCCTCACAGGGAGAGACTGGGAGCTAGGACTGCTGCTTGCTTTTCAGAAAGGTGACTTCACATTGAGATTTTGTTTTGTAAACACAGAATAGGACTGTGTCCAACCTAAAGCAGGCTTATGGATTAAGGATTCTGGTGTTAATTATACCTAATAAAAATTGGGTGGCTTTGGAAAATATTCAGAATCTGAACATCTGCTGCTACATAACAGCAGAAAGCAGAGTTGAAAAACTGGCTGGTAAAAAATCCAGATGAACTAGCCCCCAACTAATTCCTGGGAGATGAGAAACAGATTGGACAAACTGCCAGTGCCAGAGGTTTCACAGTCTTCCTAGGCATCTATCCACCGTCCTCTCCTCTATCAAATGGGTTTCTGTCATCTCTAACTTAACTCTTCTGTTTCAGTTTAAACTTGTTACACCTGACTCACCCGCAGGGGACATGGAGAGCAGTTTACATTCTCCCTTTCTGCAGCTACCTTGCCCACTGTCACATAAGATTCTATGAGGAACTCTGGGCACAAGAATCTGCCTTCCCTATAAAAAGAGAAACGGGGATGAAATGTTGGCTGCAATAGATTGGTTGTCCAGCACATTACACGGATATGCAGGGTGGCAGCTTCTTGCTCTTTGGTTAATAGTGTAAGCCTAAAATTAAAAGCACAGGTATGGCATATCTTCAATCCAGACTAGTCTCCTCACCCAAGATGATGTTTCTCAAAGGTATCTGGACAATGAAATCATCTTCATGCAGAGGCTCAAAATTGCATCAAGAATAAAATTAGTAAAATAGCAACATCTCTCTGCAGTCCAAAGAAATGAACAGGGGCATTGTAATTTTGAAAGTTACCAAAGAAGAGTTTGCTCCATACTAACACCATTATGGCAAGTCAACATGCTGGGGTAAGCAACAGTGTATTTCATCTAGGAGAGTAGAAGGACTTCTTAGAAAGGGAGCTAATGATCATGCCTTCTGCACGACAGACAGTCTCACATATGGAATCCATTTGGCCACAGGCAGAACCAGCCACCGAGCTGATTAGAATGATCCTCAGCTCTGCGGCTCTGTGAACTCCAGCCACTCTGCCAGGACAGATGGGTTTACACCTAGTACTTAAATCTTCATTACCTCCGTCCAGCAGATTAAAGAAAAAAGAAGAGCAAACTGTGGAGATACTAGACTTTAAAGCATGCAACAGCTGACAATACAGGATATGCTTAGGTTTGTTTGGTTTATCTGTTGCATGAACATACTGAGCAGCAGTGGGAGAAAAAGGAGTCACTTCCCAGATTATTAACTTTATTTTGGATCTTATCGTTTCAGTGTAGAAAGATGCAGTCCCCAGCACTGATCTATGTATAACCACAGGAAGCCCCTGTGTCAGCATAAAACTCTGGACCTGCATGAAGATGAACAAGAGCACAAACACTCAGAAAGTGCCATTTTAAGGGACCAGCCTTGGACTGTAAAACAGAAATTACATTGTGAAACATCATCAGAAATTATCTTGGCTAAGATCTGGGCAAGAACCTTGGAGATCCTTGAAATACTCTAAGAGGGCAAGAAGACACAAGCAAATAAAATTGCATACCATATGGACTGGGGAGTCAACTTTCTCCTGTGTCAGATGAGAGCAGATGTTATGAATAAGGACTTGTACTGCCGAGCCACGGCTTTTCTAGAAATTCTGTGTTGGAAGACATTTCCCATGTGACAGGCTCAAATCCTGCATCTCTTTCAGAGTATGTGGGAGCTGCCCCTGTTCCATCTGGCAACCTTTTGAGCCTCCTTTCAGTGCTTAAAGGTGCTGCTTGGGGAACAACAGTGGAAACCAGAAAGGCTGAGAAGGGTGTTTGGTTTCTGCCTGGAGTGGCCTTGCACTGTATATAGGATTAGGGCACTGTACCAAGTGGAGACGGGCTTCCTTGTGTTTTCAAATATAAATCTCTTAACCTTATTGCTCATCCACCTCCATTTTTCTTTCCCAGCCCAATTGCAGGATTGGATGTGTGGTCCATGCTCTAGGGAAGAGGGGAACAGTCCTGGGTCTGCAGGCTTCCTGGCATTGAACAGTTTGCGGGTCAGAGAGAAGAAGTGGAGTACCAAAAATCATCACCATTGAGTGGCATTTTGGTGAGTGTGAAACAAGGGAGTTGGGACTCAGTCTGGCGACCTGCAATTTGGTGGCAACTGGCGGGTGCCGTAAGTACATCCTCAATGCTCACTTGTCTTGTTCCTGCCTCATCTTATCCTGCCCCTTGTTTTTCTCAGTAACATTATGTTTAACTTTGTGCTTTTTGTGCAGCTAATACTTGGGTTTTTTCCCCATTATCACCACTGACACAAGAGTTACAGAGCAAGAAACCCCAGTGAGTGCTGATTGATCAGGATTAGGGGGCACCCGTAAGTGGCTGGTAGAGACAAGGCTCAGACCAAACACATCTGCTCAACAACTTATCCCGCACACAAGTGCTGCCCTTGCCTCTGACTGAACTTCTAATGAACTGCAAATTGCAAACAAAGTTACCAGCAGCTTATCACTTGCTTAAAGTGCTGAGGATAAAGAAAGGTTGCGAGGAGTTGCTAAAAAATACAGGAAGAGGCAAGAAAAGCGTTCCATTAAAACAAATTAAGGGCAAGGAGAGACTGGTGGTTTCTAGGGTTATACTAAAGGGCTTTGATGAATGGCAGTTCCCAAAGGATGGTATCAATTATCTATTTCTAGCCTGGGCAAACTGGTTGCTGTGTCAGCATCAATGCACAGTCAGTTTTTCTGATGTCATCCTAATCCACATTAGAACAGTCATCTCTTCCTTCTCTCCTTCTCCACGCCATTCCTCCCCTCCTCTCACCAGCTTAAAGCTTTATTTACACTCCATTTTTCTTCCTCATCTTTAACATTTCTCTCTTTTCTGACCCTTCCCTCCCATAACCTGCAACCATTTTCCTCCTGTCCTTCTTTGGTCTTGCTGTCCCTGGAATCCTTCTTCTATTATGGAAAAGATCACAGCTATCCAAGATCATTTGCCCACTCTTTGAGTCTTTAAGACCGCATTGCTTCAGGGAAATCTGCCATTTGTCAAAAAGGGAGAGGGCAGCAGAATGAAATTTAAGGGCTGTGCTATACCGGATGTCAAATCCAATGGTCACATCTGGCTCTATTTCTGGTATCTCTCTCCACTTTCTCAGAGGTCTTGACCTCTTCATCTGGCAGTTTTTCTCTTACAGGGTGCTCCCTGCTGGTACTCCCATCTTGTATCAGAAAGAAAAACATTGAACTTCTTCTCTACCTGCTGCCTTTAACCCCATCCCATTTCCTCTTTCTATTCCTTCCTCTTTTGAACAGTTCCTTCATTTGATACTCTTCTCCCCCCGCCTATCCATGCTACTGCTTATCTGTAACTGCCCAGCTTCCCTCCATTACCCTTCTTCTTTCATTTCAATTTCTTTCCTTTGTTTCTTTCTCCACAACCTCCCTACTTGGTTCTCAATGAATTTGTTAATCTAGATAGGAACTGTGCACCCAACTGGCTTTTAGGCCCAGACTTTTTAGGGATACCAAAACCAGGACAGTTTCAATCTGTTTTTTCTTGTCGTGACTATTTGCAGAATAGATGTTCAGTTCACTATTTCCTCATATTGATTTCCTCAGCAGCTATTCACAGGATTTATTCTGTGAATTGATTCAACATTAGGGCTGTGTTATTTCCACCTAGTTGGAGAAGAAATGTGATGCTGTTTCCATTCCCTGCATATTCAAGGGCATGAAAGATCAGGCATGGATATTTGTCTGCAAGTGAAACTCTTCTTAGCAATTCACTCTGAATATGAAATGTGCTCCCTATCAATGCTTTTACCTGAAAAGAACCTTATAATTTGCAGAGTTATGAACTTAGACATTAAATATAAACACTAACTTTTCCACTGTTATATCTAACATTGATTAAAATTGGAAAAAAATATTCAGAAGCAGTTATTTTTCATACTTTTCCCTTAACTTTAATTGCTTCTTTCTCTACCCAGAGAATAAATCCACAGCAGAGCTGATGATAGTTTCATGATTCTAGTCCACAGACACTTCCTTCCATGTGTGTAAAAGAATTAATACAAATGGAGGAAAAATGTGTGGCTTTCTTCCCTAAATCAGGTAGATATGGGCTACTGTTTGAACCTGTTTTAATCTTGAGCTGTTTACCTCATACATAATAATCTTAAGTATGTTCCTGACATATGGACTGGTTACTAAGGAAACAACTGGGAAGCCCATTTTGGGTTGGATAGCTTGAGAAAACAAAAATCTAAACCAAAGCTTGTGTTTAGTCCTAATGGCTACTTAGCCTGAATGCATTTACCAGAAACATATCTGTGGAAACCTTGCCCACAGCCAACCTCAAAATCTACTTTGATTCTGGGTTGCCTCAAGCTGGTATGCCACCGCTGTGGTCTAACAGCAAGTGTGGAGGATAGTTAAGCTTCTAGCTCTGGTGCTCTCCTCTACCTCTGTTTCCTCCATGGATGTCTTAGATACTTACATGGTTTCCAGCTTCTTCTAAGTAAGTTGAACATTCCATGATCTTGAATAGTATCTTCCTGCCGGTGAAACAGGATGTTCTTATTAATCTCATTCTATGAATATGGAAGTTAAAAGGCTGCTAAAAGTGACTTGCCCATAGTCATAGATACCACGTACCTCACAGAACATGGCCATCAGCTAAACCCGTGCAGAAGAAGCTTGTGGAGATTCTCAAGTGGAAGGCACTCCAGAGGGAACAGAGGGGTTTCCTAAAATGGGGAAACCTGAGGGGAGCGGAGAGACCCGCCAGGAGCCCACGGCTCCCGCCACAGCGGCTGAGGAGACTTGGGCGGGGCCAGCAGCAATGGAGATTTAAATGCAGTGTAACGGAAACTAGCACTCAGTCACCGAGGCGATCAGCTCTGGTGCTGGCAAGATCCACACCTATAAAAGAAACTTCTAGGGAGCGCTGCAAATAGGGCATGGCACTGCAGGGTGCTCTAACTCTACCGGGGAGCAATGGTATTTACCCGGCAGCAGGCCTTGTCCTCTCTAAACCCTGCACCCGCCGCGACTGACGCAGCTTCCCAGGCAGAGCTCGGGTGGGAACACGCTGCCATCCGGGTGTCCGGCTGCAGCGTGCGCCCTG
>JAOBAS010000027.1:50329212-50343762 GCA_025311575.1 Elanoides forficatus
GCTAAGGCAACAGGTATCAGATCCCTCATTCCAGAAAGTTGTTTTGTGCTCCAAAACAACGTCAGAGTACACAGTTAACATACTGATACAGTAGAGAGAGAATATTGCAATACATATTACTGTTTTGTTAGTGAAAATTAACAGCAGATTAACAAAAATGGTGTCACCAGTACAGGTGGGAAACACTAAATGTTTTCATACAGTTTGTTTCCAATAGATGAGAAAAAAACCCAATGGGTTAGAAATCCTGTAGTCCTTACTCATGCAAAACTCCCATCGATTCAGATATGTCTGGAGTTAAAACCAAGACAGACCGAAGTAATCCTGGGTCAGAAGGGAAACAAACTTTGAAAATTTCCTATGTAAGGTCCTCAGTACCTCTGTTCCTGAACTGTAAAACTACAAGCATCCCAGTTCCCTGCAGCTCTTCACTGCTATGGGATGTCCGAGCAACACTCGGTGGGAGCAGAAGGTTAAAAAATTGCTCATTTCCTACTGGTCACACAACACAACAGCCATCCACCCTGTTGATCTGAGATGGCTCACGGCATTTCAGCCCACCACACTGGGTTACTACTGGTTCTTGCAACTGGTCCTAGCTACAGAGATGTTTCACCCGATCTGTCACCTGAGATACTACCCTGATGAAAATTTGTCTAAGGAAGGAGTGCAGGATTTAGTGCATGGTGATTCCATTTTGTTGCATTTCACTAAGTGGGTACTGACAACTATTACAGAGATTCATTCTAGTGTATTGATCAGAAAAAACCTTGGGAAAAAGAACATTGTAATTGCCTCAATCACCAAGGAAAGGCTGTGATCTAATTGGTTTCAGCAATCAAGAAGTTAAACAGTCATCTGGCAAAGTCACATGCAAAGACATTTTGGAATAGGGCACGTACACACACGCTCACGCACTGCTTACCCTCCATGGCTATGGTTGAGCAGAATGTAGGGGAAGGTTAAAGAAATTTACCAAAAGAAGGGAAAAAAGAAAAACAATATTAATAAAACTCAGCAGGAAAAAAACCAAACCAAACCCAAAACATGTGTAGCAATAAGAGACCAGTTAAAAAGCCTGCAACAAAAGTGCATCCTCAACAGTATCGGCGGCAATCATTCATGTTAGCTCTTGGTCCATTTGTTACGGAAGCACCGTGTGCCGACGACCTGCTGTGCACCCGCATAGGAAGTGGAAGTATTTGCCATGCACCCATGCTCACTTTTTACTAACCACATGGGGAAGAGATCATGCAAAGCTTAACAGGAGCAAGCCAGTCTGGCAAGCAGCAAAGTGGTGAATGGAGTAGAGGGCCTCTGCAACGGTGGGAAACACCACGTCCTGTGCAACCCTGGTCCCTTTACACAAACAATCAATAGATTTAAGAAAATGTTGTATTCATCCTTCTGAAGCTTTTTTCTTCTTTACAAAAGTCATGATAGGAAATACATGGTCATCTAACACTGCGGCTTCTGTTCACGATGACTCATCAGTCGTGGTGTTAAGAACTACTAAGAACCCATTCTGCATGGATTATACCCAACCCACGTAATTCCTACAGCCAGGCCCTAACATTTCAAGAATATGTACATCTGCATTTCTTAACACTCAATTTTCTATTTGTTTATACCCAATGTCAACACTACTGCTCTGCAGACTGTGAAGTCAGGAGTTTCTTTGTGTGGACTGGCTGACTTTGCCTCAGCAAGTAACAGAAACCCATGTATTTCCCGGTGCAAGCCCTAAAGGTTCCTGAGGGCAAGCAGTTCAAATCCTCTTCATTTGTATTCTGCAGAAAAGGGAGACTGAAATGGGTGTACAGAAAAGGGAGTCTGAAATGAACCCTAGAAGCATCTTCAGTTTAGGACTGCAGACATTAACAAAACTATATGCTATCAAAAAATATGGGCTGTTTTCTTTAAGGGGCATAAAACAATCCAATTTCAAGAAACTCTTGACAGAAAGAACAAAATCAGCCCTTCTTTTCTACTGAAGAAGCTATTTAGTACACAAATCTTGTTCATTTGTTACTGCTGGTGACTTTGGCTGCTCAGGTTTGTTTGTTGTCGAAAGGATGTAGATGTATTTCAGAAAACATTTTTCATGTTCCACTATCAGCATTTAGAAGGGAAATTTTAGAGAAGCCAAGTTTAGTAACACATCTGTTACTGCTTTTTGAAATTTTCTGAGGCTTGGCAGCTTGAAAAGCACTGGCATCAGTTTCTAGTAAGTAATCCTGCTCAAATTCACCACTGCTGTCTATTTACGCTGATTCTTAAATATTCCAATAATCTCAGAACAAGATTGAGACAGGCAGGCAGCGGCTGAGATCGATTTGTGCTGAACATATTGCTTTGATGGCAAGTTTTGAATTTCATGGTCAGATGAACTGGATTTTTTCTGTATTTTCTTAAACCACCTAAAATAAGCATCACTTATCACAATAGCTGTGTCTACCACAACATGGATTCCCGTTCTTTACTACAGGCTTGGCAGGGCTTAGATTAGCCAGAGGTTCTCCTTCCACAAGGAGCTGTACTATTAGCATTAGCTGTTGTATTACAGCAGGGATGGCCCTGGCGTATTTGCAGAAGCCTGTGCTCTAATGCAGACCCCATCCCTCTCCTCTTGGGAAATAGCTGGAGCACAAATACATCACCTGCCTGGGCGCTACTGCTGATGGCATCAACTGACAGAATGGGAGCAGCAGCAAGAATGATCCTGCTTTAATGCTCTGGTCAGTAATACAGCCGTCAGACCAGCTAGTCTCTGTGGAGGCAAGTTGGTCTAGCTGCAAAGGTTGTGAAATAATAAAACGGCAATATGTATAGATCAGCTGCATTTCCGTTAAGAGTATTACTGACAGAGAATTCCTGACCGCTATTCTATCTAGCTGCTGGAAACTGCGAGCATCAGAAATAGCTCTGCTGGATGCCCTTGGGAGGCCCTGAGGTCACTCAGGTTTCTGTTCCCTGAAGATAAGAAAGGTAACGGAGTCCCAAAGGCAGGGAACAACAGCTAGAGGCACGATTTTAAAAGTGACCGACATACTGAAGAGCAGTTCCTTTGACACCAACTGCAGTAGGGGACAGGATGCTGTTTCACAGCACCCTGCAGCATCTCTCTGCTAGAAAACTATGAAGTTTAGGTTTTGGCTTTATTGCCTATTTACTGGAGATGAAACAACACATCAGAAGGTGTCTCAGTCACAGGTCAGACAGCCCATTTCTCCTCTTCCCTTGTTCCCCCGAGCTAGTAGGGGTTTAGGAGCCTTGGTGCTGCAGCAAGAGCTTTTTGGAGCACCACAGTTCAGAGACGTCTCACTTCTTTGTGACTGAGGACAGAAGACCTTGGTACTACCCAAGTTAACTGGGAACCCTGGGTATGCTCCTTCCTGCTTAACAAAAGTGCTGAGCAGGGGGGCTGAGTTCATACGGGCGATCTTATATGCTCTTCAAACTAGAAATGAGCTCACCTGGGAAAGGCTCTACATGAGGACCATGCTGAATCACAAGTAATGGAGGATATGAGCCTATCAGCTAACTCCCCACTTCCCTGGAGAGCTGCCAGTGCATGTTTGCCCCATGACAAGATTTACTTGGAAAGCAAAAGTGACTAAACTTCCCATGGTCTCTACTTCAGGAACAGCAAACTATCTGAGAGTGGTAACGTTTAATCTTCTGAAGCGTATTTCATGTGACACTGAGCAACGTACCTTCACGCCTTCGTTGTAGCTGTCCACAGGGCTGTTCAGGCTTGCAAGGCTGCCCAAATGGCTGGGGGCTCCAGGGCGGGGAGGTTTCTTTGGCGGAGCTGCGTGATCTGGTTAACAAAACAATTTGCATTTTAGAGGACCAACTTATCAGATGTACCTGCATAATTTTGGTCTGTCAACACTACAAAGGCTACACGTGCTTTACTGTACCAGCAGAGGAGATGTACATCCTTACGTGTCTTACAGTAAATCCATTGTTTGTAGCAGCTACACTTTAATCTATATTTATTGTTTGTAGCAGCTACACTTTAATCTATATTTCTACTGAAGAAATGCAGACAGAAAAGGTTGTGGAATTCATCAAGTTTTCCTGTGACTATGAGAACATGGCTGTTTTAGTAAGATGCTTCGGAAATCATTTTGTGGGGCAACTGCTACTCATCTCAGTACACCTACCCCAGACCTGAGAGGTACGCACCCCCTCGTACCACAGCTGAGTGCCACACATGCGGTGTATGTCTGGGAAAATCAGACTTCTTCACGGCAGAAATCCTGGGTGTAATTCACTTTGAGATTGAGAAACCTAAATTTAGGTGTCTACTTTTGTTTTACAAGTCTGAACTCCACACACCCGGTGAAGTCCTACACAGTGACTCAGCTTCCTCTAGACACTTCCTGCCTGTTGATGAAACGGTTTCTTGGCTTTGCTGACTACATCTATGGGGACTGCACAGGGAATTTAAACACATAGTGCACTGAAACATCTATGTGTAGTTACCTGGAATTGCATCCACTCCTTGTATGAAAATAGTGGCATAAATCTTTATTCACCACTGCTGCTAGAAGACTTGTAATCAAGGATTCAAGATGACAATGTATGAATTTACTGCTTACCTGGTTTACCCACAGGTTGATATATGTGCTGGTTACCAGCCTATAAAATAAAATATACATTTAGACTAGTTATTACAGTGTTCACAAATTTCCTCAGCACAATCTGAAACACTGAGAGTAGCCAGTTCTCAGCATATTTCCCAGCAGTTAAAAATACATCCCTATTCGCCATCACTAACTAAGGTCCTAACTACAGGTATATGATTTATAGAGTAAGAAAATAATTTTCATTTATTTTGTATTGCTCACAATAGCCCTGGCCTCTACGTTACAGTTTATCCTTCATTATAAATCAAATGTGGTGGTATATTCACAATTATTTTTAGCCTGTATTCAGAGATGCAACTGTAGAAGTCATGGTGGTGAAAAAATGGCAGTGCAACAATTAGAAGACTGAAGTATTTTTGCACTGCTGAATGGTTTCCATAATGGTAACAGATTTCTAAGCTGGTTTACTTTTTGCTTTTGTTGCAAAGCTCTTAGTCAAGGTCAATTTGCTTATTCATCTGGAAGCATTTAATAATAGATTGAAGTGACTTTCCTTGGTAATTATGTTTATACATCCTCCATGCCAACCTCAGTCGCCGAGGTGAGCAGCTCCAGTGCCAGCATGATTGGCAGCAGAGTGCTCTAGTGAGGGGCACAGAGGGGTTTCCCGAATCGGGGGAACCCCGAGGGAGCGGAGAGATCCACCAGGAGCCCACAGCTTATGTGCCACCGGCTGAGGAGACCTGGGCAGAGCCAGGAGCAATGGTGAGAGATTTAAATGCGGTGCAACCGCTACTAGCACTTGGTCACCGAGGCAAGCAGCTCTGGTGCCGGCACAATCCATACCTATAAAAGAAGTCCCTGGGGAGCGCTGCGACTGGGCTGGGCGAACAGGGCACAGCGTGGCAGGGTGCTGTAACTCTGCCGGCTCGACCAGCAAGCAATGGTATCCACCTGGCAGAAGGCCGTGGCCTCTCTAAAGTCCGCACCCGCCGTGACTGACGCAGCTTCCCAGGCAGAGCTCGGGTGGGAACACGCTGCCATCCGGGTGTCCGGCTGCAGCGTGCGCCCTGCTCTTACCCCAGGACGGGACGGCAGCAGTGAGCACACCTGCGGGAGGTGTGCCCAGGGAGAGGAGCTCCTCCGCTGAGTGACAGAGCTCGGGGAGGAGGTGAGGAGGGTGAGGAGTATCAGGGAGTCTGAGAGGGAGACAGACCACTGGAACTGCACCCTGCCATCCCTGGGAGAGGCCTGTCAGGCAGACAGGACACATGACACAGAGGATTCCCTATCCTCTCCCCACTTGGCAGAATGCAGTGACAAGTTCCTGCATGCCGCAGCAGGCATGTCTCCTCCATGACTCCCCCACCTTCCCAGATGCCCTTGCATAATAAATACGAGGCTCTGCAAGTGGAACCGAACAACGATGAGGACGATGGCTCATCCAGGTTGGAGGTGTCGCCAAGGTTAAGTTGGCCTACGCCCTGCATCAAAACTGCTTCCATAAAGAAAAAAGGATGGGTTATTGTCATAGGAGACTCTCTTCTGAGGGAAAGAGAAGACCCATCATGCCAATCAGACCCACTTCTTAGGGAAGTCTGCTGCCTGTGATGGGAAAACATCCTACCCCAGTATGGCTTTTGGATTATTATCCATTATTGCTTTTTCAGGTAGGCAGTGATGAAGTTGCAATAAGATGTCCAAAGGCAATCAAGAGAGTCTTCAGGGCCTTGGGATGACTGGTTAAAGGTTCAGGTGCACAAGTAGTGTTTTCTTCTGTCCTTCCAATTTTAGGGAATGATGAGGGAAGAAACAGGAAGACGAGCAGATCAATACCTGTCTCCATGGCTGGTGTCACTGGAAGAATTTGGGTTTTTTTTTATCATGCATTCGTCTACACAACACCAGGCCTGCTAGTGACAGACAGGGTACACCTGTCTCAAAGGCATCTCTTTTGTGCATAAGTTAGCAGTGCTCATTGAAAGAGCTTTAAACTATATCTGAAGGGGAAAGGGATAAAACCAGGCTTGCTAGAGATAAGCCTGGGGGCAACACGCTAGTGTTTGAGGGATGGTGTGCTAGCGAGGTCCCTCAGTCTGCTCCACGATGTGCTGAGTACACTGGAGCACATTTGAAATATCTCTGTACTAATGAGTGCAGCAGCTTAGCTATCTCAGTGGAGGCAGGGGATAGAGATCCAGGCAACAACAAAGACGTAAGGCTTGTTGGTGTGTTAGAAACCATGGAAGCGCCTCCAAACAGTCTCATAGTAATTAGGGCTTCTCCCCCAATAAAGGTGGCAGGGTCAATAGCACAACTGAAGTGCATCTACACCAATGCACGCAGCATGGGCAATAAACAGGAGGAGTTGGAAGCCATTGTGCAGATAGAAAACTATGATGTAGTTGCATTCACAGAAACATGGTGGGAGGACTCACACAACTGGAGTGCTGCAATGGATGGCTATAAGCTCTTCAGAAGGGATAGATAGGCAAGGAAGAAGAGGTGGTGAGGTAACCCTGTATGTTAGGGAGTGTTTTGACTGTCTAGAGCTTGACGATGGTGATGAAAGGGTTGAGTGTTTATGGGTAAGTGGAAAGGCCAACAAGGCAGATATCATGGTGGGAGTCTGTTATAGACCACCCAACCAGGATGAAAAGGCAGATGAAATATTATACAAACAGCTGGGAGAAGTCTTACGATCACTAGCCCTTGTTCTCATGGGGGACTTCAACCTACCAGATGTCTGCTGCAAATAGAATATAGCAGAGAGGAAACAGTCTAGGAGGTTCCCAGAGTGTGTGGAAGATGACTTCCTGACACAGCTGGTGAGTGAGCCAACTAGGGAAGGCACCTCGCTGGACCTGTTTGTGAACAGAGAAGGAGTTGTGGGTGATATGATGGTTGGAGGCCTTCTTCGGAACAGCAATCATGAAATGAGAGAGTTTTCAATTGGAGAAGTAAGGAGAGGAGTTAGCAGAACTGCTGCCTTGGACTTCCTGAGGGCAGACTTTGGCCTGTTTAGGGGCCTGGTAGACAGAGTCCCTTGGGAGGCAGTCCTGAAGGGCAAAGGAGTCCAGGAAGGCTGGACATTCTTCAAGAAGACAATCTTAAAGGTGCAGGAGCAGGCCATCCCTATGTGCCGAAAGAAAGGATGGCGGGGAAGAAGACTGGCCTGGCTGGACAGAGAGCTTTGGCTGGAACTCAGGGGAAAAAAAAAAAGTTTATGACCTTTGGAAGAAGGGGCAGGCAACTCAGGAGGACTACAAAGATGTTGTGAGGCTATGCAGGGAGAAAATTGGAAAGGCCAAAGCCCAATTAGAACTTAATCTGGCTACTGTGGTAAAAGACAATTAAAAATGTTTCTATAAATACATTCACAACAAAAGGAGGGCTAAGGAGAATCTTCATCCTTTATTGGATGCAGGGAGGAAACATAGTGACAAAGGGTGAAGAAAAGGCTGAGGTACTTAATGCTTTCTACAAGAAAGACATTGAGGTGCTGGAGTGCATCCAAAGAAGAGCAATGAAGCTGGTGAAGGGTCTAGAGAACTATGAGGAGTGGCTGAGGGTGGTTTAGCCTGGAGAAAAGGAGACTGAGGGGAGACCTTATTGCTCTCTACAACTACCTGAAAGGAGGTTGTAGTGAGGTGGGTGTCAGTCTCTTCTCCCGAGTAACAAGCAATAGGATGAGAGGAAATGGCCTCAAGTTGCACCAGAGGAGGTTTAGATTGGATATTAAGAAAAATGTCTTCACCAAAAGGGTTGTCAGGCATTGGAACAGGCTGCCCAGGGAAGTGGTTGAGTGACCATACCTCGAGGTATTTAAAAGATGTGTATATGTGGTGCTTAGGGACATGATTTAGTAGTGGAATTGGCAGTGTTAGGTTTATGGTTGGACTCGATTACCTGAAGGGTCTTTTCCAACCTAAATGATTCTATGATCAACTCCTAGAATGCCCCATATTCTGGGGATTTAGATCCTGGCTGCATAACTTTTTTATCAGAGTTTTGTAAAACCTTGGGATTGAGGGAGAAACTTGGCCACAAAATATCATCCCTTAGAGCAGAATAAAATAGGGTCCTGATCTGAGAGGCACTGAGCACACATAATTCCTAATGAAATCTATAAATGCTGCAGTTTCTCAGCTTCATGTTGCACAGAGGCCAGGCAGCCGAGAAGATCAGTGGAAAACTGGTAACAGAGCCGAGAAGAATAGTCGGTCTGGCTCCATCTCGCAATGCAACTGCAGAACAGCTGTGTGTTTGGAAGCAAACCGTGATACAGTGGCCAGAAGTCTATTCACTGTTCACTTTCTTCTAGGATACGTTTGAACTGCCTGAGCTCCCTCTGCCGCTTTGTCAGGGCAAATAAAAGATATCGTGTCTGCACCCGCATGGGGAAGTGAGTAACTCAAAGCCAGGAGCAGCTGCCATATGGCACAGATGTGCATTTGAACTAAGAAAACTCATCTCAATAGGTCTGGGCTGGATGTGAACCAATATTAATTCCAGGAAGGAGCAATTTGACTCTCCCTACAGTTGCTGAGTGAAATTGATGCTGTTGTCGGTGTCTCGACAAGTGCTGCAGTGGCTGAGGCTCCTGGTGCCGAGCAAACCTCTCAGACAAAGCTGCCCTGAGATGAGGTGTCTTCAGCATCCCAGTGTTTCCAGGGCAACCAGAGCTGGAATTCAGATCCGATGAAAGTTCACCAAATCTGAGCTCTTTCAGACATAATATTTTTCACTGGCTGAACTGGCATCTTTGAAAGTTGTTTCTGAACAATGGCTCTAGTGTGCACAGCCATGCTAAGTATCAGCAAGGGCACAATAGGCAGACGTTACACATTTCTGGAAATAAGAGGCAGCTCCTTTGCCTTCAGTGCTGTTATTGTTCCTTAGGAACACAGACATCACTGTACTGTTGGATGCATGGCCATTTGGTGGGATAGCTTGTTTCTGAGAGGGTTTAGTAATGGCGACATCAGTAGAGGGTGGAAACAAGTCCTGATATCCCTTTTTTCCTAACGGTGTAATATCAATCCCCTATATATAATAGATACCAAAGCACTTATCTCCCTTCTGTTTTTTTTTAGCTTTCAGTGTTGCAACTGTATATGTTCCTGTTACCACATCAAGATTTCTTATGTTTTGGGTTTTAAGTAAATTCCAGAGCTCCGTGGTGTGTAATGATGTCGAGCAAGTGCTTCTGCTGTAAAATTGTAATTTGCTATTTCTCATCTCTTCAAATGAGACTTTGCCATTTTATTATATGAAAGGGAAAACAGGCATTCTTAATCCACACGCCATAGACTATTCATTATTTATCACATCTTATCCTTCCCAGATAAATGGCTCCAATCCTTCTTTTAGTTTTTTCGTTCATCACTGTAAGAACGCTGCTTGTCCCTGAACTCCCCAGTCCTGTTATTTATTTCTGAAACAGTAATAAGCACTGAAGACTGTCTTCCCCAGACAGCAATCATATACATTGTGTAACTGAATTATATAACCCTTCATCCCATCCTTTATGTAGCCTCATATATGTTTGGTTTTTGGATGCGGCCACACAGTGAACACAGTTCTTAACTGACCCTTCTCCAGTAACAGCCAAGGACTTTTTCTGAGTTAGTGCTTGTACTAATTTATAGTGGCACAAAGGCACAGTGAACTATGACAGCCCAGTGGCGTAACTCCCAGCTGTGCACATGTATGCTGCAGCAAGTCTTTCCACAGAGAAGAGTAATCCCAAAATCTCTGGAAAAGTCTCCCATGTAGATAAGTCCTAATTTAGGCCCACATTCCAGTCTCGAGAGTCAGTTTGGGAAGAATCATGGAGATGCATAAAAGGAAAAATAAATGTACGAGCCTTGAACGTTGCCATGGATAGTGGAACAGGGAGTACCCAAGGATGGTATGACAGGGTAGCTAAATAAAGTGGAAGTGACACAGTCAAAGACCTTGAAACATATAGCACAAAATAAAATATTTCCGCAAAAGACAGATCACTCAATTAAAAAAGAAAAAAGCCCAATTTCTAGGTAGAATGAGCTGTAAATCTCTATAAGAATAGAGACAGCAACGTTCTTCTCAAGTTATGTTGAAGGGTAATAAATCTGCAGGTAATTCTCAGAGCGACCGTTCAGCACAATGACGGACAAAGGTCTGCAGGGCTCTGCAGCATGGCTTGCAGCTTCTCCTGCTGGTAGCATAGAGATGTAGCTTGGAGAAGTATACACCAAGTAAGGCTACTGGGATGCTTTTGGGCACTGCATGTTAGAGGTTGCTGCCTCGTCAGATGGGACCTGTGTACTGAAGATAAAGGTGATGACAAATGTATGCAGCCTGCCAGTCCCAACAGACTGCTTAGGAGAAAATTTTAGAACAGAAGGTTTCAGCTGAAGCATCTCTGGTGAAACCCAACAGAGCTTTAACCCACACCGTAGCTGCTTTCATAGTATGTTTAATTATCTGACATTATTTAAATGGCTGGGGAGCTGCAGCTGGAGGGTGAATCAGTGAATCTCAGGCAGACAAGGGAGTGTGATTTACTTGGGAGCTGCTCAAGACTTAATTTTTCTTAGCAATGTTGCTAAACATGCCCAGGACTGCTGGAATTTTGACTGTTACCATGCTCCTTTGTCCTGCCCTCAGACTGACAGCAGGACAACCCTTTCTTTCTGTTCTAATTAGGAGCGTGTGTGGAAATCGTTATTCTTCTAAGAAGGTGCGAATGGCGGGGTTGCTGTAAGCCAGTGGTGGTCTCTGTGGTTGGGGAAACTCCTGCCTACTGTTTCTGAGTCTGGAGGCCATGCCAAAGAGGGAGGAGAAGAACCGATGAGCCTGGAGGGTTTCTTTATGCAATGTCTATGGCCCTGGTTATTGGGAAGCCTTGGATACAACAGCATTTCCTTTAGCAGCTGCAGTAATCCTGTCCCAGCCCATATCTCCAACACAATCTGGTCCTAAAATAGCCTGTTCCTCTGCACAGAAGTAGGAGATCTCATTTTCAAAGCATTTCCTCTGCTGGTAGTCTCCCAGCTTTTACTCATGGTGCTGGTATCCAGTACTGCTGCAGCGAGCGGGCAGCGACGCCCATGCAGAGGGAGGAAGGGACCCGAGGAAAGGAAAAAAATCCCCCTCCGCCTCGGTGCGGGAAGCAGGCAGAGGCTGCGTGTCAAAAGGTCACCACACAAAAGGCAAGAGGTCCGGTGCTGCCTGGAGAAGGATGGCGGGCGGGGGCAGGTGATCTGGAGGGTGGCTCGGCACAGCCCATACAGGGTGCTTCTGCGCATCACGCATCAGTTCACAACCAGAAGCATCGAGTGCTGCATCTTCCAGGGCCTGGCCAAAAGCCATGTGCGAGGCGATGCAGGGTGCTGCCGGCAGGGAATTGTTCATGGTTGGTGGAAAGAAACACATTTGCAAAATAGGAATAAGCCACTGTGCTTACAGCAACAGCTCAGGTAGGAGACTGCCGTCTCAGCTGCAGTGGAAAGGATAACCATGCTTAGTCGTATCTGGAGGAAGGAAATCTCCCAGGTCTTGTCCTGTTACAGTGTATTCTCAGGATCTCTAGCTCAAATCCTTACTTTCAGTCATCTTACTCAGACCCTTTGGTCCAGAGTCATTCATCCTTCTCCAGTCCATTTCCCTCACCTCATATTTTCAGTCTACTTCACTATAAAGTTTAAGCAACTTAAAGCTATTACAGACAACGCTTGCCACCTCCCCAAAGTGTAAAACTTTAGATATATATAGCTGTAGGTTCTTGTATGTATGACCACAGAGTTTCTGATTTCAGCCCTGAATTTCAGAAGCAAATTCCCCAGCACTGCACAACTCAGGTAGATGTACCCCAAATGGGATTTATCTCAAGCCCCTAAAAAGCGCACACACATAGATTAATATTCGTGCTCTTCCTCTGCAGTGATTTATCTTCATAGAAGTGGTTCTGGCACTGTCCGTTACCTCCGCTCTCGGATCTGTCCCTTGCTCTCCTCCTGACTATGTGTTGATATGAGGCTTCGGGTAAGTGGCCAAACTTTCATTTATCTTTCCTTTAAACTAATTGTTTCTTCATGGCTAATCAGCTCTGTCTTTACTATGAAAATCTCATGGTATTTCATGCTGTTGGGACATTACTGCTGGTGAAGTATTGCCTCTGTATACCATAACACCAAAGAATGTACCATCTTCCTCCTGAGTCTGAACTCCCATATCTTGGTCCAGCAGAAGCTCACCTCCTCCTTTCCCATCCACCTGCACTGCATGTGATAGACAGGAATGGATTATTCTCCACGGGAAAGACAATGTGAAACTTTGAGCTTGCCTTTTCTCTCACTTCCTCTGCTAAAATGATAATTCGAAATATTTTTATAAGAACCAGCCTACTTCCCCAATATTTTTTTTTTGTAGCAGAAATCACTTTGTAGTAAAGCGTGTCTTTAAAACTGATGTAAGGTTTTGCCAGGCTGTTTAAATGCGGTCCAGCTGTCAGAAAACAAACTTCTACCTTTTATTAAAAAAAAAAAAAAAAAAAAAAAAAATCCACCACATCCTTTCCTCCTTCAGAGTACCTCTCTGGGAAACATCTGGAAACAGAGTCTAATTACTGGTCCTGAACATAACTTGGTGAAATCCTTCCTTGGCAGAGCACTAGAGCTGGACCTTAAACCAAAGGCCCTACAATCTTGTACTGTAGCCAGATCCTTGCTCATCCTACAGATGCTGCTGCCTGGGCAAGGCTGATACAGTCGCCCAGCACACTTTGCTGTGACTATCTATCTCCCTGTAAAATCTGAGAGCAGCCTCAGCAGCGAGGTAGCAGCTGCTGATGGTACAGGAGGGGGCTAAGGAATTGCTTAGGAAGCGGTGGGACTTTCGCATCACACCTGAGCCATCTGCATACTAGGGGAAATCTCACCGGGGGTGAGGAGGTGACATCCTTCCTGGCAAAATATCCTGATCCAGCTGCAGTGTGCAGCACGAGCAGTGAGAGGTGGACACATCTGGCACTTGTGAGCATCCTTTCGACCTCATCTGCATTTTGTCTTGGCTGTGCCTTGGCTCACAAGGCCTCCTCACAACCTGCAAAATGGACATTTCCCTTCGGGTTCCCTTCTCTATTGTACCTCAAAAGGTAAGAGTTTCATGGCAAGGACTTTACCGCAGACCCACAGAGCAGGAAAACGTTTGTAGTGAAACAAAAATAGACTGACGCAAAAAGAACATACCTCAGATTCTTGAAACTTCCCTACATTAGAGGTAGACATGGGCTTGAATTGAATTTTCCAGAAGAGAAGTGATTAGTGCAGAATCATGGAGAACAACTGGGGTGTGAAGCACTCAAGAGCTCCTGGCTGAAGGGAATATCCAGCAACTTTGGCTCTCAAAATGTGAATAGGAAACAGTCACAAAACCTTATCTGTATTTTGCAGCTAATGAAAACACCAGTGTCTCCTGGGAGCCAAGTCTTTGCTCTAATTTTAATGCATTTTCTTAGGTTTTCCTTAGCTGTGACTAATTTGCGTTGTCAGGTGTGCCTTTTTTGAAGTTAAAAAGCATATCTGAAGTGCTACAACCTCTAGCCAGAATATTTAAATTAGTGAGCACCCACTGAAACCACATCTCAAAGCCTGTCAAGTGAGGGGATGGTACTTATATAGCCTCATGCTCTGCTGAGTGATGGGTACAAGCAATCTCTGCTCCCATGGGAGCATGGAGGCAATTCTTCCCTGGTGGAGTGCTGTTTGGTGTGCTGGCCCCTTGCACTATTTAGGCTGTGCACAAGCAGCACTTTGACTGTGAAGCACAAAACATTTCAAAGCCAGACTCAGTAAGCAATTTTATCAGTAAGGCATACAGTGGCCTTCCCCTCCCTGAATCCCAGAGTGCTGGTAATTGTATGTACAGTTTGGAAAACACACTGAATCACACCTACCTTTTGGGG
>JAOBAS010000027.1:50353452-50378111 GCA_025311575.1 Elanoides forficatus
AGTTTATATAATAGACATGATGTCCCATGGTCTGGAATACCCCTTTGGCCAGTTTGGGTCAGCTGCCCCGGCTGTGTTCCCTCCCAGCTTCTTGTGCTCCTCCAGCCTTCTTGCTGGCTGGGCATGAGAAGCTGAAAAATCCTTGACTTTAGACTAAACACGACTTAGCAACAACTGAAAACATCAGTGTGTTATCAACGTTCTTCTGGTACTGAACCCAAAACATAGCACTATACCAGCTACTAGGAAGACAACCCTATCCCAGCCAAAATCAGGACAGCAGGACACTAATTAATTACTATGACATTATTTATACTCTTCAAGCCTTCTCAAACCAATATAGACGCTTTCAAGTTTCTTGTTGTGAAGTCTCCTACGTATCCTCCTGGTTCGTCAGGAGTGTTGATGAAGGCAGCCAGTGTTTCAGCCTGTTAACCCAACAGGAGCTGCTGCTGTTGAAGGAGCAGTAGGGCTCCGTTGATATGCTTGGATGTAGAAGGAGATGAACAAGAAGAATTGGTTAACACACATGTTTCAAGCTCTGATTTAGTTACAACCATTTAATATCATCCTGAAATTCACTTTATTTACGTAAGAAAAGAATTACAGAGAGTTACTGCTATAACATGGAGCATTTTGAGGAATAAAGCTTGAGATCTTGAATTTCAACAAGAATCCTCTATGAAACCATAGTAGAGGGAAAGTACAGATTTGATGAGCTTTTAGTAGTCTGTATTACTGAAGGGATTGTTGTCAGTGTTTATTTTGATACTCGAGTCAGATATGTGCTTAGGTCTCAAGAGAACATGAGAATAAGAAGCTTTACAATTCTGGTGGAGGAGAGCTGTCTGTAAATGAAGAGTGAATGAATACCATGTGCTGAACATACTATTTCAAGTTCATTTAAGGGTTTTATAAGCACTGCAGATTGATCTGTTGCATTATAATCAGCAATCTGAGAGAATAATCAGAGTATTTTCTTTTTTTCTGAATCCAGCAGAAAGTCATCCCTGCACCTCAGTTTAGGAAGGCCTATGTTGCATCCCAAGTCTTAGTGATTCAGGATGCTGCCAGAAGATAAACAATACTGAGCTTAGGTGCGCTAACTTCTATGATCTTCTCAAATAAAAAGAGAATAAAACTTTTACTGTTACAGCAAATTCTTCATCTACCTGAAGTTTAATGATGCATGTTTCATCTGAGCTATCTTGGTGTATTATGGTTAGTTTTACTTACGACTCTCTGAACCAGCACCCTCCTCCTTGCATGGTGGACCTTAGCATTCCAGTTGATTCCCGTTAGAACCCAGTTTCCTGTTTATTAAGTACTCAGTAAATGTGCTTTATTGATACAGAACGCTGTTGAGTAAATTGGCAACCTTAAACACTAGTAATTAAAAGCCATAGTAACATGCAATTCCACAATCATTGTGATGATTGGGCTTTACCGTTAAAACTCTCATTATTTTAAGTTCAGAGCTCACTGTGAAAGCCGCTTGGCGATTGAGAACAGCATACCTGTACGAGTTTACTTGTCTTCATGTTCTCTATTTGTCCCTGGGTGCTAAAGTGCTAAATTCTGCAGACTGTGTTCATCAGATGTACCTACTGGGTTGTACTCAGGTGTTGACCCGGAATATGCATTGCATCTGCCTTGTATCAATCTGGGTGCATTAAGTAGCTGTGTATAAAAATCAGCATTATAAAATTCCTTAGGGGTTCCCTTTTGCATCTTGCTTCCCTTCTCTCTCTCACTTATTCCCCAGTTTAACCTCTATTTTCCCCCTACCCCTTCACCTTAAGCCACTCACTGTCTCGAACAGATTTCTGAAGCAAAAAATTTTCCTTTTTCCCCCCCCCTCTCCCTTCAGGTAGTATTTTGTGTAGGTGTTGGGAGTAATCGAAGGTTGGAGATTTGCTTGCAGAGAATTCATTTTTGTGAAATTAATTGAAACAACAGTATGAAATGAATGTACAAGAAAACTTTCAGGTTTTGTGAAGGCAGAGATAATGAGCAGGAAATGATCCCACAGATTCTTGTGTACATTTCTCTTCCACTGTGTTAACATATTTTCTGAGCTAACTATGCCTTATGCAAGCAATCTTTCAGGTACTTGAATATAAAAAAAACCCAAACAACCCATCTCTGCATAACTTCACCTGATAAATAGAAATGCTTTCGTTTTGCAGATGACATAAATATTTATTCCTGTAGAGCAATCTTCTAAATGTTTTGTGCTGTGTTTTTCAGCCCCTTTAACATTTGGGAATATTTTATTTATTATCAGTTGAAGATTTTTTCCCATTGCTTTCTAATTATTTATTAGTAAACATAACCTGGAATGTGGAACTATTAGAGGATGGACATTCTGGAATAACCTTTAGACTGGCTTTTTGCCCTTCCAGTCTCCCTAAAGAGTTTGAAGAGAGAATTGATAATTTTATGAGTAAGATTACAGAATCACATACACAATCACAGGCTGCACGGAGCCTGCAGAGCCTCTCTGAGCAACCTGTTCCAGCATTTGACCACCCTCACGGTAAAAAAGGTTTCTGCTATGTCTAGATGGAATTTATGTCTAGATGGAATTTCCTGTATTTTGATTTGTGCCCATTGCCTCTCGTCCTGTCACTGGGCACCACTGAGAAGAGCCTGGATCCATCTTCTGTTCTCCTTGCCCCCATCAAGTATTTATTCACATGGATAAGATCCTCCTGAGCCTTCTCTTCTCTGGGCTGAACAGTCCCAGCTCTCTCAGCCTCTCCTCATATGACAAATACTCTCATCCCTTAATCATCTACATGACCCTGGGCTGGACTCGCTCCAGTATGTCCATGTCTCACTTGTATTGGGGAGTTCGGCACTGGACACCTGATGTGTCTCACCAGTGCGGAGCAGGGAGGAAGGATCACCTCTCTTGATCTGCTGGCAGTGCTGTGCTGAATGCAGCCCAGGCTGCCGTTGGCCTTCTTCGCTGCAAGGACACGTTGCTGGCACATGTGCAACTTGTCCACCTGGACCCCCAGGGCCTTTTCAGCAAAGCTGCTTTTCAGCCAGTCAGCCTCAGCCTCTACTGGTGCCTGGGGTTATTCCTCTCCTGGGGCAGGACTTTGCATTACATGATATATTGCTTATTGCAGCTGGAAGCTGGAGTCTGTGACCATGGAGAATCTTTCAAGCTATAGGTTTTAATTAGACTAAAAAGAATAATGATCATACCTGCTCTATTAATTTTTTTTTTCCTCTAAGAGTTTAAATTCAACCTGTAGCTTAAGTATTTTCTCCATTGATGTAGGATGCAGTGGAGCCACAGAAGCATGCATTTTTACATCTTAGGAAAGAGTGGTGCAAGAGGTCTTTATTCCAAAATGCTGCTGTATTTACTTGAAAAGGGAATACAAAACACTGCATCTTTTTGCCTTGTAGTTTCCTTTTATTTGTTGCCTTAGCTTTATTTTCAAAGAAAAATCAGTCAGTTGTTGGTTTGGTTTACCAGCTCAAACGTCATTCCTTTCGTTTCACCTCTTCATCTTTTTCAGTGGTAGTCCTTAATCTGCAATATATACCTTAGTAATTTGATCTACTAGGGTAAGTTATAGTTACTGTGTTCTTAAGAAATTTTCATTAGAGTACGACTGAGTATCTCCTTATCACAAATGTAATGGTAGACCATTTCAAAACTAATTTCAAAAGTTCTCAATATTTGAGTTGGAGTTTCCAATTTAGAAGAACATCTTGACTTGCAGGAAGCACTAGGTAATTCTGACTATGTTTTCCCTATAAATAATTAATCTGTAGTTGGGTAGTACTCTAAAGCTTATCTGTGGGATGCTGCAACTTAGATTTCTTCTCAGAGACAGTATTGTGTTTTAATTTTTCTTTCTGTCCTGACTTCTGGTAGTGCTGCATTAACCTCATCTGATGTTTGATGAGTCTTCTACCACTGAAGAAAGAAAATGAAAATTTAACATCTTGTGGAAAGTATTGTTTTCTGAGTTTCAGTTAACAGTAAATCAATTCATCTTCCCAGTTGGTGTCCCCAATTAGATAAGTATTCTACAGAGCAGAGCCATTTATGTCGAATACATCAAGAAAAAAGATTTATTTGAAAACATATTTGCTCTTTTCAATCTTAAGATTTCCATTGACATAAATAAATATGTGGTATTTCTTATTTCTAATACATGGTCAGTCATTTTACCTGGAACTATCATAATCAGTAAAAAAAAAAGTACAGATTTTGATCAGGCATTATTAAGTGGTTGCTGCAGACGATTTCTATCCTGAAATGTGCTAGAAGAATTTTGTTAACATACAGCAAATACTAATTTATTTTTATATGCATCGATATTTGACTGTATTGTCCTTCTTCAAGGATGTAACAGCCAAATTCACCTCATTTAATTTATACATAATTCTTAAGGGATTTCATAATTTCTCACAGGAAGTTACTCATTCATCCAGTTGAAGGGAGATCTTAGAAAGAAAAATCTGGTTTAGTGTTTTTGACTTGTTTAAGGTCATATAACCCAAACTTAAAAAAATCTTATCAGTAACATTGGAACTGAAAATCAAATATAATTACTGAGGAAAGTGGTATTTCTGTACATAGCTTTAGCTAAAAACATGAAAGAACCTCAGGACATGACAGTGGTAAATCTATTTTTAAAAGAGAGCATTGCTATTTAATGAAATGCTGAGCCCAGGGAATGCAGTCAAGGATAATCAGAGGCACTTATCACCTTTGACAGGCTGCGGTATTTCATATGGCTTTGTTTCAGCCCATGACTTCTTACTTTGGTAATCAAATACTTTCTGTGCCCATTTCTAGGGAAAACATTAAAGTTTTAAAAAAGCGTAGTAAGAAAAAAAGTATAGCTGGAGGGAATGGGAGAATGCTTGAAACATCAGATTTGAAATATTTAGGCTCCTTAAATCAGAGGTTCAGATCCCAGGAGGATTGACTTAGTCCTTCATCTTTTGCAAGCTAGATTAGATAAACTCAACTCAATGTAGAATCATTGAAGTCCCTAAATTGTTGTATCAGTGAATCACTTTACTGGTGTTCAGAGCACATTTACTGATGGTCTTGTTAGATTGTTTTTCAAGGTCTACGAAGAGGAACACTCTATCTTGTGATACAATATTCTACCAAGCGCAGACCTGCCACAGACAAAAAAACCAAAAAACCCCCCACCCCAAAACCTCAAGGAAGTCTGAGTCCCCATCATTATCACTATTTCCACTATATTTTTCAACTCTGAGAAGCATGATGTATGTTAAAGTAACGATTATGCTGAGATACAACTGATTTAGTTTCCGCCAGGAGTTGGAGAAGAATCCATTGGAATATCGACAAGAACAACGTTTCTGATGTAGTGTGATCAATGTTGTACATGTTCTCTGCATTTGTAGTAACGAGGCACACTAGACTACACTGAGTTGTTGAAAATTACTGGTTTCTGCCTTAGTGCATCTCAAATACGTTTATTCTCCTTATGTACATCATTAGTAAAGAGTGGAAAGGACATGCACCAGAGTTTAATTTTGGTTAATAATTTCAAATAAGTATACTCTGAACACCAGTAAAGTGGTTCACTGATGAGAACTGCATATTCAAGTTTGCGCCTACATCTCGAACCATTTTAGCTTGAGTATAACTTGGTGTAAATTGACACTGAAAAAACGTGTAGAAATGGCTGTCAACCAGTGGCAACACCTTCACATTTGTCAATAGTATTTTCCTTATTGGAAGCTCTTTGTAGAGCTTCAGTTCTTTGCATCTACTGCTTCTGACCTTGTGGGTAGGCAGCTTAAAGTTATTTTTAGACCATTTGTGAGCATATTTATGTGATGCTGACTTTTTTAAATTTGAAAAGCCAAGTAGCTTTTTATAACATTGTTAAAGAGGCAGTGGTCTTGGCTCAGTAGTTGAATTCTGTTTTGCACTTAAAAACTGAGATTTATCCTTTTAAGCACTGTGCTGGCTTAATGATTCAGTACAACTGTATGTTTGCTGGGAAGTGGTTTCTGGCTGCCTTGCTCTGTCTGTTGTGGATTTCTCCCTTAAAAAGTACAGGTATAGTTTGTACTGTGTATCATCTTTATGCTATCATTTCCTGTTTTAATGGGTATTCATTTCTGACATTTTAGATATTTTTGAAAAACAATGCAATTTCAGGGTAAAACCAAAACCCCAGCTATACATAAAATAGCCTAAAGCTTGAATAAAGCAATCAGCAATTTAAACCAGAGGAAAAAAAAAAAAGATACCGTAATTATCCCCACATTAATCACTACATTTTCAATAAATCCACAATTAAGACTGAGCCAGAGAAAGACTGATGTGTAAGGTACTGGAACAGGGGCAGTTTCACCATGCAGTGACTTGCATTTTGTCTTTCTAATTTTTTTTCCCTGATGGAATTGAGAGAGGCTTGTCTTAGAATCTCATAAAATAGCTTGCTGCTTCTGCACACATTATTTGATCAAAGTCTAGGATCTTCGGGTATTTTTCTATTAATGAAAACTGGCTGTCGAAATAACGCTTTATAGCAACTATGTCTGTTCTCTTTGTATAGTTTGCTTTTGAGCCTTTTTTTGGTTGTTTTTAAAATAAATAAAGGTTTTTTGTCTTTGAGTGATTGCCCCATGTACACTTTCTAACAAGGATGTGTGCATTTCCAGCTGCTTGCCACCAAATACTTTAACTTCTCCTGTACTGAATGAACTAATGCCCTTAAAATACATGGGTACCTTGTGAAGGAGACTTCATCTACCTGCGTCATTCTTAGCATGACATTGCAGCTGTGTTTTTCTGGTTTCCTTGCTGTCCCTTTTAGAATATTGCCTTGCTTGTGTTCTGAATGCTTAGACAAAAATATTTATAGGTGATTTGCAGTTTTGGATGTCAACTTTGAAGCTGTTGGGCTTTGAGGGTCTAACTCATTTCAATCTGTTTCTACTTCTCAATCTAAATTTTTGATGTTTGATCCCAAAGCATGTAGATTTTCTTTTCTTGATTTCCTCTTCTCAAATGAAAAAGACAAAAGGTTTCAGAATTCTCAGTCTTGAGGAAGGTCCTTGGTTAGTGCTCTGTTACGAATAGCAGAATTACCTTCTCTATTGCCTTATGGCCCTGTAGGTATTTACAGTGTGGGGTGGAGCAGACCTCAGTCAAGCAGCCTTTATCAGCCTCAACAGAAGGAAAAAAATTAGTCTTCTTCTGCTCTTGTGGAGCTTATGGCTGTGAGCGTTTCTGCCGTTGATGCCTTACTGCAGCCCTCTGTCAGGTCACAGTGTTCTTCAGTGAGCCCCACGTTGCACAGTTCCAGGGAAATCTCAGTCTTTCTCTGGAACTTCCACAGCATTAAAACTTCCAGGACTTCCCAAGAACATCCTGGAAGCTTTTTCTTGTGTCACGACCCAGGCTGGACAGACCAGGGAGTCGTGTTAAGTTCGGAATTCCCTCAGGCTAAATTAAGGTGAAAGGACACCAAATGGTCAGTTAAAGATTTTACTCATGACGGAAGTAAACTGAACTGGGGAGGCGTGATAGTAGGTGGTGGGGTTTCTCACAACAGAAATTGGCATGAGGCTAATTCTGTAAACCATGTAACCCAGGGTAACCATATACATCAGTTCAGGGAATAAGGAGATCCCTCCTGTTGGGTCAGGAGGTTCAGAGCAGACCCCCTTGCTTTCTAGACTCCTCCTCAGAGAAGGGCCCAGGGGCGGCTGGATCCACTCCTAGTCCCAGACTCGGTCCAAGGTTTATGTCTTAAAGTTATGTCAGTAAAACAGGTAACCCGTGGTAACCATATACATCAATTCAGGGAACAAGGAGATCCCTCCCATTGGGTCGGGAGGTTCAGAGCAGACCCCCTTGCTTTCTAGAATCCTTCTCGGAGAAGGGCCTAGGGGTGGCTGGATCCACTCCTAGTCCCAGACTTGGTCAACGGTTTTATGTCTTAAAGGGATGAGGTGTAGGGATTGTGGAAAAGGAAAAGGAAAGAGAGAAGAAGATTGAGAGAGAAAAAGGAAGAGAGAAAGATTTCACTGGTCCTGGGTCCAGTGTTTATCCAGTCAGCCAAGGGGTCCAGTTCCGGTGGGCTTGCACCCCTGGGGCTTTGTGTCCTTTTATCATCCTTGCCCCTCTTTCTGGTGGGCATTTAAACTCATTAGGCTAATTAGGTGTCATGAGCAGTTTGTGAGCCTTTGGGAAATGGGTTGGTGGGCTTGGGGGTTGTTTCGGGAGTAACTTCTCCTTCCTTGCAGACATGGGCATTGTTTGATCTTTGTATCAGAACAGGGAGCTGTGCACCTTCCAGCATGACCTCCCTGCCCTGTTGATGCCTGAGCTGATGGGCTTGTCACCTGTGGTTCCTTGCTGGGAAAGGTTTGTTGTTATGCAGAGTTTTGTCTTCAAACAGAACTTGCCCCACTGCAATGTTTGAGACATTAACTCTTTCAGTCTCTCACAGGTAGTGGTGGAGATCTAATATGATTGTTAAAGGGCATATCCTGATGCTTTTATGCACTTGAATAAATCCCACTATGAATTCTTATAGTGTTGATCATGTGCTTAAAGTCATCAGAACACGGCTGCAATTGCTTGCAAAGTTCAATACCTGCTGCAGTGTGTTTGACCTTGGCTGGCTGTGAGACCACTACCCAGCTGCTCTCTCACTACCCTTCCTCAACAGGGTGGGAGGGAGGAATAAGATGAAAAAGCTCACAGGTCAAGATAAAGACAGGGAGATCACTAACCAATTACCATTATGGACAAACCAGACTCGACCTGGGGAAAACTAATTTAATTTAGTGCCAATTAAAAATAGAGCAGGATTATAAGAAACAGATAAAACTAAAACCACCTTTCCCCCACTCCCCTCTATTTCCCAGGCTCAACTTCACTCCTTTCTTCCCAACTCTTCTACCTCTCCCCTCGCCGTTCAGTGCAGAGGGATGGGGAATAAGGGTTGTGGTCCATCCATAACACTTGGTTTCTGCTGCTCCTTCTTCCTCATGCTCTTCCCCTGCTCCAGCATGGGGTTCCTCCCACAAGATACAGTCCTTCATGTACTTCTCCAGGGTGGGTCCTTCCCGCAGGCTGTAGTTCTTCAAGAACTGCTCCAGCATGGGTCCTTTTCACAGGGTATAGTCCTTCAGGAACAGACTGTTCCAACATGGGTCCCCCATGGGCCACAGTTCCTGCCAGAAAATCCGCTCCTGAACGGGCTCCTCTCCACAGGCCGCAGCTCCTGCCTGGAGCCTGCTCTGGCGTGGACTCTCCATGGGCCGCAGCTTCCTTCAGGGCACATCTACCTGCTCCAGCAGCATCCTCCATGGGCTGCAGGGGGACAACCTGCATCACCATGGTCTTCCCTATGGGCTGCTGGGCAACCTCTGCTCTGGCACCTGGACCACCTCCTCCCCCTCCTTCTTCACTGTCCATGGTGTCTACAGTGTTGCTTCTCTCATAGTTTTCACACTCCTCTCAGCTGCTGCGCAGCTTTTTTGTCCTTTCTTAACTATGTTTTCCCAGAGGTGCCACCGGTGTAGCTGATTGTCTCAGCTGTGTCCTGTGGTGGGTCCATTTTGGAGCTGGCTGGAGCTGGCTCTGTCTGACGCAGGGGCATCCCCCCACCTGTTCTCACAGAGACCACCCCTGCAGCTCCCCGCTGTCAACACCTGGACATGGACACCCCATACACCTGCTTTTATAAAATGTAGAATCAAAGACAAATTAAAGTTGGAAAGGATCTCTGGCGGTCTATAACCTAATCCCCTGCTCAGAGCAGGGCTAACATGGAAATTAAATTAGGTTGCCCAGGAATGGGAATTTCACCACCTCTCTTCGTCAGTTAAAAGGAAGAAAAACTGGATGAGTAGATGACTGCAAGAGTGGAGACTAGAGCCTAATTTGCAATTCAGACTTAGCCATTACTGAGGGCAGCTGAATGCCATGAAATTAGTACTGTGTTTGAAGAGAAATCAGTATTGGCATCCACACAGTTTGCTGTGGAAAGTGTTCACATAACAGCAGTCATTGTTAGAGCTACCATTAACTGCTTCCATTCTGCCTTGGGGCAGAATATGCAATGAGGGTGAGGAAAGACAGACAGTGAATGTTCCCTAGGGCAAAGACTGAGTTTATACTGCATTTAGCAAAGTCTGGATCCTGATGGCTTTAGGTACCACTGGAGCACAAGTACTAATGACTTCTGTAGGAACCATTTTGAGCTCCATTGCCAAAGGTAAGGTTCATGCAGTCTGTAGAGAAGACTACATTTAACTGAAAAAACTGATGACCTCAGCCTCCTTCCTGACCCTTTTCTTTCATAGAAACCTGGCATGCTCCCCTGCTGCAAATCCGAAAATGTCCTGTAACATAACAAAAGGAAAAAATGATTCACTGGGTATTTCCATGATGCTTTTGAGTGGCACTATAGCTACACGGTGAAAGCAACATTAACAAATGTTAAGCACTGAAACCAGAGGATACCTATAAACCCCCTGTTTTTCAGGTACAGATAGTTCAGGGTTACTGTCATTACAGGCAATCTGAATAATGTCATCCTAAGGAGTGAGGACAGATGCCTGACTCAGACTAAGCGCTTCCTGCCATGGGAAACAGCATGATTGGTGAAAGAGAAGACCTGGGCTAGAAAACTCATGGGAAAGCTGTGAAGAGCTGGGCTTGTGCTTTCTGCCTCGAACAGAATGGGAAAGTAGAAGTCAGTAGCTGTTGCTTATGTGCTGGCAACCTCTGAATCCATCTCACACTCCTTTTCCCTTTTCCTTGCTGGCAGCTGGAGAGGTAAGCACAGCTTTTCAGAGCTCTGTCATAGACTACAGAGGTAGCCGTGGATGTTTTGTTATCATAGAGTTGGCATGTGTCTGGAGCTGGCTTTGCTGTCTGAAATGAGACTGGTAGTGAAAGACAATAAGGGGAAAACACTGCCTGATGATGTAAGTGAGATGTGGTTAGAATTAATACGAAAGCAAGGCTGCAAAATCTGCATATTTATGCAATCACTTGTCTGGAGGATGTAGCTGTTATATTTAAGTTCTGGTATTTATTTTAACTTAGCAGAGCTGAACACCATCTGTACTCAGAGAATAAAGACAAAACAAGCCCATGTTACTTGGCTGTTGGTTCTGTAGGCTCTTCGGAGAAAAGACTATGCCATGGTTCCGCAGGGCACCAAGCATCAATAGCGTTTCAAGCCCCCATGTGGTATCTAGGTGTTAGGAAAAATAAATCAGAGTACAAAAATATTGTATGGGGGATTCAATAGCTGGCTTAGTGCTGAATTACAGATTCTGCTTAGCGCTAAACCTTTTGGGCTGTTTATGTTTAAGGTTTGCTTTTTGGCTGAGCTGAAAAACAGAAGGCTTGGCTCTTGTTATTTCACAAGATTTGGAAGGTCCAGGTCACTCAGAAACTCAATTTGAGGGTTGCTTTCTCCCAAACAAAATTTGCTGCTTTTAAAAGATGTTAATTTTGAAATAAATGCAGCCTTTATAACCATATATACTGTAAATATATACTGCAGCACAGTGCTACTTTTCTCGGCACTGCTTTATTAATAGCCTCTTTGATGCCTTTCTGGTTAACTCAGATCAGTCTCGTTGCAGTAACTAAAGACATCCATACTGAGATTTACATTTTGCTCCACATCATGAGACTGAATGTTTCTGGAGAGTACGTAAATAAATTACCTTCTTTCCTTTGAAATCTTTATCATAATTACATGATTTGCAGGGGTAATCATGCATGGCATTATGAGGAGGTGATCGTATCTTGTTCAAGTCAGTCAGGTCTCTACTGGTGCTGCAATATATTGGCAGCAAATTGCTGTAAGAAAACTTCTTTGAAAAATCTTGTTAAATCTGGGAGAAAACCCGGGGAAATATGAATTAAAGAATAGACTTGGCAGGTAAATCTGTTCATAGATTCATTTATAAACTCCACTAATGTGCTTTCTTAATTAAACAATGCTGCTTTCTTTTAAGTATAGCCAAGCAAAGACACAACAAATTTTGTTGAACCAGCTTTTACTGGAAGCATGTACGCTGGTTATTAAAGACACATGGATTCTATCAGTGTACGATCAACTTTTTGACCTATAAGCAACTTGCACTGCCTGAAGAAAGGCCTGAAAAGGAATGCCTCACATGGTTGTGCCAAACTACACATTCCTAGCATGCTTTAAAAATTACCTCTTTTTTGGTGCAATACGGGACAGTGCAGAATGATATATTTCACAATTTATATTAATGTCACTTCCTGCCATGTTTGGTGAAGGGGCCAAAATGCAGTCTGCTGAAAGACGTAAACCAGTTTTCCTTTAAAACAATTGCAGAACTTTAACAAAGAAATACCAGAAATCAATTAGCTATTGTTGTCATGCTGTTATTCCCATGCCTTGGATCAGTGCCCTGCTCTGTAGGATAACGGTACTACACTCAGAGAAATGCCTCCTACCCCGAGGCATTTACCGTCTAAGGTTACAATGCAATGAGTTGTGTGGGCTTGTTCCTGAAGAAGAAACTGAGGGCTGAAGGCTTAATTTTAGAAAAGATGCAGCAAGTGAACTTGCCAATACATAAAATGTAGATGAGAACAGAACTAGTAAGAAAACATTGTTGTTTAAGCCTTCGGTCTGCATAACGTGAGAACTCAAAAGAAGTCTGTCTCTTTTAGCCAGGACTTAAAAATAAATACTGTCCTCTGTGGAAGTACTAATAGATTTGTCTCCAGCTCTAGCATGGGCTATACTTATTTTTAGTTTTTCATACAGATGTACTTAATACAAGCTCTGAAAACTCTCTATATTTTTATATTACATAATTTACCCTCAGTAGGTGAACAGCTTTGGTGACAATATTACAGAAGCTATGAGCACTGTTTTCTGAGTCACTACTTCTCTTAAGAGGAAGCTTTCCCAAATCACATGTCAAACTCTTTTTCTGCTCTAGAATTTAATAACTGCCTTTGCATTCACAACAACTCTTGGTAAAATAAAAAGCTCTCTTTTTTCACAATCACCACAAGCACTCCTGTAACGTATTGTAATAGTACTTGGCAGCTGACCAAACTGGGTTCCTGGTAGTGTGTGTGCACAAACACAGAAAACCAATAGCCACTCTTCAGAAGGAAAATCTTACGCTAGGAAGGCCACACTTGTCATTAATGGTTTGCTCCTTCTGACACTTGAAAATTGGACATAAGGTTAATGTTTATGGAATATGAACCTACTTTTATAATTTTCAGTTATTTCCATTTATATCAGGTTATGTTACTTTACCAAGTTGAAATGTTATATTTTGGTGGTCTTCTCCTACTAGAAGACTTGAAGATTTGAGGTAAATCAACTCTGAAAAATTCTCCAAACACCAAAGAAAGATAGACTGAAATAAGGAAAGATAGTATTAGATTCAGCTGTGCCAGAAAAGAAAGCCTAAATTGCTCTAAAAATGATTTCTTAAAATACTTTTGATCAATAATTCACCTTTGTAGATAAGATAGATATTCTCTCTGCTCTTCAACAAACCAGATACCCAACAGAAAACTGAAATAGCTACTATGGAGGAATAAACAAGAACCATAGACAACAAGACAGTGGGGATACACTGTCAATTAAGTTTTCCAACTCCAAAGGTGGCAATTCTTTTTTTAAGTATTAGAAGAAGTGCAACATGGAAAACAAGCACAGACTATTGGGTGGTGTTTGTACTACGGCAATTTTTCTTTATATAGTCAGCTATGCAGAATCCACCGTGGCCTTGTATTGTGGTTTAACACTAACCGGCAACTAAGCACCACACAGCCGCTCACTCACTCCCTACTGGTGGGATAGGGGAAAGAGAATTGGAGGGGTAAAAGTGAGAAAACCCGTGGGCTGAGATAAGAACAGTTTAATAATTGAGATAAAATATAATAATAATAATAATAGTAATGAAAAGGAAAATAACAAAAAGAGAGAAATAAAACCCAAGAAAGACAAGTGATGCAAATGAAAATAATTGCTTACCACCAGTCCCCAAGCAGTAGCCCCACCACCAACCTTCCCCTAGTTTTATTACTGAGTGTGGTGTCATATGGTCTGGAATATCCCTTTGGCCAGTTGGGGTCAGCTGTCCCAGCTGTGTCCCCTCCCAGCTCCTTGTGCACCCCCAGCCTCCTCGCTGGTGGGGCGATGTGAGGAACAGAAAAGGCCTTGACTCTGTGTAAGCACTGCTCAGCAATAACTAAAGCGTCGCTGTATTATCAACACTGTTTCCAGCACAAATCCAAAACATAGCCCTATACTAACTACTGTGAAGAAAATTAACTCTACCCCAGCCAAAACCAGCACTTTCTGGTAGCACAGCAAGCCTGCTCCCACAGTCGAAGTTGTCCCATGATGTCCTCATGCAAATCAGGGATTTTGAAGCAGTGAACAGGAGTTATTTACAAGAAGTTACGTTCTGTCCAGTTTCAGTCATACGTGATATAGCAACATGTGTCTAATTGCTATATTTGATGTGTCAGGCAATATTTAAATATACTCCTTTTATAGTGATATAGAAGTACACCTAAAAGTGTATGATATGTTTAGCTATGCAAATGGTTGAACTTTGTTCTCTGTCTGCTGCACTTTTAAATCTCTAAGGACCCTTTGATGCAAATAAAACAATATGGGCTTAATTAATTATAGAATCAAAGACAAATATTGTTTAGAAGGGACCTTTAGAGGTCTCTAGTCCAACTCCTTGCTCAAAGCAGTGATAACTTCTAGGTTAGATCCAGTTGTCCTGCTCCTCATCCAGCCATTTCAAAAACCTCTAAAGAAGATTACACTGCCTCCCTGGGGAACCTGCTCAAGTGCTTAATCACTCTTATGGTGAAAATGTTTTTCCTTATATTCAAACCAAATATCTCTTGCTGCAACTTTCAACTGTTGCCTCTTGTCCTCCCACTGTGTGTCTCTGAGAAGAGTTTGTGTTGCTCTTCTTTATAACCCCTCTTCAGGTAGATGGCAATTAGATCTCTCCTCAGCCTTCTCTTATGGCAGCTCTGCCCTTCAGCCTTCCCCCACAGTCGCATTCACAGAACTTGCTGAGGATGCCTTTCACCCCGTGGTCCACATTCATGATGAAGATGCTAAGTATTATTAGCCCCAGCATCAAACATTGAGGAATGCCAGCTGTCAGATTTCAAACTGTTCACCCCAAACCTTTGAAAAGGATGGTCCAGCCAGTTTTCAACCACCTTGTGCTCCACCTATGTGCTCCGTATCTTCCCAGCTTGGTTACAAGGATGGGAGACTGTGTCATGTCTTGTGAGAAGGTAAATGGCATCCATTTCTCCCCTCTCCTCCACAGAGTCAGCCATCAAGGAAAGGCACACAGGTAGGTAAGGCATGATTGCCCTTGGTAAACCCATGCTCACCACTTCTAGGCACCTTCTGTCCTTTCTGTGCTTAGAAATGGTTTTCATGAGGTCTTGCTCCACAATGTTACCCTGCCTGCTAGAAAACGAGGAGCATAAGCATGAAATGCTGTCAAATTACAACGGTAGCACGTTATACATAACCATACTGGCTAATGTTCATGGATTCTCTTCTTTGTGTGTTTACATTAGACTGCTATAAAGGATACTCGCTGTATGCTGCCTTATCACTGATCTTCCTGATGCATTTTATATCTGAGGATAAACTAAGGGTCACTTGGAAGCTAGTTATTTTATATGGAAAATACAACTGTTTGGTATTCTGGTTGGATGCAAACCTGGATTAATCTTCTTCAACAACCTTGTAATGTGCATATTTAAAAATGAACAATTTATCATATTTAAACAGTTCCCAAGCTTAGAGAAGATTGGTTTTTATATAACAAAGTTCATTTTACTTATGCTGTTTTTTCATAGAGTGATGTAGGGGCAGCTACAAAAAGTTAAACAGGGAAAGTGTTTGGCTTTTAATATGTGTTTCACTAAGCTAACATTAATTATCAGTGAAGTTTACTATAGTGTGCTTTTGTCAAGCTATGAACTGAGGATAGCTCTTTTCTGAACACAGCGGACCATCCCAAGAGATTCTTCAGATTCCAGGGACAAATCCAAGTTTACTTTATTAAAAAAAAAAAAAAAAAAAAAAAAAGCAGTTCATAGTTATGAATTGTGGTATCTGTGCTTATGTATATTAAGGTTTCTTACATTGATGTATACAAGAATCTATTACACAAAAGCTGTTCTACCTGAAATTTTATTTTGTGTACCTGACTGTCTATCTTTGTGCACTAATTGACCTCTCCTCTCTCTTGTTCCACAACTCCAGTAATTCTGAATCTGGATTTCTTTTACAGCACTGCAGTAAAAGGACGAATGTTATGAAGTCTTCATGCTACTATAAAAGCAGCTGCAAAATCTCTTTGGCTGCCTGAGATTGTGCCAGATGGTAAAGAACTGGAAGTATGATAAATGTCATGTTAAGTAAGTCAGATTTGAAGGACATGTTATACATCCCACATAAATAAAACACTGCTAAAACTGACCCTAGAGTGATTAGGTTCAGGAATAAGCTCTTCTGTAGTCTCAGGAATATCCCACAATATCTACAATACAAAGTGTTTCTAATAGTCAGAGCACTCACATCAGTCTGGTTCTTTGCCAAGACCCGACAGCTTAGTGTTGCTACACTTCTCTAGATGCAGGGGCTGTGACAAAGCTCAGCTCTCCCTGCCACCCCCCATGACTTTCAACAGCTATTTTTTTTTCTCAGAAAAATAAAACTACAGCCAGCCTCCTTATCAGAAATATAGAGATGATGAGGAATAAGCGTTGCATTGACACCCAAAGCTATTTCCTTGGGCCTCAGTTATTCCATCACAAAAAATAATTTGTGTTAATTTGAAAGGTCACTGACTGTACAACTGGCTGAGGATCTTCCCTACTTGGTTGACTGGAATTCTAACATTTTGTTTCCTTCATATAAAACTTTTTAACCCTCTTGCTGTATTTGTACACAGAGTCCCTGAGAATGACAGAATCATCCAGGTCAGAAGGAACCTCAGGAGATCTCTAGGCCAACCTCCTGCTCAAAGCTGGGTCAGCTGTCAGGTCAGACTAGTTTGCTCATGGCTTTATTCAGTCTCTTCCTGAAACCTCTGAAGACAGAGATAGCACATTTCTAGGCCTTTGCTCCAGTGCTCAGCTACTCTCAGAATAAAAACTACTTTCCTTAGATGCAGCCAGTCCTTCCCCTGTTCCAGTTTATGACCGTTGTTTCTCCAGCTCTGGCTGTGCACCTTGGTAAAGAGGCTGGCTCTGTCTTCTTGATGACCTCCCTGTAGGTACTGGGGCTGCTATTGGCTCTCCTGAAGCCATCTCTTCTCCAGCCCTGTTGCCTCAGACTCTTCTCACAGGGCAAGTGCTTCAGCCCTGACCATCTTGGCAGCTCTCCGCTGAATTTGTTCCAGTTTATCAATGTCTTTATCCCAGTCTTGCATACAGTTATCCTACAGTCCTTCGCAGAAGCTTTTATTAGGTTATGGGATGACAGCAGGCTAAGGAGACTTTATTCTCCCCATTAGCACTCTCTCCCTCCCTGGTGGGGCACAAACACCAGGTCACACGACATAGCTGCACCTGTGTGGTTGGTTATGGCACCCTTCTCTCCCTCCCATACCCTATCCTCATTCACAGTGTGGCTTGATTTATCTTTGTGTTTAAAAGATGGCAGACATTAAGGTAATTAATTACAGCCATAATATAAACCAAAGAGTATTCTGCATACAGTCTATCAATCTGATATTTTTGCAGGTTAAAAAGACTGCTATTGACAGTTCTAGGATATGTCTATACTGCACACTGTAGTGCAGGGTAGAGGTACTAGCTCAGGAAATTTAAGAGCATTCCTGGGGTGAAATGGCAGACTCCACTGCTATATGGTTTTAGTACTTGCAACTACCTTATTCAGAGGTGGTGGAGAAACACGACAAAGCCCTTCAGCATATGTGGACAAACCACAAGGATCTGAGCTTTAACGGGTGTGTTTTGCTACAAAAGTTTGAATTGGGGGTAACTTTCCATAGCTTGAGAACTGAGGAAACAGCAGACAGTGGCTGACTTCTCCAGCACACAGGCAGGTACAAGCTGTGGAAAATAAAAATCTCATCTGGTGATATGTTGTAAACACTGGTCTCGTGCTGGCGTTTTTCCATAATGTCAGTGAAACATATCTATGTATTATTAAAGAGATGCATGCTAAATGACAGTTAATGTTGCAGAAAATTTGTATTCTGTTATACCATAAATGGTGGCAGCACAAACCAGACAAGCCAAGTAAAAAAGAAGGAAGATGCAAATGGAACTGTTAATAGACACAGAGATCCCTGAACTGTCCTCCTTTCCCTCTGATACATTTACGCTGAACCTGGTGACCTTTTACAGAATAATATTGGGGTCAAAGTCATTGCACTCAGTTGGACGATACCTGGGACAATAAAGAATTCTCATAGTAGGTTTTTGTAGCATTATTAAGAATGGGAATAAATGTCTGAGAGAGAGGAATTTTAAGACTGTGCAGGACTCTAGTTTGAAAATAATGATTCAATTTCCATAGTCAGTTACTAAGTGGTTGCCTGGTTGCTAATATCAGTGTCAATTTAGAAAGCGTATTCTCCTGCAATGAAAGAAATCTTGTATCTGCCAACATAGATCTTTTTCTGTAGATTCATGGGATTCTCCTGCTTCATTATTCTGGAGGACGGAATATAAAATGAGAAATGCTGAAGTTGGAGAGAATACGTCAAGCTGACCGAGTTTTGTTCAAAACAAATCCTTCCCCTGTAAATGATCTTGTTATTAAGAACTGATTTTGGAGACAAAGGGTTTAAAATCCTGAGATGCAACGTTTTTCATGGACTTCTCGACTGCAAAGAGTTGTCTGATACATATTAGAGCAGCATACTTCATGCTGTACTTCCTGTCTTCTCTTTGGCTAAAGCACAGTTCTTACTAAACATAATAAAGACTTCTTATCTATGCAACCTTCCTTAACATAGACACAGACATGTATATTCCTGTGAGCCAGGTAGTGGAAGGAAGCAGTGGTCCAACTTTCCGTTTTCACCTAAGATACTGCCATGCAACAACCTTAATCATAAGACAAAGAGAGGATGTTGAACTGAGCAACATATCAATAAACCTGCAGAATACAAATGATGTCTATATTCAGTTTCAAAAGGAAATTCCTGTAGTCCTTATACACATCATGGTGAAACTCTGCCAGAGTTCATGTACAAAGTCCTGAATTAGCCTACGTATAGTTCTCAGCACTATTTGAAAAGATGCATAAGCATGAATAAAAATCAGCACAATAATAATAATAATAATAATAATAATAATAATAATAATAATAATAATAATAATAATAATAATAATAATAATAATAATATTTTGAAACTCCTTAAGTCACTTAGGCACTTCACAGCTTACAGTCCTAGAGCTTCTGGAGGGCAAATTCCTTTCTCAGCTTTACCGCAGAGCTGTTGTTATCAGGTGGTTTTATCATATCCATTGGGAGGGACCACATAAGGATTGAGGACTCAGTCCTATATTATGGGTACCAAAGATAAAAGAAGACATGCATGTGAGAGAAGATGCTATGATGAAGATACATTGAACGTCTTTAATATGACATGGGCTAGGATTCATTTCACTAAATAGAATCACAGAATGGTTTGGGTTGGAAGGGACCTTTAAAGGTCATCTAGCCCAACCTCCCTGCCCCGGGCAGACACATCTTTCACCAGATCACGTTGCTCAAAGATTTAACCACCCTGTCCTTGAACACTTCCAGGGATGGGGCATCCACAACTTCTCTGGAAAATCTGTTGTAGTGTCTCATCATCCTCATCATAAAAAACCCCTCTTCCTTATGTCTAATCTAAACCTACCCTCTTTCCGTTTAAAACTGTTGCCCCTTGTCCTGTCACTACAGGCCCTGCTAAAATGACTCTCTCTGTCTTTCTTATAAGCCCCCTTTCTATATCAAAAGGCCACAATAAGGTCTTCCTGGAGCCTTCTCTTCTCCAGGCTGAACAACACCAACTCTCTCACTCAGTCTTTCTCCATAGAGGAGGTGTTCCAGCCCTTTGACCATTTCTGTGACCCTCATCTGGACCTGCTCTAACAGGTCCATGTCTTTTTTGTGCTGGGATTCCCAAAACTGGATGTAGTACTCCAGGTGGGGTTTCGTGAAAGTGGAGTAGAGGGGGAGAATCACCTCCCTCAACCTGCTGGCCACGTTTCTTTTGATGCAGCCCAGGATACTGTTGGCTTTCTGGGCTGTGAGTGCACATTGCTGGCTCATGTCCAGCTTTTCATCCACCAGTATCCCGAAGTCCTGCTCCACAGGGCTACTCTCAATCCCTTCATCCCCCAGCGTATATTGACATTGGGGGTTGCCCTGACTCAGCTGCAGGACCTTGCACTTGGCCTTGCTGAACTTCATGAGGTTTGCAAGAGCCCACTCCTCAAGCCTGTCAAGGTCTCTCTGGTTGGCATCCCTTCCCTCAAGTGAATCAACTGCACCACTCAGCTTGGTGTCTGTCATTCACAAATTTGCTGAGGGTGTACTCAATCCCACTATGTTGTTGACGAAGATATTAAATAGTACCGGTCCCAGTATGGACCCCTGAGGGACACCACTTGTTACTGATTTCCATTTGGACATTGAGCTATTGACTGCAACTCTTTGGATGCAACCATCCAACCAATTCTTTATCTGCCTAACAGCCCAATCATCAAACCCAAATCTCTCCAACTGAGAGGCAAGAATGTTGTATCAGCATATCAAAAGCCTTACAGAAGTCCAGGTAGATGACATCTGTAGCTCATCCCTTGTCCACTGATGCAGCAACTCCATTGTAGAAGGTCACCAGATTAGTCAAGCATAATTTGCCCTTGGTGAAGCCATGGTGGCTGTCTCAAATCACCTCTCTGCCTTCCATACGTTTCAATATGTCTTCCAGGGGGATCTGCTCCATGATCTTACTGGGCACAGAGGTGAGGCTGACTGGTTGGTAGTTCCCAGAGTCCTCCCTTTTAAAAACGAGCGTGATGTTTCCCTTTTTCCAGTGACTGGGGACTTCACCTAACTGGCATGACTTTTCAAATATCATGGAGAGTGGTTTGGCAACTACATCAGCCTGTTCCCTCAGGATCCTAGGATGCATCTCATTGGGTCCCATGGACTTACATATGTTCGGACCCCTCACAGTCTTGAATCCAATCTTCACTTACAGAGGGGAGAGATTTCATTCCCCCAGTCCCTGCCTTGAGGTTCAGGGGCTTGAGAGATGTAGGAAAAGAGATTACTATTGAAAACTGAGGCAAACAAATTGTTGAGTACCTCAGCCTTCTCCATGTTGGTTTTCACCAGTTCTCCTGGCAGTGTGTGTGTGTGTGTGTGTACTCTTTCTTTAATCTTCCATTTTTGGCCAACATACCTGTAGAAGCCCTTCTTATTATTCTTTGTATCTCTTGACAAATTCAGCTTCAACTGTGCCTTTAGCTTTCCTGATCCCATCCCTACATGTCTGGGCAGCATCCTTATATTCTTGCCAGGATCCGTGTCCCTCGTTCCACTGCTTATGCATTTTCTTCTTACACTTTAGTTGGACCAGGAGGTCCTTACTGATGCATGCCAGTCTCCTGCCTTCCTTGCTTGATTTCTTACACATGAGAATTGAGAGCTCTTGTACTTTAAGAATAATGTCCTTAAAGAGCTGCCAGCTCTTTTCAGCTCCTTGAGAGCAGTTTCCAGGGGGTCCCATTCACTAAGTCCTTAAACAACCGAAAGTTTGCTCTCCTAAAATTCAGGGTCCTGACTCTACTCTTCACCTGGCCCATATCGCTCAAGATTGAGGTGTTCACGTCTCAGTATAGGCATCTACAACTCAAGTCACTCAGAGCTATCTTAAGGGTTGATAGAGGGCAACTCAACCATTTCCATGCAGTCTACAGCATGATTGCCAGACAAATCCCATTTGCAGTTCCTACTCTACAGCAGCAATTTGAAAGACGTGAGGGTAGAAGTTTGGAGATGATTTTGGAAGGTATTTCAAATGTGAGGCTGAACACAGAAGACTGTATTATATCACCTATGAGCATGGGATTTTGAGGGTGGCCTTGTTAAGGCTAGAGCCAGCTCAAGGCTTCTCACCTGATTGGGTAGGTTACATTTTGTAAGCAAGATCGCATCGAAAAGATGCGATTTGTAAAATTATTTTCTCCTCTTAACAGGGGAAGTCTAGCTAAAACATAAACACTGTATTTGGAAGATGAATTAGATCTCTATGTCAAGGGAATCTTTAATTATTCAGATATGGCCCTCAGGTCTGACAAAGCCTTACCCATGCTGAGGATATATCAAGATCAGCAGTTTTTTCTGCATATCGCTCTAAGCAGCTGAGTACCACATCAGATACTTAACAAACAAACAAACATTTACTGTATTTGGGATCTCAGAAAAAGAAAACACATAATAAAAGCTGGCACTTCTTCCTCAGTTGACAATTTTTCTTAGGAAAAAAATGATTTAACTACACGAATCTTTTCGTAGCACAGAGGGATTCTTCTCTACGTGAATTATTTTGTCTCTTACCAGTGACCCCATATAGCAGGTTTCCTACTTTCAGAGTTCTTGAGATTTTATCAGATTCACTTCAGTACCTTTCATCTTGTAGTTCTGCTTTGATAACTTCACTGTACCCTTGCTTTGAGGGCTACATTAATTATGAACAAGAATCATCCAGTATTTATCATTGCAGATAGCAGAGAAATCAGAAACTAATCATGATACAGATTAACTAACTACAGGGTGACCTGGATTGTTTAGTAGCCTCGGTTCATTTGTAATTTTCTTTTAAAGTGGTCAAATGCTAGGTCATAGTCATAGGTCAATGAATGTAAGATGTAGGACTGTCATGCTGGAAGTAAAAACCCTAAGAAAACCGTACAGGGTTACAGTGGATAACCCATTAAACATTACACCCTTTTTGAATGACTCATATATCAGTCTTTCTCTGTTTTAATTAGGTGGGGATATCAGTTAGAAATAGCAATGTAATTTGCTACTGTATATTCAGCAATAGTAAAGCTTATTTTTGGTGTTCATAATTCAAAAAGTATATTGTAAAAATCTGAAAAGGTTGAGAAAAGATGCACACAAGTGATGAGGAAAGAAGTTTAAAAAGTATGAGTTGTATAATCTCTTAAAAATAGATTGAGATTAATAACCTTGAACTCTGCAGGGAGAAATCTTTTCGTAGTAAAGAATCTGTTCAAACAGCAGGCAAACTGTAACATGATACAGTGGCAAAAAGCTAAGCTAAACAGTGGAAACTGTGAAAATGAGACGCCTAACTTTTAACAGTGACTGTTATTAATCCCTATTGCAGTAACTCATGGCGTCAGCCAGAAGTTACAAATACAGGAATCACTTTGATTCTGTGGCCTGGGTTACACAAGCTAAACAAGGTGATTTTAACAATCCCTTATGACCTTAAAGTTCATTAACATAAATCTTTGAGCCTATGATCTTCTTCTATCACTTTGAAGAAGTGATCCCTGAATTTCCAGGTTTTCAAGAATTTCTTTCTTTTAGTCAGTGCTATAAGAACATAGTTTCCTATATTCTGCATTTGTGACTTCCTCTAAATTTGAGAATGCTGGAGGCCATATAATCCTGAGCTTTAACACCACAAAAATTCAGACAATAAAATCCCCATGAAGATCACACATTGTGTTCCTGATGTTCTTCGTACTTTTTGAAGAAGTTTGGTTTGAACCCTGGACAGATAACAAACTTGTGAAAGCCTAGAGCCATTTATACTGGGTTTTTTTTGCATTTAAAATATGTGAATACTAGTCCGCAAAAGAAGTGTGTGGCTGTGATGAAACTCTCTCTCATACCTTCAGTTTCAGTGAGACTCCTCTCTACGGTTTTGGGTACTTTATGCACCGGTTCCAGAGGAAACACATTTCTCTCAGTCAAGATCTACACAGAGCCAACACATACAGAGTGATTCATTGTCTATTTAGATTAAACAGCTCAAAAAGAAATCCCAGAATCTCCTATGTTGTTTCTCTGCTGTGCGGGCAGCTCCACCGAGAGCCCCACTGCTCCGGAGGTGAAAGCACCACGCAGTCTGCCATCAGCTCTGTGCTTACAGTTCACTGAAACTATTACCCATGATAAATTCAAGACTCTTGTTTAGTGGCTGTCACATACCCCTGCTGAGTCACCTGGAGCAAACAGGAGGGAATGGCACCGCTTATCAAAGCACCAAGCCATGACTTCACCCACTTCTCTGACGCGCGGGCGACGGGCAGCCCTGAGGCACTTCAACCCCCCCTGGGCCAATAGACCCACCGGGAAATAAGCCCGTAGCTGGCCGGGAGAAAAATGAACTCCCCCTTGGGTCGGGAAGTGTCTTCCCCAGGGGCTCTCCCGGCGAGGCAAAGAGACGCGGTGAGGAGAGGGACCGACGGCAACCACGCTGGGCCGCGCAGCGAGGAGGCGGCATGATACAAAACCAGGAAATATATCATTAAATTAAAATCAATAAATCAATTCATACATTGGATACAAATTTTGGAA
>JAOBAS010000027.1:50378627-50403078 GCA_025311575.1 Elanoides forficatus
CCGTACGGACTTGAGTAAAAGCATTGGGTTGCTTTGCTGTTATGGTTGGATAGAGCTGAGATACTTTAAAGAAAACTTGTTTTGACAGGCGATCATCAGCAAAGTGGGGATAGTTTGGTAGTGGTGTTAAGTAATTGCACTTTTTCAAAGGTCTGAGCTTAGATGAAGAACGCAGTGTAACTTTATATAAGCAGAAACAGCAGAATGCTTGAACAATGCGTATCCTTTACTGGATGATATCCCATTTCCCGTCTTCCGTTGGAGATAAAAGCTAAAGATAGGGGAATAAAGCCTGGTAATTTGTATCCTGAGGGTAACAAGAGGTCTAAATCCCTGTGAGCTTATTGCTCTACTTTGGCACAACCTGAGCAATTCAGGTACAGCAGAAGTTGATGGGTTGGTTTCTCCTTTGAATATGTGGTTTGTAATTTGCTTATGACTATAGCCGCTTCACATGTGAGTTAACAAAGTCCTCTTCCTGATTTTGCTTTGTTAAAATGTGCTGGTGGTTTTGTTAGATACCTGTGAGCTGCCCCGCTGTGGGAGTAGCTGTGGTGCCAGCACCTGCTGAAAAGTCAAGCTGCTCCCAGGGATCTCGGTTGTCTTGCTTGAACTTGCATTTGATTGTGCTCCTTAATAGTATTAGATAAAGAAGTCTTTGTTAAACTTATTGCTGCTCACTCGCTCAGGAGATGGCTTTTGCTGATGTCAGCTTCTTAAGTGGTATCAGCTAAGCCGAGGCTCAAATTCCAGCATCTCATTCACGTATACATTCAACTTGGGAAAACAGTTGTGCCATAAATGTCACCACCAGACTTTTGAAATCAGTGTGTATGTGTTGTTTCAGCATCTGCATGAGATGTAAACCCAAAAGAAGGTCAATTTCTTTTTCATTCCAGTCTGCTCAGTTGGATCTCATTGCTTCCAAAAAACCTGTAGAAGCTATTCCGGTCACACTACAGGTTTTGAATTGTTTCTTTACTCAGGGTATAAACAGGAGTGTCAGAAAGGAAAGTAGTCCCTACGCTTGTCAATATTAACTGTAGTAACGCCCTTGCAAGCTGTTACACCACAGGGATTTCAATCACTGTCTTAGGGCAATTTTATACATTTACTCCACTTCCTTTTCCTTCTGCAGAGCTATCTACTTGATGAAATGGTGGAATATGTTTTGTGTCTAATTTCAGTGAATGTAGAAAGAAGAGACCTTGTTGACAGGAAATAAGAACAGTTCAATGGAAAGTAGCAAACCTCTGATGATATTTACAGATGAAACAGCAGGGTGAAAATCTTGATAGTGCTTCAAATCTTGGTCTTGAAAGTGTGTTTGTGCATTCTTAACTTTATTGCAATATGAAGTAATAAAGTCAATGAAGTCAGTTGGAACATATAACCCACTCCCAAAGTAAGGTGGGGATTCCAGGAAAAAAGATACCGTTTTGCACTGAAGCTCATGAAACTGAAGTTCCTGGGCTGTCATCCATCAATTGTCCTTATTGCTGAGATAATTGTCACTCCAAGATTTCAGTTTGAAGAGATAAAAGGCTGCTATTTTCAGCTAGAGATTACTTTTTTGGTGTTGGAAGTGTGTATTTTGTAAGAATGAGGTGTGTAATGGTGAAGATCATACAGCCATCTTTGATAAGACTTCTTTCCCCTAAGTTATCTTTGTCTGTAAAACTGGGTTTTGATATGGCAAGTATGATGTGCAAGCTGTCTGTGAGATGTCTCAGATATTCCTCTTGGCTCCATTGCTGGGTTCTGTATCTACCTACCACAGTCAGTGGTACAGATCTTGTCTCTTACAATGTCTGCATCATGCTTTCTGGCCCTGCTAATGCAGACATAACCACCAAACCAATTTTTCCTTCTTCTGTAATGCCCCCCTGGGCGTCAAGTTGTGTGAAAGAAATGAGGTGCGATCAAGTTAAGCATTAGTCAGCAGTGTGTGCTTGTGGCAGTGAAAAATAACTGTGTAATAGCCTGCATCATCAGGACCATAGCTCACAGGTGGAGGGAAGAGATTATTTCTATTATTATTATTACTCAACACTCTCAAGGTAACATCTGGAATACTGTCCCACATTTGGGTACCTTGATATGGGAGAACTGCTGGCAAATGGGAGCAAGACCAGAAGAAGCTGAGCGATATGAGTGCTTGGAACACAAGGGGGGAAGAATCTCCTTCCTGAGGGATTTCTGAAACTTTACTGGATGAGACCCAGAGCAACCTGATCTAACTTCAAAGTTACCATTGCTTTGAGCAAAGGGTTGCACTAGAACCTCCAGAGGTTCCTCTCAACCTAATTTTTCTAAGGCTTCATACTTTTCCCTGCCCAATTATTCCATAAAGAAGCCAGTTCTTTCATGACATTCGAAATGAAATTAACTTCTTCAGTGATGGGAAGAAGAGAATGAGATCAAGGAAACAATAAATAGCTGAGATCACACTCAGATCTGTGGTTTTGACATGCTACTTCTTGTTTGTGTCTAAAATAGTGCAGTTGTAAAAAGTCTGTCTCTTATCTGTGTCCTATTCAGCACCATTGTTACAGGAACATAATCAGTAAATAGGGATGGAATAAAATCCCCGATTTGTGGAATCTTGAAGAATTACAGGAAAGAAAATGCATTAGTGTTTATAAGAAGCTATGTATGATGCAAGGACATTTGATAGTAAAAAGTGTCAGAAGTATTTCAAACTGAAGAAGTAACAGGAGAAGCAGAGAATATAAAAGTTCAAAGAATATTAGAAACAAGTGAATATTGTTCTGTTGCTGCCTATTCATTATCCCTGAACTGAAAGGGTAAGAAAATATGACTTTGGCCGTAGACATTAATATGAGCTGACTTGAATGCTGACGACTGAGTCACTGGGTCAGTGACAGTGCTGTTCTGTGGAAAAAAAAAAAAAAAAAAGGTGTTTAATGCCTCTGTTGTAGTTCAAGACATCAAGGACCTGGCATTTTAGAGGCTGTTACACTGTGAGGCTATTAAATCACTGGCTGTCGTCCAGCACTTTGTAGCACAGAGATGCCTTCAGTTAAGTCAGGGATTGCCCTGTCAAAGCAACTTTGTATGAAGAGCTCTGCAGGGTAAATCTGCAAAGTTAAGATTGCTACTGTTTGAGTAGGTCTGTGTTTTTCTTGTGTAACAGCCTCAGGGCTGAGCCTTAATTTCCTTCTGAAATGTTTAGCTGCGTGTTATTTTGAGAGTAATTGTGTTTGATTTATCTGCATTTCCAGTTTCTTCACTTGAAATGGATGTCAGCTGCCAGCTAAGGAAAATGACACTTGAAATTTTTAGCATGGCAAGATGTGGCACTCAGTACCCCAAACTGTAATGTGCTTTTTGAAGTCATTGCTATCTTTTGAATATCCCAGTGGATACTTATCTGAACTTTTATCTTTTTCACTCCAAGTTCTTTCTACTTCAGACACTGTGTTCATTAAAAGAGTGTTTTTCCACTTATTTTTATTGAAACAATTTCTTTTAAGTGTGCTATTACAGAATATGGTGGAGCTTAAGGTACAGTATCTAATATGTCATGAAGGTAAGTGTTCTTTCTCACTTTTCCTATGAGGCTCAAATGCGAAGAAGACAACTGGTGGACTTATCTACTAGGACAAATAAGCTGAGACTTTCTGTTCCAAAGTTTGGACGGTGGAAGATTGGCTTCAGTAAAGCAATAGAGCTTTGTGTGTTGTAGCTATTTTAAAAAGTTGGGAAATGATGACAGACACCAGCATTGGTTCTCAAGGAATATCTTAAATACAAGTAGTACTGATGCATCATGTCTGAAGGTAAAAGCAGCATGTATGCTTCATCTGTCTTTGAATCAGTTAGCAAAAAGTTGAAACGGCTTTTTAGCCACAGTGAGGCTTGGCTTTCCTGTTTCCAAATATCCGTTGACTAAACAAAGCTTTTACTTTCTGTTTTGACCTTGCAGGAAGAATTAAAATTGCAGTGAAATAATTGAAAATGCAGCTGCTTGTCTCTACTATATGGTCAAAAATACAAAAAGTGTTCCCAAGTACAAGGAAATGTCCTCTTTTGATCACTTCCTCCACAGGTTTTTCATAGCAAGGCAGCAAGGGCTTTCAGTGTAGTAATACTTTACAAAGCTGCCTACTAAAAAATGTTGTAATTTGGTACATGCTCTTGGGATGCCTGTTCCACTTAGTCATCATTGTATGGAGAAATTTTCATGGCTTCATGTTGTACAGCGTCCTAAAATTGTGTTTATTGTAACAGTGATTGTAATTTTTAATTGTACTTTCCTAATTGCCTTATAAACTTAAAAGTTGTCTTGTGAAAGCTTGTGTGGTGTTTGTTTAGTTTAGTGTTTTTTTTTTTTTTTCTTCTTGATGTTATTTTGAGTAAAAATGTAACTTTAGGAAAAGTTGAACAAAGACTTATCTAGGGAGTTCAGCTGTTTTTCTTTGTTTTTATTTATTTGTTGCCTGGTTTCTCTTCCTACCAGTGTTTATTTTAAGTATAGCTTAAGTATATCCTAACAGTTCAAAGGAGGAAATACTCTATTTGATGATTGTTAGTTTTCTTATGCCAAAGACATAGTATTGATACAGTGCATTTTGAATGATGAAGAATGATTCTTTGCCTACTGAAAATGCCCAGACTGTTCCCCTTGCGTTAACATATGTAAAGCAAGAAATTAGAAGGAAAAAATCATTATTTAGGAAGAAGAAAAAATGTATTCTAAACCCACAATTTTAGGGGTAGAGAGAAAACAGGGCTAAAAATGTTTTCAAAAAACTATTGGGATGAGTGTCAACTTAGTGGTTGTTTGTTTTTCTTGTTTTGTTTTTTTTGTTTGTTTGTTTGTTGGTTTGGTTTTTTTAGGGTACTCAAAGAAAACCCAAAAGTCTTCCTCCCCTTGATCCAGAAGTTCTTTCTGTATTTGTGCCTCCATTTATCAGCAGAGATGATATTCAGGTGATTAATGCTGGCAATAACTTGAATAAAAGTAAACGCCGGTCTTTCCGAAAGAAAAAAGAGAGGCCAAAGATTGAAAATGTCAAGAGTCTCAATGGGGAGCAGAAAGCAACTGACACTGAAGATATTACAGTTCCAGTGGACATTGATCTTATTGGTTTGCCACAGCTATGCTTCCCAGGTATGGTAGGGTTCACACTTCTTGAGAACTGTTTAATATATATTTGTTGACCCATAGTACAGCCAAATGTGTGTGGGTTTTTTTTTTTTTCCTTTAAGATCATCTTTTCTATCTCTTTGTATTTCACAGTATAAAAAATGTGTCCGCTTGTGTGATGAAAGTAGCTGTTAACCTGAATGGGATGCCCTTGCGCTGTATGGTTATGTTGTGTGAAACATATGTATTAGCAATAGTAGCTGCAACACCTGCAAGAGTGGGAAGCTGAAAGTTACTTTAGCCCTTATTGGTAAATCTTGGTTTGAGTGAAGTGCACACACTTTTAAAATTCTTTTTTCCCCCCAGAATGACTAAGTACTCTTTCACTTTTCATTTGGTATTAAGATATACCTGAAGTAGTGACTGTTTCCTCCAGGTTTGATTGCAGGAATGTTAATAATGCCTGTCCCTATTGCAGACCTTATAAATATCTTGCGAGGAAAAAAAAAAGTGAACAAACCCGATCTGTTTTATTTTGCCACTTAAAATGCAGAATAATTATACAATGTTTTTGCTTCTTCAGTAATGTGCAGCTTACAGCCTTTGTAACAGCCCTTAGATCAAATGGACTGTATATGTGCATTTTAATCCCTTTAAAATGAGTAATTTCTCTTGAAATTAAGTGGAAATGTGCAGTATTTTTCATGAATTGCTTTTCAAGCAGCTGTAGTTAAAAAAGAGGTTTCTGCCTTCATTGCAGGAGGACTTTGTGTAACTTCTGAATCAAAAGAGGACCACATTCATTTCCTGGTCTTCACAGACGTTTGTGGTAACAGAACATACGGTGTTGTTGCACAGTACCACCAGCCTATGCAAGTATGTTATTTAGCTCATGCTTTTATTAAAACATATTAAAAGATATAAAATAAAACAAAACACTTTGAGAATAAGTCAGGTTTCATTTATGAAATTAGTTAACAGATGTGTTTTTGTGTTAGTAGGAATACAGAACAAATCATACTTTATATTGCCATTGTAAATTAAGTCCATTGGAACATCATTGCATAAGGAAAAACTGTTACAGATTTCAGTTAGGAGTTTTGAATATTTAGGAGCAGACTTTGTCCCTTGGACATTTTTTTTGGTGAAGATTGTACCCTGTGTTCTTTCTAAATATCTTTTGTGCTGAAATTTTTTTTAATACGTATGTCTAAGTCTTGTAGGCTGACATTTTTCTGAAGAGCTTAAGGGAGATAGACATCCAAATACCCTTCAAATTTAGAGCGAATTGGGTGTCACATCTCTTGGGTTCTCAAGAAAATATCAGCCATAAATTCATGATTAACAGAAACACATTAATCTGTAGTTTTCTTGCAGGATGGCTGTATTTCCTCGAATGGGCAGGCCCATTGGGAATCTGCGCAGATTGGGAAGATGCCTGTCTGTTTTGTACCATTCGCTATTTGTGTTATATCCAGATATCCATATTTTAATGCCCTTAAGGATTGTCTCTCTTGGTAAGACTTGCTATCCTGTGTGTTTCTCCTGGAAATAACTGTGCAGGTTTTAATACATTATTTTTCACTGTGGTTAGGATAGTTATGGTGGTGTGAAATGTGTGGGACAGGAAAAGAAGAAATGTAATGTGAATGTTACCCAGACAGTAAGCACAAGTTCTAAACATCAAGTAAATTAGTTATGATATGGTCTTCATTTACTTTTAGGTTTTTGGTAAGTCTAGAAAATCCTAATTTGCAGGGAACAGATTTCTCACATTTTGGTTGTTTTTTTTTTTTTTTTTTGGAAGAGAGTTAACTATAATTTTGCCATGCTGGTGAAAATCACTTTGAAAGCACAAAAACCTCTTTATAATACACCAAATATATATTCATGTCCTTATGACATTTGCATTAACAAGCAATTAATTACACTTTATTCTTTAACTAAATAATCCAAGTCATTTGAGTGAGTATAGTGGTTACTTGGCTGTCGTAGAACTAAGAGAGAAAATCTTAGGATACAGAGTACATTGCTGGTTAGAAACACTCAAATACTCCACAGTGTAGATGAGTTAAAAGGTAAGTGAACATGGATCTGTCTTATTGTTTAGTAATTTAATTTATTTTCAGGTTGCATGTTGCTTTATAGTTAAAGTGTGTGTAACTGGCAGGAAAGGGAAAATGCAAGTGACAAAGCTGCATTTGGTGCTGGTATTTCTCATTGTACTGGAAACTCAACTGATTAAGTTTTCATGATATTTTCTTCTGGATTTTTTTTTTTTTTTTTTTAATCTCATAATCACCACATATTTTCCTTGATACTGTTTGATAGATAATTTTAGAATATCTGCCCTTCTGTTTTTTTTTGGTTTTGGTTTTTTTTTTTGTTTTTTTTTGTTTTTATTATTTTTTAGAAAAGGTGTTTTACTGTGCCACAGTATACTTAAGTGGGAGGAAAGGAAGGAGTGTAGAGGTACCGTTCTTCCTTATTTTTAGTTGTGTTACTGAAATTTTTCTATATGGCCTGAAACCACTGCTGGGATGCGTCGCTGTTCTGAATGGAATATAAGCAATTACAGTAAAGACATCTATTACGTATTTTGAGCATAGTGCCCTATACAGCTGGGGATGTTTCAGCTGTTTGTAACATTACAAAATATTGACATTGTTTTCTTGTAAGCCAGAAAGGGAGTTATTTTCATTTCATATGCCTTAGTTGTAATCAGGTGGCCAATGGGTTAAAAATCTAATTAAATATTTTCGTTGACCGAGTGTACTCAAGTAGTAGTGCCTCCTATAAGTAACAAATAATAACATGTTCAACAGTGCACTTGTATCCTTGGTATGCTTCAGTGGTGGTTTGCAGGATGCTTCAACTGATTAATCATTCTGCGAGTCTGTGGATTTAAAAACACTTGCTGGTGGACCTCGAACCACCTATTTCTAGTATGTAGTCCTTTTCTCATGAGAACTAGCGGAAAATGCTGTTTGTTAGTGCTGATGAAGGCCTGATATTGAAGTAGGATCTAAAGGGGTTCTGCTTCCATTCAGGACCTTTTTGCAGCAAAACATTTCATTTTCCTCCAGAATACTGCTGTGTGTAGCTTACTTTCTCCAAGACCTGCAGTGTACAGGATTGCTTATAGGTGGGGTGGTACTTGTTTTCATTCAGAACAGTCCTCAAAGGTATTCTGTCATCATAAGCATTCCCAGATAAAACCCAGGTTCCTAAACTTTTTCAAATGGCAGAGTATAGTAGAAATCACAACTGAAAACTGAGATCAAACTGAGGTAAAAAAGCAATGTCAAACTATAAATCCACATAGGTGCTTTGAACTGCAAGAGAAACTTGCAAACTTTCATCATAGTAACGAAGGTCTTCATATTCTGTGCAAATAATTTTATAACTAATTCACATATTGCTAATGTACAGTGCTTCCAAATCTGGAACAATTTGAATGGACCGTGTTGGTCTCTCTCCAAAGCAAGAAGATATGCATCTAGACTGTTTCGCAACACTGCGGCTGTTGGATTGTTCTACATCATTATTTGAAAAGGTTCAGTTTTAAATTGAGAAATTTTGGCACTTTGCACAGGTAGTTTTACCTCAATCTGTTACCCTACATGAAAAGTGAAATATTCCTGACAGTAATGTCTTGGCTGGATGAACTCCTGTCTTGGGTGGACGAATAGGCTCCATTCAAAGAGTAAATCTTCCAACCTGTTCAGCTGTCTTGAGAAAAGGTGGAAGTGTGCAAATAGCTCACGGTGTTGAGGCAGTACAAAGGACCTATTCGTAGATGTTCTTGCTTTCTGAAACATCTGCCAGTGGACAGTTAATAGCGGTAATGGAAGGTTCATAAACTCCTTAGCTCTCTGCTTTAATGTTTGAGAGATTACTTCATTTATTTCAGCAGACATTTGCAGTGCAGAGCTGTCAGCTGCTATTAAGTTTCATTAATGGGCACAGTGTACTGATTAGGGAGCTCTTACTGTCCTTTCTGTACATCTGCTGCTTTTTCAGCATCTGGGTCAGGTTGTTTCTGTTAACATTTACCAGATGTGTTGATATGTGCTTTTTGTCTCAAAAAACCCCCAAACAAACCAACCCAGGTCTACCTATGCTGCTTAGGCCACATCTAAGGCATTACTAAGGGTGACAGCGTATGTGTTTAAAGTGATGACTCTACCATCTGGTTTTCTTTGGTAATTCTTAAACTCCCCTCACCCTGCCTTCACTGTGCCCCTGAATAGCTGATGGGCTTTTTGGGGATATGGGCAACAGCCCAGTGCACAGCCCAGGGTAGTTTCCAAATGTGAATTTAGTGAACTTAAATGCCTCATTAATGTAGTTAAAGGCTCAGTAATATATGACAGAATATTTTTATTCTGGAATCTAAATGCCATACATGAGTGTGATGTCCTGGGTTCTAGTATATCTCTTGACCTATTCAGTTCCTTTCTAGACCACTTTCTTCCTGAAGAGCAACTATTATTCTGCAGGAAACCGTAAAAATGCAAACTGAAATAAAACCTCAAGGGAGACAATAACCATATTAAGTTCCTGTTTCTGTATATATAGTTTTGGAGGCTTAAATTTCTGATTTTGTGAAGGTTTGGTTTTGGGTTTTTGTTTTTTTGGTTTTTTTTTTTCTATAAATAGGCACATGAATCTTACATTGAACAAAATGCCCTTTTTGACTACAAACATCTAACTTCTAAATTGTTACATTTCAGAAATGCTGTTGGACTTAACAGTTTGCAGTCTTAATAGTGCGTATGTTTAAATGTTCATGAATTGATCTGGCATACAATATAAACTGCGTGACCTTTGTGGCTTTGACACAGCTAGGGTAATACAGTTCTCAAACAGAAACATTTGGCAAGTTTGCACAACTGTATTTGTTCTTCGTATGGGTAGGAACAATAGCAAAGAGCAGTGTTCATGCAGGCCTTACGCTAAATATGGCTCTTGCTTCACATTCCTCTGCAGTAAAGCCCATGTCTACAACCTCTCTTTTCCTCTGATGCTGTTGTCCATCCCAGAGCTGATGTTTGGTGCTTGGGATGGGAGAAACACCATGGCACTATGTTGCAGTTGTGGGCGTTTAGTTCCTCAAGCAATCTCTGTAAGACACTTCCTTCAGCTGCATCTCACCTGTAGGTTTTCTTTGCCATCATGAGACCCACTGTGCTATCTGCATACTCTGATATATATGATGCAGCAGTATTTTATGCATGGAAGTAAAAAAACCACCTGCTTCTGACACAGCAGCATCATTAAAATTAAATGGAGCTGCTAGAGTATCTAATAAACTAGAAATTAATTAGCTGGAATAATAGCTTCATTGCTCCTAAGAATTTTTTTTTAGTTCTCGATTATCAGCAAAAAGGCTTTTCTTCTGTTTGCATGTTACTATTTATAAGTTATTTTCTATAATTTAATTTCAGCTTGCTAGTGCAACTGCGACCTTTCAAGGATTTAGATGTTGAGGAGCACATAAAAGAATTTGCAGCAAAGTTATTTTTAATACCCAGCCCACCACCAGGACCACTCCACTTGGTAATTACTGATGCTGAATTTCATAATTACTTTAACATTATGTCTTATAAAGCACTAAGATGTCATTTTCTATAAATCGGGGGATGTTCACTGTTAGGTCAGTGATTGTACTTGCTGATATAAAACTGATGTCAATACCTGTGCTTTGAAAATAAGGCTATGCGTTATTAGTACATAAAATAACAGTGTGACCAAGGTGCAGGCTTGGGTATTGGCGTGCCAGTTGGTTACGCTGTTTAATTTTTAATACTCTCCTGGGAAGGATTTGGCTCATGCCAACTATTTACTGTCTGAGATGATGCCTGGGTAAGTCTGGGGACAGCATAACCTAGCTTTTGGTTTCTTGAGGGGCAGCCCACATAATCTCTACTACAAGCAGTTGGAAGCTCCAGTCTGTAACTACTCTATAAGAATGGAAGCTTACCTTTCACCTGTACAGTATGGCATTGCCATCTCATTAAATACACATGTATAAACTTCAGTAAATCATGTAACTATCACTCAACCAAAGTGTGGGAGTTCCCTTTCTTGTGTCTGATATGAAGACATGCTGCCTGATGTGGATGCTCCTGGCTGTTATCCTGATTGTGTGATGGGTGGACATGCAGCTGTGTGACTGAGAAGTAGCGCAGTCCCTATGAGAGAAAAGAGGCCAAGGAAATCGGTTGCTGGAACAACATGTACAGCTCTGGAGTTGTTCTTTTCTTCTGTCTGAATGATTCTGGGGAAGCAGAACAGTGTGTAGTGGATTTAATGTTCTGGTGAGCAGATTAAATGTTCTGGATTGGCTGCTGCCTGCATAAGACCTAGCTGAGAGTAGAAACTCACATAAATAAACATTTGTGTTTAGTGTAGAAGCTGAGATGTGTGGGCTGTATTTTCTTCTTTATAATCCTTCCCAAGTCAAGATAGATGTTAGCTGAGTCAGTGATTTCAGCAGACTCTCTTTTTGTCTACTGAAATGGCTTCTAGGGACGCAGTGCTTCAGCCGTGGACTTCTCTTTAGCTGCTATCCTTGACCTCGGTATGAGGGGTTAGGAGCAGAGGAATAAATAGCGTAGCTGGAAAATTGTCTGAATGACTGGCTAAACCAGCTGCTAAGTGCTGAAATATGCAGCATGTGCAGGATCTGGCCCCCAGAGATTTGAGCTGGAGTATTTGAAACACTGAAAGAGCTCATTCATTTTGGCTTGTTCTATCTTCTTAACATGAGCACCTATGCTCAGTTATTTTGTTCATATCTTTTCTATTTCCTGTATGAATTTTATCAATACTTTTGATTTCCCAGTTGTATCTCTAAATATAAATTCCATTATTTGATTATGCTTATAACAAAGCAAGTTTAATTCTCTTAGAATATATATTTAAAGTTTTATTGCCTAAACAACCTATGAGAATGAAAGGAGACAAAGTCCATGCTAATCTTTCAAACTAGTTATTATGTCTTTTCCTATTTCCCCCTCTTTCTATTTCAGTTTTCTGCAGTATGCAAATACCTGTCTTCTTGCTCTCAATGTTAACATTTTATAGTTGGAACTGAAATCCTGAATTAAATGTGTTGTGGGAACATTTTCATTGAGAAATAAATGGAAAACATCTGTTATTACAGGTATTTAATATGAAACCACTTCAAATAATAATTCCTTCACGAGAGGATCCAGACAGTCCAATTATTGACTTGGATCTTCATCTTCCGTTGCTGTGTTTCAAGCCAGAGCAGGTGCTGCAGGTAAAACTAACTGGTGCTTTAAAATGTATTGGAGATTGACAGTACTGGTAATTTGTGGTTTAGAAAAAATCAAGATGTTTAGTTACCCAAAAAAACATTATAAACCCAGGAATTCAGAATAGTGTTAGTTCTGCATATTAGAGATATGGCACAATAAAATACAGTTCTTACTAAGATATTTTGTTGTGTATAGACCAGATTAGATTAAGGCATATTGGATTTTTTTCTCCTGTGATTCAGCAATAGGTGCTAAATTTCTTAAGAGTATATTTTAAAATATAAAGACCCAAGCTGATTGACAGATTTTGTTTTGAATTCTCATTACATGCATTTCTACAAGATTCATAAGAACCTTTTCATGTGTAAGAAAGGGACCTGCAGGATGGTTTGATAACAGTTGGCACTCTCGTGTAAATGGTATAGAAAGACAAGAAAATACAAAAAGCTATTTGCAAAGAATTTTTTCGGTGCTTCATAGCATCTTAAAATAATTTTGGCTTGGCGTGTGCTGTGTATGTTTCCTGATCCAATTCCCTGCTCAAAGGCCACCTGTAAAGTTAAATTAGGTTGCTCAAGGTCATCAGTATTGTTGGTGCCACTTCCTCTAAAAAGAGCACATTGGAGGCCTCTTTCCAGGGATGACTGTAAACCTCCTCAGTCCAAAGAGTAGGCAGTACTGGCTTATTTTTTTGGATTCTGCCCGCATGTGTACGTTATGAATGAAACTATCTCAAATCCTAAATGGTGCTCTGCAACTGGTGTATCTTGAGCATGGAGCTTTACATGTTAGTACCTCTGTGAGATGTCCCATGTATGCCGTTAGTAGTCTTGGCTTGAATTCATCCCACCTAACTTGAGGCATCTGAATTTGGTGCTTAGATACCATTGGGTCCCTTTCTATCAGTGGAAAACAGTGGACATCTCCAGATAGCTTCCTGAATTGTTCTGTGAAAGCACTGCTCTGCAGCGGCACTATAGGGAACCTGACTAGCTATCATTTGGAATAGGATGTTTGGCTGAGATGTCTAAAACCTAGATGGTCTTTGTGTTCACCATCAAAGATAGGTTTGCTTATATTCTTCGTCTGGGTACTTTTTACAGGCATTTTATGGTCTAATACTGTGGAAGAAAGGTGATGGGTCTTCTCAGTAATAGTAGCTAAATCCTAGCTTAGTTGACATTGGTGGCAAAACTCTCGTTGACTTCCACTGTTACTTAAATTTAGTCTCCTGTTCTGTTTCTTCTCTTAGGTTTGTAAGAATCCTTAAGTAGACATTATTTCCATTTATAAACATATAAGGTAGCTAATAAAAAATAACTTGTGAGGCTGAGTTTCACAAGCTGATGAAATATTTGTGCATATCTACTATGTTCTAGATACAACTCTTTGTAAACATTTAGCATTTTGGTTTTTTCCAGATTATGACCTGTATTTTGACTGAGCAGAGAATAGTTTTCTTCTCTTCCGACTGGGCTCTGTTGACACTCATTGCTGAATGCTTTATGTTGTACCTTCATCCTCTTCAGTGGCAACACACTTTTGTGCCTATTCTGTCTCATCAAATGCTGGATTTTGTAATGGCCCCAACATCGTTCCTTATGGGATGTCATATTGATCATTTTGAAGAAGTTAGCACGGTATGTTTTGGACTATTACCAGTCTTGCTGTTCACTTTCAGTGCGTTTGACCCCTTACTTCTTTCAGATGCATCTAGAAACTCGCTTTTGTTATTTAGGTGTGTGAGAAGTGAAGAAATTAGAGGTAATGGAACCATACTGATGTGACCCCTGGCTTATTGGAAAAAGCTTATTGTTGTATTCCTTACCTTTCTTTTCTTTGTAGGATAATATAATGATTTTTGCGAGTTCAAATTCCATTTGGGGAAAAATTCTACTTACATGTCATTTGTATAGTATAAATAGTTTCCCTTCAGACTGGTGAGGTTATTTTTTGCTCAGAGTTGTGTGGGATGAATTAGGTGTCTTTTCCAGGCGTTTGGGTTAAGAATTGAGCATGCACTTGAAAATACTCTAATGATGCTGCTGTTCCCTGTAGTGGAGTTAAGTATTTAATAAAATAAGAAAAAGCAATGTAAAGAATATAATCTTACAATTTTTCTGAGGCTTTTTTGGTGTTCTTTTTTCAGAATCTTATTTAACTAAGCCTCTTTCAGTGGGTAACATGAATCTCGGTTACCCAAAAAGATTTAAGAAAAACTCAGCTTCATAGTGGAGGGCTAATGTGAGTGACGAATCCATCTGTTTATAAGCCAAAGTGGAACTGATCCATCTAGGCAAGTCCAAAATGAAGCAGATAAACGTTTATTTTAGTTAGCAGTAAGATGACATCACTATGAGAAATAAGTACAGATTAGAGAATGCACTTTTCTTCTATATAATTTGAAATATTTGATGTTTGCTTATATATACACTGTTGCAGACTCATCTTTAAGGTTATTAAAATTGCAAACTGAGAGATCAGCATGGCCTTTACCTCTATGTGACTTTTTGTGCATTAGTATGTGTTTCTGTGTTTGAGACTAATATATAAACCCTCCCTCTCCCTGTCATCCCGTGGGCTAAGTAAGGAGAAAATGCTGAATGGAGAAAGCTTTCCAGGAGCTTCTTTGTGTACATATATATAGTTTTGTATGTATCCTCATCATGTATGGCTTTTCAAGGATGGACTTAGAGATCCACTATTAATTTAATACCACATGAAGAGCATATTAGGTTCCTAAATGTTTATGTGCTGAGTTTAATATCTATTAATTTAATGACATTTCTTTTTCTTGAAAGTAATTGTTTATTTATCCATACAATCTTCTAGTTGTAGAAAAAAGTCAATCCTTTTCTGCTTTACCTCCTTGCTGAAATAATTCATTGCCTGAGGATGAATAAAGGAGAAGTAAATGTTTTTACAATATAAGTATATTTACAGTCATTCTACTTTCTTTTGTTAAAAGGAAACTGAAGATTTAATTCTAATTAATGTAGATAATGGAGATATTACACATTCAAAAATGGCTGAAGAGGAACTTGAAATTCCAGATGTTCCAGCACAAGCAGCGGAAACTTTCATAAAAAGGTGAAAAGATGTTGAAGTTGTGTTTATCTTGGTGCATAAATCATGCTTGACACTCTTTTCTAAGTTTTTATTTTGTATTATTTATTATTATATTATTTCATTCATATAAAGCCCCCTGTATTTGATAAGGGCAAATTGAAAATTTCAATTAATTAATATACAGGTAACTTTAGTCATAATCATAAGCATATTATTTTGCAACACCTGGAATGCTTGTTTCTTTTATATTACCAATACGGATTATTCTCTGAACTTTACTGTTCTTTACCAAGAAAACTGAGTGCACTGTGATTTGCATGTACTAGTAGGACTTCCAGGAATCTTGTTAGCTTGTCAACACTTGCAAATCAATCTTGCACTTGCTCTAACTGTAAGATGTGTGAGGCCTAAATGACTTTTTTCTTTAAAAGGCATGAAAAAAATTGTTAGTGTTAGCTTGTAACTTGATAATTTTCTTTTCTATGTAGAGTGGAGAGTCTTCAGCTGCATTATGATCTAGAGCTCTGCCATCTCCGAGCCAGCACAGATCTTGGTGAACTCCAAATGCGTAGAAGGGCTTGGCAACAGAAACTGAATACGGAAGTTCAGCAAACGACTTTGCAGTTAATTGTTAATATCTTCAGGTGACTGGACATACTATTTTTTCTTATAAGAGCATATGGTACTGGTTAAGACACTTACACTGTTACTGAAATATTCTTATTTTGTCTTACTTTATAGATACTTAGTATATTTCTTAAGTTTTGTGAGGGAGTACGAGAAGGAGGTCCTGCTAGCGTATCGATAATTAGTGTATTCAGGTACATACACATTTCTAGGGCATGTTAGATAAAACTGTTCTAATTTTGAACTTGTATGTCTTTTTGTGTGAAGATTCCAGGAAGAGAATTGCAGTCCTCATATTTCATAATTAGGAAAAACTTTTAAGGCCCAGTAGGTATATAATTTTGTAACTGGACATAGTCTTGGTCGCTGTTGTTAGAAGAAAATGAATTCAAACCGGGACAGAGTAGAAGAGCTGAAAATAGGATCAGAGTTCAGAACACCTGGGTGTGTTTTGGCTAACTGAACAAATGCTGAGAATGGATGAAATATTTGGAGAGTCCAACCACATGAGAATGAAGGAGGGAGAGGAGATGTTTAAGCTCAAGGACAGAGTGTTGGCACAAGAAATGCTGGGTATTGGGTGTGGTTGAGACTGACTTAATAAGGATGTGGAGCAGGGTTTGTTGCTTGGTGTGGCTTGTTGTTTTTTTTCTTTTTCTTTTTTTTCTTTTCTTTTCTTCTGGAAAAACATCCAACTGTGCTAATTTTCCTTGTTCTTGATCTAATGTAGTATGTTGATACCCACAGTTGCTTTATCTTATCAGTCTGGGTACTGGTTGTAAATCCTGCTATTATTTGCTTGTATTTGGGGAGGGAATGGAAGTGTGGTAGGTGATTTGTACAAAAAGTGCAGCAAACAGATGGCTGGTTTGCATATGCTTCACTTCTTTTTACATAGATACTAACATACTTGACCATAAAAATGAAACTGCCTGCCTGGCATTTCTAAAGAATCTGATTATATGGACAAAGCAAATAGCTGTGCTGATAACCATCCCCAGCTATTTCTTGCTGCCTCTTGCAGGAGATGGTGTTCCCTTTTGGATCAGCTACCAAATTGCTCACATGAATGCTCCCTAATATTTTCAGTCAGAAGGTGCTGGATTAATTTATATAGTCCAAATACCAGGTCTCCATTAACCTGCTTGCTTTTGTTGGATCAGCTTAGGCAGCGTTCATACAATTGGCTGGGCCCTCCAGGAGGACAATAGCTGCTGGGTGTGGAGGATAGAACAGACTTTACAGCTAGCTGGATATGGAAAATGAAATGCATTTACAACCTGATGTGCTACCACTGTGGGATTTGGTGGATTTCAGTGTGTGGCAGCAGTATGTTCCAGATAAAGATGAGGAGAAATGCGTTTTGCTGCTAACAGCTTGAACTCTTTAATGCACTAAATGCTTGGCTACAAAAAATGAACAGATGTTTTGCTCTCTAAGAGGTAATATGTTTTGTGAAGGGGTTGATTCTTGTCTTGCTTTCTTTCTCCTTTCCTTCAAACTTTCTTTCTTTGTTCTTTTTTTCAGCCTTGTTTCTTCTATCTTCTAAAGCTATATCTACCAGCGTCCAGGAGTGAAGGAAAGTAAATCTCTGATGCAATTGTGCTGGCACTTGTTACTGTCTTCAGTCAAGCACTGTAGTATTTCTGTGTGCATGGAGGTTCCATGTTTAAAGCAAACAATGCTATATTATGTAGAATTATATAGAACTATGTACTTCTACTAACCATCTTTTTTTATGAACCCATATGGCTTGATAAACTGTTAATGGCCTTTTATCACTGATCTGTGAAGAGCAAGTGGTGTAGAGACCTGTTAGTTCTCTGCATGGGTATGAGATTCCCCTTTTGTGCTTATATTCAAATTTTAGCTCACCAACTTATTTTCTTCATTCATGTATTTTCATAGGAATTCCTTATTCCTCAATACCCAGCATGAGTAGATGAAAGAAGATGTAATAAGAAAAGGAGCCCTGATTTTAGCCACTTGCACGTATCTAGCTTAAATAACTTACCATTTCTTACTCACAGACTTCATTTCAGAGAACAGCTTGTTTCTGAAAAACTCCCACGTTCTGCTCCTGAAACAATTTTTTCTGGTTCAGCTTTAGGGCACAGAAGTTACCACTGAGGTCTGGTTTTCTAAGGATAGTATAGGGCTTCTGCTGCCTGCTGTGACCATGCGTATACTAAATATGCATCAGTTCCTTATCTCGCTTTCTCTTTTTTTTTTCAATAGTTCTGTCTCTTTAGTTTAACACAATTTCCAGTTATTGCTTGCTTTATGAGCAAAGTTTGAGTGTGCAGAAAGAAAATTACCTAATCTATAATATTTCACGCGCATGTTACAGATGCAGTGTAATGGCACAGTGTGAGGTCAGATCACATCTTTCAAATTGCCTATGTGGATAGGTACACTTGTCTTTTTAGTACTCCACATGAGTTGTATGTGATTCAGGAGCTGTGTATGTAAATGTAATTCCAGGGTTAGAGCCTAAGTCATGACTCAAATATATAGGTTCTCCTCTGTGGGTTACTAAAATTGATCCCACAGACTCTAAGTGAATTGCTGATTTGAAATGGCAGTCGCAGCAGGTAGCCCGTCCTACTTCTTGTAAGAGTTATTCTTTTTCTATGATTCAGTTATCAGACTTGTTCATTAAAACTGAGTTTGTCTTCTGATACTGCAGCATATTTCTGTTTTGCCTTCTGATGCTGCAGCGTATTTCTAGTAGTAACAGTGGGCTGCTGCTACTGCAAAAGTGCAACTTGCTTACAAATCTCCAAGCATATTTATTTATGTATTTATTTTTGTCTCCAGGGAGGTAAAAGACCATCTAAATTATGAACATAGAGTGTTTAACAGTGAAGAATTTCTGAAAACAAGGGCAACCGGAGACCAGCCATTTTACAAAAAGGTAAATTCAGTGTTAAATATGTTGTGATTCTCTGTTATTAATCTGTATTTTAGGATTAATGCCAAATATAAATAGAATGGTCACAGTTCAGTCTGTGTGGTGGTGTTGAACCACCAACTTTCACAGAATGCTTTACTAAATTTATTTGGTTTACTATAAACAGGTAAAATAGTAAACAGCATTTTGGAGAGCAAGGTACTGTGTAATTCCAGAGCAAATTAAATGTAATTCCTCGGGGGTGAGATTAACTTATGGCAGATGGTCAGTAAAGCTACATCTAAATTGTATTTTAAGCACAGGCACTTGTCCAAACTGTTTGGACTGAAGCCCATACATAGACAGGAGTTTTCAGCAAGCCTGTGAGCACAGCAGAAGGGAGCTCAAATGACACAAATGGAAGTACCTGCTTTATCTGCAGCCTGAGCAACAGGGCATGGAGTTGGTGGTGCCTGCTTGACGCCAGCCCATGAACTCGCTTCCCACAAGGCGTCACAGCGAACGTATGCTGCTGACTCTGAGCACAGGAGTGGCACTGGTGTCCTTAGGGCCTGCAGTGTGACAGGGCATGTGGGACATAAGTTGATTTAGCTTACATGTGCTTTACCAGGTAAGCAACTACCTACTGTACCTTACTTTTAGTGCTGGTGAAGTCCATGAAGTAATACTCCAATAGTGCATAGGTTCAGGCCAGGCCCAATAATGCCAGGCTAAAGGACAACCTGAAATCTTCACTTATTTTTTTCTTAGCCTTCCTGCTGACTCAGCTTATTATGTTCTTACCTGAGTTTGAAACCCTGTAGGGGTGTGGGGTTTTTCCATACAAGCCCTGAGTCCCTTTTATACCTGCCCTGATAAGCTTTATCCTTCTGTTAGCATAAGCTTGATCTGCTGAAGCTCCAAAATGACTCAATTTTCACCCAGTGTATACAGTGAACCAGGTTTTTATGAAGGATGTAGGTCTGTTGTCCTCTGGAGCACAGATGGTACTGGTGCATGAGTCTGCCTTTTATGTAATGGTTTTGTACATCCTAAGCAAATGGTGTGGGTTTAATTTCTCATTAAAAGGAGAGTGTCTGGTCACGAGGCTGTAGGATTTAGAGTGATTCTCCATGTCTGTGGTGTAGGACTGTCACTGACCATCAAAGGTTGAATATCCTTTGGGTGCGAAGGAAGGAGGAAGGAAGGGGGAACAAAGGAAAGGAGCAGGGAGAGAAAGAGGGACTAAGAGTACACAGGTTCCTGTGATAGTATCTTACAGCGTCAGGGCACTTTGCCCAGAAGTGGGAAGGTTGAGAGTTTCATCCTTGCGGTTGAGACTGTTATTTTACGTTAAACTGTTTGCACCGGATTAAATTAATATTTACCTTCAAAGAATTAAACTAAACTGTTGTGTATGTGAGAAACAGAATTTACATGTTTTAAGGGTTTGTGTCTAGCCACATACAGTGTTCTAGGAGAATTCGGTCTTGACACAGCAAGCCAAAGTCCAAAGTTATAAACTCAGCTGATATTTTTAAGTGTCATGATTATTAACCAAATAAAAAGTTTAGCTTAGTTAAATGAAAATATAATTGTTTGGAAGATTGTTACCCTGAACTGGGAGTGTCTGTGGTCAATACCTAATTTCTGAAGGGATGCCAGACATCCTTCTTAGCTTCTTGCACCCTTTGATGCAATTTACAGAGTAGTTTTTAACACATGCTTTATGGAGTAGCTTCTTATTTTAACCAACTGTAAGACATGTTGTGCTGTTATTTAAGCTTCTCAAAAGTAAAATAGTATTGAGTGTGTCTTCGCTTTTTTTGGTGATACTATAGCTTGTTTAACAAACTTGTAGGTCAAAGCAAAGGTTTAACAAGGAATGTAAGAAAGTGCCTCTGCCATTTCACATTTGCTTTTAATTATGTTTTATGGGTGCATATGAAAGTTACAGAGGTTTCTTTTGCCTCTAGAATTTGGCAGTTGGCTCTCTGGAGTAACTTTTATATTTGGCAAAAAGATCTGTTATCAACCAGGGCCTGTTGATATCAATGAACACCTTTTTTTGTTTCCTGTTTTGTTTCCGACTTCAAACATATAATAAGAAAAGCTTTTGAACATCCGTTTAAAGGATATGTCAGTGTGTGAAGGAAATGATCAGAAAAGTATCTCATTTTACTTAAGTAGTACTTACTTGGTAGTTGGCAAACTTTGCAGAATATCTGGCAATTCAAAGATAACAAACTGATGAATCCTCAATAGGAAGCAGTGTTTGTTGGATGAAGCTTCCAACACTAGCAACCATTCTTAAAAACAAACAAATAAAAAGGAAAAATTAAAAAGAACCTATTAATATGTCATCAGGAGATAAATTAATCAGAAATGTTTTGACCAGGATTTCAAATTAATAGAAATAATTGAAATATTTCCAGTAGCACTTTCTAATGTTATAAATGAAATAGTGGCAATTTTATTAATTGAAATTTAAAATTCATTTAAAATTCAGATGTGCACATTTAAGAAGAGCTTTGAGCAGCTGACTCACTTAAATCACATAGTGGAGCTTTGCTTTCCAGTAAATCTTAGAAGATAACACAATATGGAGTAGTTACTAGTGGTATCTAGAATTATATTAAGAGAACTCCAGAAACTATTAGAAAGGACTCTTTCAGTTCCTGCAGCTTGTCGTCTCCTGTACATACAACTGCCAACAAAATATGCCATCTACTGGAGAAATACTTAAAAGCAGAAATCTTAATGCTTTTGCAGATGCCATTTTACAGGATGCGTTGCAAATGGATTGATAAGAGGCATCTTGAATAAGAGCAACCTATTTGTTTGTGAAATATTTCCATTAATTTCAGAATACCTAGATTACTCACGAATCTTTCTCATTTGCTTTTTAAAAACATCATAGAAATACACTGATGTCTGATCAGTGGGTATTTTGGGTTGTTGGCTTGGTTGTTTTTTTTTTTTTTTCGGTCCTGTGATAAACTCCACGACTAACAAGGGTACTTTAGGCAAGTCTCTGGGATATATCATTAATCAAAGTAATTTTTCATAGTTACATTCAAAGTTACTGCTGTCTTTCTGTTAGTAAGTTTGTGAAGGCTGGAGGTTGTATAGACATAAAGACAGGATTCCTGGTTATAACAATATTGTCTCCTGATGAAGTTTGCATATGACTTGCTGAACGAATTAGTTTTCTGAATTGTTTATTGCAAACAACACTAAAAGCCGTGTGCTAGAACTAACATTTGTATAGCACACATGTTGTATTGCCTCAAATCCTAGCTTTCATCTTGTTCTAATTTGCAGTGGTGGGAGATGGTAGCTTTCCACTCTTTTTAATTCACACTTGGCACTTTTTATGGTGTCTTCTATTCTAACAGTAGCAATTTGACCTTTTAGAAATTATTTCTGGATGACACTATGATAATTATGTGAGCAGGGGACAATTTTGGGGGTTACCAGGAGAAGAGATGACTCGCTTGTCTCTTCAGTTTGATAGCATACTGTTAATTTAGAATGCCACAAGCTTATTATTCCAAACCATAGACAGTATTATCAGCACTTAGTTGTAGGCAGAAACTATACTGTTAAACTTGTAGCTAAAACTCTCTGCTTTGCTCAGTATTTCTCATTTTTGTTTGGTTTCATCTTTTGGAGGGCCATCTGGGATTACTGTTTGCCACTAAGCAAATATCATGAAAGTACAGAAGGTGAATGGAAACTGAGTTAGTCTTCTGTTGTTGAAGCTTTCAAATGTTTTTGGTTTTGTGATTGCTAAATTGGAAGTTCTCAGCTTTGCATATGTAAAGGTAATAAAAATGAGCAAAACATGGTAATAAAAATGTAATTGTAAATGATCCACAATTAACCAGTTTGTGTTTCACAGGTTTTAGAGACCTACATGTTTCACTCTTTTCTTAAAGCTCGTCTGAACAGAAAGATGGATGCTTTTGCTCGACTTGAGTTGAGTACCCAGTCTGAAGAGGATAGGTAAATCTTTCTCATTCCTTATTCTGGTTTTGAATCTTCTGTTGATGTCAGTGATAAAAGTCCTTTTGACTCGATTGGTATGAGATCAGGTCATCTATGAATAAGATTGACTAATTGATAGGCCATTTTATTAACTTACTGTAAAAGAGTGATATGAACATGTCCAGCCATGGCTGTTGAAATTGTAAATTGGTACTATAATTGTAATTTAACACTATTGTACAAAAAAAAAAAAATCAGTAATTTAGTGTGTATGTATACTGAATTTTAAAACTAGTTCTATATTATTTTTATTTTTCTCAGATTAAACTTGATGTTTCATACCCCAAGACGACTGACTATGGAGAAAATGGCTTCTAAACGATTTAATCCACAGTACATGATTAGTAGGCGTATGGTAATCAGTATGCCTAATCTACCAGATATCAAGCTGCCAGAGGGCCCTACTAGAAATTCCTCACTTCGAAGAATAGAAACAAGTGTTGGTAAGGGAAGAATGTGTTGAACAAATACAGTGTCTTTTCTGTTGTCTTTATGGGTGACATCACTGAATAATTTTCACAGAAACAGTGTCAGTTGCTGGAAAGAAATGATGAGCTGAGTCATCTTGAGCTGGGGCTCATCTGTGCTGCTTCTTGCATGTTAACTCAGTCTGTAGCGTGCTCTAAGTTTTGCTGTACCAGAAAAGACTGATTGGTCACAATAGGATTGATATTGGAGAATTGCTTCCTGAGTCAGTAACCATGTTCAGTCCTCGCCCACCTTATGTCCAGTTCTCTACAACCTTTAAACATAGGTGTGGTGGGTTGACCCTGGCTGGATGCCAGGTGCCCACTAAAGCTGCTCTGTCACTCCCTCCCTCGCTGGACAGGGGAGAGAAAATATAACGAAGGGCTCGTGGGTCAAGATAAGGACACAGAGAGATCACTTGCCAATTACTGTCACGGGCAAAACAGACTTGACTTGGGGAAAATTAATTTAACTTATTACCAATCAGATCAGAGTATGGTAATGAGAAATAAAACCAAATCTTAAAACACTTTCCCTCCACCCCTCCCTTCTTCCCAGGCACAACTTCACTCCTGAATTCTCTACTTGCTCCCCTTGAGCAGCACAGGGGGACGGGGAATGAGGGTTGAGGTCAGTTCATCACATGCTGCCTCTGCTGCTCCTTCCTCCTCAGGGGCAGGACTCCTCACGCTCTTCCCCTGCTCCAGCGTGGGGTCCCTCCCACAGGAGACAGTTCTCCATGAACTTCTCCAACAGGAGTGCTTCCCACAGGCTGCAGTTCTTCACAAACTGCTCCAGTGTGGGTCCCCTGTGGAGTCACAAGAGCTGCCAGCAAACCTGTTCCAGCGTGGGCTCCTCTCTATGGGTCCTGCCAGGAGCCTGCTCCAGCGCGGGCTTCCCACGGGGTCACAGCCTCCTTCGGGCATCCCCCTGCTCCGGCAC